>JAVJIX010000105.1:130000-275000 GCA_036785185.1 Paratrypauchen microcephalus | reverse complement strand
GTCCCGCAGTATGGCATTAAACCTTTCTATCGTCACGGAGACCAAACCAGACTAAGTTCCAGGTCAGATCTGTGGAGAGGCGTGTTTGTTTTTCTCTGTATTTCTGAGCTCTAAAACCTCCTGTGATTGAATAAATGTAAAGTAGAGCTGTTTAAAGTCACACTGCGGAACATTCCAGGCAGAACAATGACGTATCCATGGAAACAAGCATTTGACAGATCCTTCACCAGAAAAGTTACATAGTGCAGCTTTAAAGCTCCTGTAGTTCTGATGTTCCTCCTCAAAAACACCTGGAGTCGTGTTTGTTTCATTCACGTGTTTGAGGAACTTTTTATTATTCGTCTGTAACATCTCCAAAGAAAGAGGTTTAGTCCTGGTTTAGTCTTGGTTTGGTCCTGGTTTCAGTCTTGGTTTAGACCTGTTTTCAGTCTTGGTTTAGTCCTGGTTTAGTCCTGGTTTAGTCTTGGTTTGGTCCTGGTTTAGACCTGGTTTCAGTCTTGGTTTAGTCCTGGTTTAGTCCTGGTTTAGTCTTGGTTTGGTCCTGGTTTAGACTTGGTTTAGTCCTGGTTTCAGTCCTGGTTTCAGTCCTGGTTTAGTCCTGGTTTAGTCCTGGTTTAGTCCTGGTTTCAGTCTTGGTTTAGACCTGTTTTCAGTCTTGGTTTAGTCCTGGTTTAGTCTTGGTTTAGTCCTGGTTTAGTCCTGGTTTCAGTCTTGGTTTAGACCTGGTTTCAGTCTTGGTTTAGTCCTGGTTTAGACCTGTTTTCAGTCTTGGTTTAGTCCTGGTTTAGTCTTGGTTTAGTCCTGGTTTAGTCCTGGTTTCAGTCTTGGTTTAGTCCTGGTTTAGTCCTGGTTTCAGTCTTGGTTTAGTCCTGGTTTAGACCTGGTTTAGTCCTGGTTTAGTCCTGGTTTAGTCCTGGTTTCAGTCTTGGTTTAGACCTGGTTTCAGTCTTGGTTTAGTCCTGGTTTAGACCTGGTTTAGTCCTGGTTTAGACCTGGTTTAGACCTGGTTTAGACCTGGTTTAGTCCTGGTTTAGACCTGGTTTAGACCTGGTTTAGTCCTGGTTTAGACCTGGTTTAGACCTGGTTTAGTCCTGGTTTAGTCCTGGTTTAGTCCTGGTTTAGTCCTGGTTTAGACCTGGTTTAGTCCTGGTTTAGACCTGGTTTAGTCCTGGTTTAGTCCTGGTTTAGTCCTGGTTTAGTCCTGGTTTAGTCCTGGTTTAGACCTGGTTTAGTCCTGGTTTAGTCCTGGTTTCAGTCTGAGTTGCTGTTTGACCCAGTTGTTTGTCTGTGTGTTCAGTGTGCGTTTGTGTAAATAAAAGTGTATTTGCTCAGACAGTTGTTTTACCTGCGCTCTCTGTTTACACAAATGAAACTCTCATCGATCCTGAAACAGGACAGAGCAGAACCTTTCCTCAAGGTCTTTAGAACCTACAGGACCACTGAGGAACCTACAGGACCACTGAGGAACCTACAGGACCACTGAGGAAACCTACAGGACACTGAGGAACCTGCAGGACACTGAGGAACCTACAGGACCACTGAGGAAACCTACAGGACACTGAGGAACCTACAGGACCACCGAGGAAACCTACAGGACACTGAGGAACCTGCAGGACCACTGAGGAACCTACAGGACCACTGAGGAAACCTACAGGACACTGAGGAACCTGCAGGACCACTGAGGAACCTGCAGGACCACTGAGGAAACCTACAGGACACTGAGGAACCTACAGGACCACTGAGGAAACCTACAGGACACTGAGTAACCTACAGGACCACTGAGGGAACCTACAGGACACTGAGGAACCTGCAGGACCACTGAGGAACCTGCAGGACCACTGAGGAACCTACAGGACCACTGAGGAACCTACAGGACCACTGAGGAACCTACAGGACACTGAGGAACCTACAGGACCACTGAGGAACCTACAGGACCACTGAGGAACCTACAGGACACTGAGGAACCTACAGGACCACTGAGGAACCTACAGGACCACTGAGGAACCTGCAGGACCACTGAGGAAACCTACAGGACACTGAGGAACCTGCAGGACCACTGAGGAACCTGCAGGACACTGAGGAACCTACAGGACCACTGAGGAACCTGCAGGACCACCGAGGAACCTACAGGACACTGAGGAACCTGCAGGACCACTGAGGAACCTGCAGGACCACTGTGGGATTCCACAGATATAATAGAAAAGAAAGTTCTACCATTAATCCCAAACAAAGAATGAGAAGGAGAAGCATCTGAGGAGCACAAATTTGGAGATTTCTTGAAGAACAGTGAGTCTCCTGAGGTTCTACAGACCTCGTCCTCCATCTGAGATCATCAAATTCTAGAACGTGAACAGCAAACTATTCACTGCTGAAATCTGGGGCCAGTGGTGTAGATAAAGCCAACTAACGGGAGAAGTTTTCTCTTAAAATTATAAATCATTTGTTACGTTCTGACCATTACTCTTTAAAGTTCTTTTCCCAAATACTTTTCATCATTTCTTGGAGCACTACTTTGTACTTGTGTCATCTTGTTGTGAAGTTCCTCCTGTGTGTGTCTCCAGGTCTGGACGATGGTCTGCAGCCGTACGTCTCATCCTTCCAGCTCCAGGAGGTGTCAGGGGAGCGGCTGCTGCGTCTGTCCCACACGGAGCTTCTCTCTCTGGGCATGAGCCGCGTCGGACACCAGGAACTTCTGCTGGAGGCCCTGGATCTGCTGAGTGCACTGGTCAGGACTAAACCAGGACTAAACCAGGACTGAACCAGGACTAAACCAGGACTAAACCAGAACTAAACCAGGACTAAACCAGGACTGAACCAGGACTAAACCAGGACTAAACCAGGACTGAACCAGGACTAAACCAGGACTAAAACCAGAACTAAACCAGGACTGAACCAGGAGTAAACCAGGACTAAACCAGGACTAAACCAGGACTAAAACCAGAACTAAACCAGGACTAAAACCAGGACTGAACTAGGACTGAACCAGGACTAAACCAGGACTAAACCAGAACTAAACCAGGACTGAACCAGGACTAAACCAGGACTAAACCAGAACTAAACCAGGACTAAACCAGGACTAAACCAGAACTAAACCAGGACTAAACCAGGACTAAACCAGGACTAAACCAGGACTGAACCAGGACTGAACCAGGACTGAACCAGGACTAAACCAGAACTAAACCAGGACTAAACCAGGACTAAACCAGAACTAAACCAGGACTGAACCAGGACTAAACCAGGACTAAAACCAGAACTAAACCAGGACTGAACCAGGAGTAAACCAGGACTAAACCAGGACTAAACCAGGACTAAAACCAGAACTAAACCAGGACTAAACCAGGACTGAACCAGGACTGAACCAGGACTGAACCAGGACTAAACCAGAACTAAACCAGGACTAAACCAGGACTAAACCAGAACTAAACCAGGACTGAACCAGGACTAAACCAGGACTAAACCAGAACTAAACCAGGACTAAACCAGGACTAAACCAGAACTAAACCAGGACTGAACCAGTACTAAAACCAGTACTAAAACCAGAACTAAACCAGGACTGAACCAGGACTAAACCAGGACTAAACCAGGACTAAACCAGGACTAAAACCAGAACTAAACCAGGACTAAACCAGGACTAAACCAGGACTAAACCAGGACTAAACCAGGACTAAAACCAGAACTAAACCAGGACTAAAACCAGGACTGAACCAGGACTGAACCAGGACTAAACCAGAACTAAACCAGGACTAAACCAGGACTAAACCAGAACTAAACCAGGACTGAACCAGGACTAAACCAGGACTAAAACCAGAACTAAACCAGGACTGAACCAGGACTAAACCAGGACTGAACCAGGACTAAACCAGGACTGAACCAGGACTAAACCAGGACTAAACCAGGACTAAACCAGGACTGAACCAGAACTAAAACCAGAACTAAACCAGGACTAAACCAGGACTAAACCAGGACTAAACCAGGACTGAACCAGAACTAAAACCAGAACTAAACCAGGACTGAACCAGGACTGAACCAGAACTAAAACCAGGACTGAACCAGGACTAAACCAGAACTAAACCAGGACTGAACCGGGACTAAACCAGGACTGAACCAGGACTAAACCAGGACTAAACCAGGACTGAACCAGGACTAAACCAGGACTAAACCAGAACTAAACCAGGACTGAACCAGAACTAAACCGGGACTGAACCGGGACTAAACCGGGACTAAACCGGGACTGAACCAGGACTAAACCAGGACTAAACCAGGATTAAACCGGGACTAAACCGGGACTAAACCGGGACTAAACCGGAACTAAACCGGGACTAAACCGGGACTGAACCAGGACTAAACCAGGACTAAACCAGGATTAAACCGGGACTAAACCGGGACTAAACTGGGACTAAACTGGGACTAAACCGGGACTAAACCTGGACTAAACCGGGACTGAACCAGGGGCAGCAGAAGACCCGTGTGTAGTTCTCTGGTCTCAGGTCTCAGGTCTAGACTCTGGTCTCAGGTCTAGATTCTGGTCTCAGGTCTCTGGTCTCAGGTCTAGACTCTGGTCTCAGGTCTAGACTCTGGACTCTGGACTCAGGTCTAGACTCTGGTCTCAGGTCTAGACTCTGGACTCTGGTCTCAGGTCTAGACTCTGGTCTCAGGTCTAGACTCTGGTCTCTGGTCTCAGGTCTCTGGTCTCAGGTCTCTGGTCTCAGGTCTAGACTCTGGTCTCAGGTCTAGACTCTGGACTCTGGACTCAGGTCTAGACTCTGGTCTCAGGTCTAGACTCTGGACTCTGGTCTCAGGTCTAGACTCTGGTCTCAGGTCTCTGGTCTCAGGTCTAGACTCTGGTCTCAGGTCTAGACTCTGGACTCTGGACTCAGGTCTAGACTCTGGTCTCAGGTCTAGACTCTGGACTCTGGTCTCAGGTCTAGACTCTGGTCTCTGGTCTCAGGTCTCTGGTCTCTGGTCTCAGGTCTAGACTCTGGTCTCAGGTCTAGACTCTGGTCTCTGGTTTCAGGTCTAGACTCTGGTCTCAGGTCTCTGGTCTCAGGTCTAGACTCTGGTCTCAGGTCTAGACTCTGGTCTCAGCTCTAGACTCTGGTCTCTGGTCTAGACTCTGGTCTCAGGTCTAGACTCTGGTCTCTGGTCTCAGGTCTCTGGTCTCAGGTCTAGACTCTGGTCTCAGGTCTAGACTCTGGACTCTGGTCTAGACTCTGGACTCTGGTCTCAGGTCTCAGGTCTAGACTCTGGACTCTGGTCTCAGGTCTAGACTCTGGACTCTGGTCTCAGGTCTAGACTCTGGTCTCTGGTCTAGACTCTGGTCTCTGGTCTCAGGTCTCTGGTCTCAGGTCTAGACTCTGGTCTCAGGTCTAGACTCTGGTCTCAGGTCTAGACTCTGGTCTCAGGTCTCAGGTCTAGACTCTGGTCTCAGGTCTAGACTCTGGTCTCAGGTCTAGACTCTGGTCTCAGGTCTCAGGTCTCAGGTCTAGACTCTGGATTCTGGTCTCAGGTCTAGACTCTGGTCTCAGGTCTCAGGTCTCAGGTCTCTGGACTCTGGTCTCAGGTCTAGACTCTGGTCTCTGGTCTAGACTCTGGTCTCTGGTCTCTGGTCTAGACTCTGGTCTCTGGTCTCAGGTCTCTGGTCTCAGGTCTAGACTCTGGTCTCAGGTCTAGACTCTGGTCTCAGGTCTAGACTCTGGTCTCAGGTCTAGACTCTGGTCTCAGGTCTAGACTCTGGTCTCAGGTCTAGACTCTGGTCTCAGGTCTAGACTCTGGTCTCAGGTCTCAGGTCTCAGGTCTAGACTCTGGTCTCAGGTCTAGACTCTGATCTCTGGTCTTGACTCTGGACTCTGGTCTCAGGTCTAGACTCTGGTCTCAGGTCTCAGGTCTAGACTCTGGTCTCAGGTCTCAGGTCTGTGGGTGGTTTTCGTTGGAGCAGGAAACGTCTCTTTCCTTTAGGACTGAACCGTGACTCTGGGACAACATCTGCTTCCTCTTCCTCCAGTGTCCCGGACCCTGCTTAGACCTGGTTTAGACCTGGCTTAGACCTGGTTTAGACCTGGTTTAGACCTGGTTTAGACCTGGTTTAGACCTGGTTTAGTCCTGGTATAGACCTGGTTTAGTCCTGGTTTAGACCTGGTTTAGTCCTGGTTTAGTCCTGGTTTAGACCTGGTTTAGTCCTGGTTTAGACCTGGTTTAGACCTGGTTTAGTCCTGGTATAGACCTGGTTTAGTCCTGGTTTAGACCTGGTTTAGTCCTGGTTTAGTCCTGGTTTAGACCTGGTTTAGTCCTGGTTTAGTCCTGGTTTAGACCTGGTTTAGTCCTGGTTTAGACCTGGTTTAGTCCTGGTTTAGTCCTGGTTTAGACCTGGTTTAGACCTGGTTTAGACCTGGTTTAGTCCTGGTTTAGACCTGGTTTAGACCTGGTTTAGACCTGGTTTAGTCCTGGTTTAGTCCTGGTTTAGACCTGGTTTAGTCCTGGTTTAGACCTGGTTTAGACCTGGTTTAGTCCTGGTTTAGTCCTGGTTTAGACCTGGTTTAGACCTGGTTTAGTCCTGGTTTAGTCCTGGTTTAGACCTGGTTTAGACCTGGTTTAGACCTGGTTTAGTCCTGGTTTAGACCTGGTTTAGACCTGGTTTAGTCCTGGTTTAGACCTGGTTTAGACCTGGTTTAGACCTGGTTTAGTCCTGGTTTAGTCCTGGTTTAGACCTGGTTTAGACCTGGTTTAGTCCTGGTTTAGTCCTGGTTTAGACCTGGTTTAGACCTGGTTTAGTCCTGGTTTTAGACCTGGTTTAGACCTGGTTTAGTCCTGGTTTAGACCTGATTTTAGACCTGGTTTAGACCTGGTTTAGTCCTGGTTTAGTCCTGGTTTAGACCTGGTTTAGACCTGGTTTAGTCCTGGTTTAGTCCTGGTTTAGACCTGGTTTAGACCTGGTTTAGTCCTGGTTTAGACCTGGTTTAGTCCTGGTTTAGACCTGGTTTAGACCTGGTTTAGACCTGGTTTAGTCCTGGTTTAGTCCTGGTTTAGACCTGGTTTAGACCTGGTTTAGTCCTGGTTTAGTCCTGGTTTAGACCTGGTTTAGACCTGGTTTAGTCCTGGTTTAGACCTGGTTTAGACCTGGTTTAGACCTGGTTTAGTCCTGGTTTAGTCCTGGTTTAGACCTGGTTTAGACCTGGTTTAGTCCTGGTTTAGACCTGGTTTAGTCCTGGTTTAGACCTGGTTTAGTCCTGGTTTAGTCCTGGTTTAGTCCTGGTTTAGTCCTGTGTCAGTTCTCCTTTAGTGATGGTTCAATCCTGGTTTGGTCCTGGTCCTGGTCCTGGTCCTGGTCCTGGTCCTGGTTCAGTTTTTGTGTGTTCTCAGGACCGTGGGGTGGAGCAGGGTCAGGTCCTGGTCCTGGTCCTGGTCCTGGTTCAGTTCTTGTGTGTTCTCAGGACCGTGGGGTGGAGCAGGGTCAGGTCCTGGTCCTGGTCCTGGTCCTGGTTCAGTTCTTGTGTGTTCTCAGGACCGTGGGGTGGAGCAGGGTCAGGTCCTGGTCCTGGTCCTGGTCCTGGTTCAGTTCTTGTGTGTTCTCAGGACCGTGGGGTGGAGCAGGGTCAGGTCCAGACTCTTGGAGCTCAGATGATTCAGGCTCATCAGAACCTGAGCTCGGCCGTGTCTCGCCGCAGGAAGAACCCGTCCTACCAAAATAAAAGCTCCAACCTCCCGCCCAACGACTTCCTGTCCGCCGTCGTGGAGCTCATCGCCGCCGCCAAGGGACTGCTCGCCACACTGGACCGGTACTGACCCATGTTCTAATGTTCCTCATCAAGAACCTGCCTGTTTGAGGAATCTAGAGATCTCCTGGGCCCTATTCAAACACTCATTAGCAGTACGAGGCTCCGCCCACAAGCCTACGTCCCCCATGCTCCCACAGTACGAGTCTGTACGAGGCTCCGCCCCCAGGCTCCACATGATAATTCTTCATAAATCAGAACAGAACAGCTGGACACACCTGATGATGTGCAGGAGGTTCAGTAGACGCTCTGAAGGGGGAGGGGGTCAGCACAGGGAGGAAAGGAAACGCACAGTAATAAATGATAAAAGGAGAAATTCAATTTGTCAACTGGACAAAGTTTATTTGGTCGAAAACGTTTCTCCACTCATCCAAGAGGCTTCGTCAGTTCTGGTTAGAGTGCTGATGGACACTGCTTATATCTCGCTGCAGGGAGGAGCTCACTACACTGACATTATTCTGAAACTATCTCAACTATTTGTTTTGAGTTTCTGTCTTTTGTTTTTCCAATTTCTCTGGCGTCTAGTTTAGCATACCTATTCAAACCCCTAACGACTGTTTTCACACCTCTGGACCTGACCTGCTGCCCTATTGTTTCTTTTGTCTGTTTTGATTTAAGTTTGAGAATGGAATTATAAATGGGAGACAAATTATGTCTGACTCCCCCATTTCTGTTCAAAGAAGGATTCTCTTTTTTGACAAAAACCGCCTCTTTAACAGACATTAGGGGTTGAATGGGTATGCTAAACTAGACGCCAGAGAAATTGGAAAAACAAAAGACAGAAACTCAAAAACAAAGAGGTGGGATAGTTTCATAATAATTTCATTGTAGTGAGCTCCTCCCTGCAGCGAGATATAAGCAGTGTCCATCAGCACTCTGACCAGAACTGACGAAGCCTCTCGGATGAGCTGCGGAACTTTTTCAACCAAATAAACTTTGTCCAGTTGACAAATTGAATTTCTCCTTTTATCATGGATTCTACCTGGACGAATGAGGGATTCTTCACGCATCACAGTAATCAAGTAAAAGTGTGGGGTCTCTGTGGAGTTTGCATGTTCTCCCTGTGTCTGGGAGGTTCTCAGCTCAGATCCTGACCAAGACCAGGTCCAGGTCTGGAGATGGTCCCACTGCTCCAGGTTTAACCCAGAGACACCGAAGGGTCAAATGCAGAGGACATTTAAAGTCTGCTGCAGTAACCCTGGGTAACCTTTCCAGTATGAGTATGTGTACTACAGTACTACTGCAGTACGAATGCAGTATTTTCTAGTTTTATGTAGTACTAATGCAGTATTATGCAGTACTACTGCAGTATCAGTACTGCAGGAGTACTGCTCAGTGACAGTTGATGAGCACATTCCTGTGATCAAAACAACCTGTGATCCAGAGTCAAGTCTGAGCACGAAGAGTCCTCCTCACACCTTTATATAATCTATAACTACACTTCTATAATCTATAACTACACTTCTATAATCTATAACTACACTTCTATAATCTATAACTACACCTCTATAATCTATAACTACACTTCTATAATCTATAACTACACCTCTATAATCTATAACTACACTTCTATAATCTATAACTACACCTCTATAATCTATAACTACACCTCTATAATCTATAACTACACTTCTATAATCTATAACTACACCTCTATAATCTATAACTACACCTCTATAATCTATAACTACACTTCTATAATCTATAACTACACTTCTATAATCTATAACTACACCTCTATAATCTATAACTTCACCTCTATAATCTATAACTACACTTCTATAATCTATAACTACACCTCTATAATCTATAACTACACCTCTATAATCTATAACTACACTTCTATAATCTATAACTACACCTCTATAATCTATAACTACACTTCTATAATCTATAACTACACTTCTATAATCTATAACTACACCTCTATAATCTATAACTACACTTCTATAATCTATAACTACACCTCTATAATCTATAACTACACCTCTATAATCTATAACTACACTTCTATAATCTATAACTACACTTCTATAATCTATAACTACACTTCTATAATCTATAACTACACCTCTATAATCTATAACTACACCTCTATAATCTATAACTACACTTCTATAATCTATAACTACACCTCTATAATCTATAACTACACTTCTATAATCTATAACTACACCTCTATAATCTATAACTACACCTCTATAATCTATAACTACACTTCTATAATCTATAACTACACCTCTATAATCTATAACTACACCTCTATAATCTATAACTACACTTCTATAATCTATAACTACACTTCTATAATCTATAACTACACTTCTATAATCTATAACTACACCTCTATAATCTATAACTACACTTCCATAATCTATAACTACACCTCTATAATCTATAACTACACCTCTATAATCTATAACTACACCTCTATAATCTATAACTACAGTTCTATAATCTATAACTACACTTCTATAATCTATAACTACACCTCTATAATCTATAACTACACTTCTATAATCTATAACTACACTTCTATAATCTATAACTACACCTCTATAATCTATAACTACACCTCTATAATCTATAACTACACTTCTATAATCTATAACTACACTTCTATAATCAATAACTACACCTCTATAATCTATAACTACACTTCTATAATCTATAAACCACCACAGTTATATATTATAGAAGTGTAGTTTATAGATTATAGAAGTTTAGTTTATAGATTATAGAAGTGTAGTTTATAGATTATAGAAGTGTAGTTTATAGATTATAGAAGTTTAGTTTAGAAGTGTAGTTTATAGATTATAGAAGTGTAGTTTATAGATTATAGAAGTTTAGTTGTAGGTTACAAACTTCACCTCTATAATCTATAACATGAATCCCTCATGAGGGAAATTCATCCTCTGCATTTGACCCGCCCTTCAGTCCTTCAGTGTCTCTGGGTCAAACTGTCAGGAGCAGTGGGACCATCTCCACATCCACAGACAGAACATGCAGACTCCACGGACACGGGCAGAACATGCAGACTCCACAGACATGGGCAGAACATGCAGACTCCACAGACACAGGGAGAACATGCAGACTCCACAGACACGGGCAGAACATGCAGACTCCACAGACACGGGCAGAACATGCAGACTCCACAGACACGGGCAGAACATGCAGACTCCACAGACACGGGCAGAACATGCAGACTCCACAGACACGGGCAGAACATGCAGACTCCACAGACACGGGCAGAACATGCAGACTCCACAGACACAGGCAGAACATGCAGACTGACCTCTGTTTGTCCAGGGCTCCGGTGAACAGCTGCATGGACCTGAGCAGCATGAAGAGCCGCATCGTTCATCTGTGCCTGGAGCTCACCTCCACCGTGCAGAAGGTACGAACACAACCTACACCTCTATAATCTATAAACTACACCTCTAATCTATAAACTACACTTCTATAATCTATAAACTACACTTCTATAATCTATAACTACACTTCTATAATCTATAAACTACACCTCTATAATCTATAAACTACACTTCTATAATCTATAACTACACTTCTATAATCTATAAACTATACCTCTATAATCTATAAACTACACCTCTATAATCTATAAACTACACCTCTATAATCTATAAACTACACCTCTATAATCTATAAACTACACCTCTATAATCTATAAATTATACCTCTATAATCTATAAACTACACATCTATAACTACACCTCTATAATCTATAACTACACCTCTATAATCTATAAACTACACATCTATAATCTATAAACTACACATCTATAATCTATAAACTACACCTTTATAATCTATAAACTACACCTCTATAATCTATAAACTACGCTTCTATAAACTACACTTCTATAATCTATAAACTACACCTCTATAATCTATAAACTACTCCTCTATAAACTGCATCTCTATAATACACATCTATGATCTATAAACTACACCTCTATAATCTATAACTACACTTCTATAATCTATAACTACACTTCTATAATCTATAAACTACACATCTATAAACTACACCTCTATAATCTATAAACTACACATCTGTAATCTATAAACTACACCTCTATAGTCTATAAACTACACTTCTATAAACTACACATCTATAATCTATAAACTACACCTCTATAATCTATAAACTACACCTCTATAATCTATAAACTACGCTTCTATAAACTACACTTCTATAATCTATAAACTACACCTCTATAATCTATAAACTACTCCTCTATAAACTGCATCTCTATAATACACATCTATGATCTATAAACTACACCTCTATAATCTATAACTACACTTCTATAATCTATAACTACACTTCTATAATCTATAAACTACACATCTATAATCTATAAACTACACATCTATAATCTATAAACTACACCTTTATAATCTATAACTACACTTCTATAATCTATAACTACACTTCTATAATCTATAACTACACTTCTATAATCTATAAACTACACATCTATAATCTATAAACTACACATCTATAAACTACACATCTATAATCTATAAACTACACCTCTATAAACTGCATCTCTATAATACACATCTATGATCTATAAACTACACACATAAACTACACCTCTATAATCTATAAACTACACCTCTGTAATCTATAAACTACACCTCTATAATCTATAAACTACACCTCTATAATCTATAAACTACACCTCTATAATCTATAAACTACACCTCTATAATCTATAAACTACACCTCTATAATCTATAAACTACGCTTCTATAAACTACACTTCTATAATCTATAAACTACACCTCTATAATCTATAAACTACTCATCTATAAACTGCATCTCTATAATACACATCTATGATCTATAAACTACACCTCTATAATCTATAAACTACACCTCTATAATCTATAACTACACTTCTATAATCTATAACTACACATCTATAATCTGTAAACTACACCTCTATAATCTATAAACTACCCCTCTAATCTATAAACTAGTTTATAGATTATACAAGTTTAGTTTATAGATTATACAAGTTTAAACTTGTATAATCTATAACTACACTTCTATAATCTATAAACTACATCTCTCTAATCTATAAACTACACATCTATAATCTATAAACTACACTTCTCTAATCTATAAACTGCATCTCTATAATCTATAAACTACACTTCTATAATCTATAAACTACACCTCTATAATCTATAAACTACACTTCTATAAACTGCATCTCTATAATACACATCTATAATCTATAAACTACACCTCTATAATCTATAAACTACCCCTCTAATCTATAAACTAAACTTGTATAATCTATAAACTAAACTTCTATAATCTATAAACTACACTTCTATAAACTGCATCTCTATAATACACATCTATAATATATAAACTACACCTCTATAATCTATAAACTGCATCTCTATAATCTATAAACTACACTTCTATAATCTATAAACTACACTTCTATAATCTATAAACTACACCTCTATAATCTATAAACTACACTTCTATAAACTGCATCTCTATAATACACATCTATAATCTATAAACTACACCTCTATAATCTATAATTTACCCCTCTAATCTATAAACTATACTTGTATAATCTATAAACTAAACGTGTATAATCTATAACTACACTTCTATAATCTATAAACTACACTTCTATAATCTATAAACTACACTTCTATAATCTATAAACTACATCTCTCTAATCCAGGGGTGCCCAACCTTTTTTGACCCGAGGTCTACTTTTCAGTAGCCAACCCCTCCGGGGTCTACCAGTCCAATACCAACATTTCAAACCACAAACATCGTCGCCAGCCTGCAGTAACTTCACAACAACACAATACTACTTTGTTTACCACTTTACTTTATGTCCACATAAGCATAAAGTAGGCTACAACAGACTTATAAGTAGGCCTACATCAGTAAAACATAAGTACAACAGATTTGGACAAACACTGCCATGCAATCATAATAAGAACAGTCCATCACAAGTTGCAGGTGGCAGAACAGGCCAGAAATTGAAAAGTCCATTACAAGTTGCAGAACAGTCCATTACGTTGCAGAACAATACTATTGGCATAATTCCACAGACAGCAGACAATCCTCCAAATGAGCCGCTTCCTATAACAACAGACACACACAGACCACATTACACGTTGCAGAATAATACTGTTGGCATAATTCACAGACAGCAGACAACAATCCTCCAAAAAATGAGCCGCTTCTTATAATAACAGACAGACAGACAGACAGACAGACACACAGCCATAACTGCCTACCTGTGGGCTGGGTGAGACGAGGCGCTGGGCAGAGCGGAGGCAGCTAGTGGGACACCTGGCACTGGGAGGAGGAGGCGAGCTTTTCGTAGGCAGGAGTGTAGGTACTGATTGCAAGGCGTAGGCAGGCTACAAGGTGGTCGTCAGTCATTGTTGATCGGTACTTGGACTTTATAATTTTCATGTGCGAGAACGCACACTCGCACAAATAAGTGGAACCAAAAAGAGCTGTCAGGTTTAAAGCACATTTTCGGAGATTGGGGTATTTCTCATCCAACAGCAGCTCCCAGAACGCTGCGTGCTTTCCAGGCGGGGCCGATGTTGATTTGGCTTTCATGACAATGTCATTTTGCAATTTTAGAATCTCGTTTTCAATCGCATCGCGTTCCAAATCGAACAGTGATTTGACTTTGTCAGCAATGTCACCAACAGCAACATTTGCACCAAACGGATTACACATGTAGGTTGCTACAGGTTCGAGGGTCGCAAAGTCAGTAAAACGCCGCTCAAATTCTGACGAGACGTTCTGAACATGCTCCATATAGCGGTCAATATCAAGTTGCGTCAGCCTTTTACCTTGACTTTGTAGTTCAGCATGCATATTTGGAAAGTTTGTGTGCAGGTCGCGCTGCTGCAGCCGCCGTGACATGAGCTGTAGCTTGCTTTTAAAAGTGTTCACAGAACTCTGGACTACGTCTTTATCTTTACTCTGCAGGTCTACATTCAACAAATTGAGTTCGTGGGTGAGGTCGGTGAGGAAAGATAAATCTAAAAGCCACTGGTGGTCATTTAGCTTGTCATGATAATCTGCATGTTTAGACAGCTTCAAGAATTCCTTGATTTCTGGCAGCAGCTCTGTGAATCTCGCTAAAAACTGCCCTCTGCTTAACCACCTGACGTCTGTATGAAGCAGCAGCTCGGTGTGCTCAGCGTCGCTTTCCTCCAGATGTGCACGGAAAAGCCTTCTCTGAAGACTCCTGGCGCGCACTGAACACACAATCTTCATGCAGATATCCATCACGTCTTTCATTTGAACAATCTTCCCGCTTAGTGCTTGCTGGTGGATAATACAGTGATAATTCAGAATGTCTGGAAAAGACTCACTTTGCTTGCACAGTGCTATAAATCCATTTGTGCGGCCTATCATAGCAGGGGCGCCGTCAGTGGTTATAGAAATCAGTTTAAAGAGCGGCAGTTTTGTCTCGCGGGCGAATGTCATGAAGGCATTGAAAATATCCTCGCCTCTCGTTTGTCCTTTTAGTGGCAACATGGTCAGTAGCTCTTCCCTGGCGCTCATGTCTTCGAAAACCATTCTGATGAAAACACATAACTGAGCCACATCCACCATATCAGTTGACTCATCAAACTGCAGAGAGAAGCATTCACATGCATCGATGTCCTTTCTTAGCTGCTCCTCCACGTCCACAGCCATTACCTCACATCGCTTTGTAGTGGTATTGCGGGACATTTGTACATCTTTAATCGCCTTCATGATCTCCGTTTTATTTTTAAAGCCGTCAAATAGGCTATCCGCGGCCTCCAGAAAGCCTTCCTTCCACGCCTCGCCGTCTTTGAATGGCTTCTTGTGTTTAGCAAGGATGTGACTAGCCCGATATGAAGCAATTGTTGCGGCCTTCGACTGTTCATTAGGTCTGGTGAATTGTGCCTGTTGCTCAGACAGGCGTGCTTTCAGTTCCTTGAGTCTTGAGTAAAGGGGTTTTTGCGGGGTATTCCTTCTCGTACTTCCCGGCGTGCATCGTCTTGTAATGACGCTCGACATTCGCTTTTTTTGCCAATCCCACCTTTGCATTGCAGATCAGACAAATGGGCGCTTTATTAAAATAAACAAAAAAATAATCTTCCTCCCATTCAGAGTGAAAATGATAGGTCTTGGGACGTTTCGGTTTGCTCCGGCCCTCCACCATGTTAGCTAGGCCACTGCCGGGGTCAGCTGTCAATTTCCCATAACGCACGTGTCTGCTACACATGCGCACACGCACACACACACACACACACACACATACAGCCAGCCGGTGCGGTTGCGAAAATTGCTGTTTTTTCCCGTTTACCCCCCTTTTTTTTCTTCCCCTTCCCCAAACCTCCCGCGGACGACTTGTGATCAGGCCGCAGGCGACCGGTCGACCGCGGGCTACTGGTTGGGCACCACTGCTCTAATCTATAAACTACACATCTATAATCTATAAACTACACTTCTATAATCTATAAACTACACCTCTATAATCTATAAACTACACCTATAATCTATAAACTACACATCTATAATCTATAAACTACAACTCTAATCTATAAACTACACCTCTATAATCTATAAACTACAACTCTAATCTATAAACTACACCTCTATAATCTATAAACTACACCTCTATAATCTATAAACTACACATCTATAATCTATAAACTACACCTCTAATCTATAAACTAAATTTGTATAATCTATAAACTAAATTTGTATAATCTATAAACTACACTTCTATAGAGGTGTAGTTTATAGATTATAGAGGTGTAGTTTATAGATTATAGAGGTGTAGTTTATCTAGAAGTGTTAGTGAGGGGGCATCTGTGGATACTGATACTTTGCAGCTGATGTGATGCTAACTGTAGGCACTGCTTTGTCTGAAGATGTTACTAAATTCAACTTTAATCTGAGGTTTGTTTTAAACGAACGCTCGGCCTGATCACAGCAAAGTGAAAAAGTGCTCTTTAAATCACTTTTGTGTTGAGTTTCAGATGATTTAAAAAACTTTTCGGCAGTATTTTCTGAGGTGTGCGTTGTGTCACCATGGTAACTTCTGAACATCCTGCCGTAGAGATGTAGAACCTGACGTCACTGCAAAGACTCAAAAGTCCTTTAACACCAGCGCGTGCGGGGTGAACTGTGAAATGTACAGTGTCTAAACCTGCTCTGGTTTCAGGACTGTACGGTTTTCGAGATGGAAGAGAAGATCCTGGAGGTGGTGAGTTCCAACTGTGACTTCCTGTTAGTGTGTGTGTCCACTTCCTGTCTGCGGCCGGTCACTTCCTGTCTTTGTGACTGAATCCCATTTATCCAAAACGTTCGTCCTCCCCCCAAAGACGAGCTGATCACCGTAACTACAGTGTGTACAGAAAGTATTCAGACCCTTTAATGTTTTGCTCCATTTGCTAAAATCATTGAAGTTCATTTTTTTCTTCATGAATGTTCACACAGCGCCCCCTACTGACAGAAAAACAGAATTGTGACAGTTTTGCAGATTTGTTAAAACAGAAAAAGTGAAATGTCACATGTCAGAAGTATTCAGACCCTTTGCTCAGGATTTAGTAGAAGTTCCTTTTGAGTCTTTTTGGGAATGATGAAGTTTTCCAGCCCTGGATTTGGGGATCCTCTGCCGTTCCTCCTGCAGATCCTCTCCAGTTCTGTCAGGTTGGATGGTGAACGTTGGTGGAGACATTTTCAGGCCTCTCCAGAGGTGCTCAGTTGGGTTTAAGTCAGGGCTCTGGGCCGGAGTTGTGGTGAAGCCGCTCCTTCGTTCTTTTAGCCGTGTGTTTAGGGTCATCGTCTTGTTGGAAGGTGAACCTTCGGCCCAGTCTGAGGTCCTGAGCTCTGGAGAAGGTTTTCGTCCAGGATATCCCCGTACTCGGCCGTGTTAATCTTTCCTTCGATTGCGACCGGTCGTCCTGTCTCCCCCACAGCCTGATGCTCCACCCCCCCCCCTCCACAGCCTGATGCTCCACCCCCCCCACAGCCTGATGCTCCACCACCATGCCCCCCCCAGGTGATGAGCAGGGCCTGGTTTTCTCCACACAAACCGCTTAGAATTTAGGACAAAAACTTCTATCTTGGTCTCATCAGACACAGAATCTTATTTCTCTCCATCTTGAGTCCTTCAGGTGTTTTTTACAAACTCCATGTGTCTCTCATGTGTCTTCACTGAGGAGAGGCTTCCGTCGGGCCACTCTGCCATAAAGCCCCGACTGGTGGAGCTGCAGTGATGGTCGACTTTCCTAAACTTTGTCCATCTCCCGAGCGTATCTCTGGAGCTCAGCTCAGCCCAGTGATCTTTGGGTTCTGCTTTACCTCTGTCACCGAGGCTCTTCTCCCCGATCGCTCAGTTTGGCCGGACGGCTCTAGGAAGGGTTCTGCTCGTCCTAAACGTCTTCCGTTTAAGGGTTCTGGAGGCCCCTGTGCTCTTAGGAACCTTAAGTGCAGCACAAATGTTTTTGTGACCTTGTCCAGATCTGGGCCTTCCACAGTTGTGTCTCTGAGCTCTTCAGGCGCTTCCTTTGACCTCATGATTGTCATTTGCTCTGACCTGCACTGTGAGCTGTGAGCTCTTATATAGACAGGTGTGTGGCTTTCCTAATCAATCCAATCACTTTAATCAATCACAGCTGGACTCCAGTGAAGGTGGAGAACATCTCAAGGAGGATCACAACAAATGGACACGACCTGAGTTAAATATGAGGGTAAAGGGTCTGAATACTTCTGACCATGTAAAGGGTCTGAATACTTCTGACATGTGAGATTTCACTTTTTCTGTTTTAACAAATCTGCAAAACTGTCACAGTTCTGTGTTTTTCTGTCAGTAGGGGGCGCTGTGTGAACATTAATGAGGAAAATGAATTTAAATGATTTTAGCAAATGGAGCAAAATAACAAAGAGTGAAACATTAAAGGGTCTGAATACTTTGTGTACACACTGTAAGTACTTAGAGTGGATATTTGTACTTGTATCTGTACTTTCTGCTCCACCACATTTTGGATCTGGACTGAAAAGTAAAAATACTTTTCTTTATGAGATTTCATTTTTTTAGCATATTTAATTTGAGCAACACAATACCTAAAAACACAAAAACGGCGACAAAAAAAAAAAAAAAGAAATCAGTGGAATCACTTAAAATCAAGTGAATTATTTTTCAAAATCACATTTCCCCCTTTAATTTTACTTTTAACTTTTACTTGTGTAACACAGTGGAGCACTTCCTGTTTCCTGTTTACCACAAAGCAGCTGCTGATTGGTGCTTTCCTGTTTCCCTTTTTAGGAAAAACACCTCCTCTGTCCTCCGTCCTCTTCTGTCCCTCCTCTGTCCCTCTGTCCTCCTCTGTCCCTCTGTCCTCCTCCGTCCTCTTCTGTCCCTCCTCTGTCCCTCTATCCTCTGTCCTCCTCCGTCCTCTGTCCTCCTCTGTCCCTGTCCTCCTCCATCCTCTGTCCTCCTCTGTCCCTCTGTCCTCCTCTGTCCTCCTCCGTCCTCCTCTGTCCCTCTGTCCTCCTCCGTCCTCCTCTGTCCCTCTGTCCTCCTCTGTCCCTCTGTCCTCCTCCGTCCTCCTCTGTCCCTGTCCTCCTCCGTCCTCTGTCCCACTGTCCTCCTCCGTCCCTGTCCTCCTCTGTCCTCTGTCCCACTGTCCTCCTCCGTCCTCCTCTGTCCGTCCTCTGTCCTCCTCCGTCCTCTGTCCCTCCTCTGTCCCTGTCCTCCTCTGTCTCATATTTACATGTTTCTCGTTTCAGTCCAAGTCTCTGAACGGGATCTGTGAGCAGGCGAGTCAGTTGTCCCCGGACCCCTGCACCCTGGAGGAGGTGACCATCAGCGACATCCGGCCTGGACAGGGACTGGTGAGGAGAATATTTAATCAATCAATCAATCAATCAATATTTATAAAGTGCTTTTCATACAAAATGTAACACAAAGCGCCTTACAGTGATTAAGGATTAGAAGATTGAATTATCTCCACACGTCGCACGAGAAAACCTCACGCCTGTTTTCTCCTCGTTGCTCTGCTCCTCGTTCATTTTAGAGCTGATTTTTAATCTTATTGTTTTTAAAGCTCTTCATGGACCTGGCCCCAGTGAACACCTCAGACCTCACTGTCCCCTCACCCGAGGTCTGAGGGCCAGATCCAACTATCGTCCTAAAAATGAGACGCAAAAGCCGGAGGATGACTCTGGGGCAACTCTGGGGCGACTACGAGGCGACTAGGGTGACACTGGAGTGACTATGGGGTGACTACGGGGTGACTCTGGGGCGACTCTGGGGCAACTCTGGAGTGACTACAGGGTGATTTTGGGGTGACTACGTGGTGACTACGGGGTGACTCTGGGGCGACTCTGGGGTGACTACAGGGTGACTTTGAGGTGACTACGGGGTGACTCTGGGGCGACTCTGGGGCAACTCTGGGGTGACTACAGGGTGATTTTGGGGTGACTACATGGTGACTACGTGGTGACTACGGGGTGACTCTGGGGCGACTCTGGGGTGACTCTGGGGTGACTACATGGTGACTACGTGGTGACTACGGGGTGACTACGGGGTGACTCTGGGGCGACTCTGGGGTAACTCTGGGGTGACTACAGGGTGATTTTGGGGTGACTACATGGTGACTACGTGGTGACTACGGGGTGACTCTGGGGCGACTCTGGGGTGACTCTGGGGTGACTACATGGTGACTACGTGGTGACTACGGGGTGACTCTGGGGCGACTCTGGGGCAACTCTGGGGTGACTACAGGGTGATTTTGGGGTGACTACGTGGTGACTACGGGGTGACTCTGGGGCGACTCTGGGGTGACTACAGGGTGACTATGGGGTGACTACGGGGTGACTCTGGGGCGACTCTGGGGCAACTCTGGGGCAACTCTGGGGTGACTACAGGGTGATTTTGGGGTGACTACGTGGTGACTACGGGGTGACTCTGGGGCGACTCTGGGGTGACTTTGAGGTGACTACGGGGTGACTACGGGATGACTCTGGGGTGACTCTTGGGCGACTCTGGAGTGACTCTGGGGCGACTCTGGGGTGACTGGGGTGACTACAAGGTGACTCTGGGGCGACTACAGGGTGACTCTGGGGCGACTCTGGAGTGACTCTGGGGCGACTCTGGGGTGGCCTTTTCTGTGGTCTGCCCCAAACTTTGGAACACCCCCCTCACATTAAGAGCGCCCCCTTCAGTCGATTCTTTTCAGTCTCGTTTAAAAACACTTTTACTCACGGATTTTAACACGGCGTGAGAACTGTGTGCTCCTCTGACCGTCTTTGATTGATTTTAGTATTTTTTGTTTTTTATTGACTTGCGTATTTATTTATTTTATGCTTTATTTTATTGAATGTTTTCATTTATATTGTGCGTAGTCTGTGCAGCTCTTTGGAGACTTCGTGTTGGTAAAATGTGCCGTACAAATAAAGTTGGATCGAACTGGATTCAGCTTTATTTATTTTGGCACACAGAGGAACTGTGACTCTTCTGTAAACGGACAGTTTGGAGGAAAACAGGCCTGAGTTTGTTTTAAATTAAATTATAAAATTTTGGGGAAAATGACCAAAACTGGCCCTTCATATCGACCCCAAAAGTATCGGCAGATCTTTAAAGGTACAGTGTGTAGGATTCATGGCGCATAGGTGGATAGTCGCTATTCCACTTCCTCTTTTGGCTACGGCAGACCTCGAGGGTCACCCGGGCGCGCCGTAACGCGGACAGCTCGCGTTCCTGCGCGCACCCGGCGCTGTGCGAACTACGGTATAAATAAAACGCGGCCCCGCGGTCACATTTTTTTTTCTTTTCACATGAAAACACACATTCCTGATCGTGTACCATGACACTCTACACATCAAATGAAACCTTACAGTCTCCTCTTTTTGACTATGCAATTCATTTCCCTGCAAAACAATCACTCCCCGAGCACATGGGGCTTTTATACAGAAAAGCACAAAACGAGGTTTGTTACTTAGCTTACCTTTGAAGGCTCTGGACAGGTCAAACTCTGTATTTCACCATAAACTTCTCTTAACTTGGTCTCAATCTGTCCGTAAGGATCCAGCGAATAAAATCCAGTAAAACAATTTAGTCCAAAACACGTGTTAGATCCATTACGACGTGTGATACAGCAGCATGCTTGTTTACCCAAAACCACCCCCTTCGCTCCCTCAGGCAGCGCGGCTGAGCAGGCGTTAGCAGGAGCCTAGGCGAAGGCGGAGCCCAAATGTCCTTCTGCGGCTCTCGTATTCAAAATGGCTGCCTCTGCATGGGGAAGATCCCCCTTTTATGTGACTATATCTAAGTCCAAAAGAATACTTTGATTTCATGATGGAAGTGAAAAGGCTTGGAAAACAATGTATTTTTGAATGGGTATCTTCAATTTCGGTAATTAACGGGTAAAAATCTTACACACTGTCCCTTTAATGAAGAAGAACGGCGTTTGTCTAATATTTTCTGAGGTTTAAATAGTTTATCTCTGTTCTTCATCATTCTGAAACCTTCTGAAGCTCCTGTGGATTTAAGTGAACTTCACTTCGTTTAAGACGTGGCTGCTGTTTGTGTTTCAGGGGATTTACATCAAGTCCACGTACGACGGTCTGCACCTGATCACCGGCACCACACAGAACGTGAGTCCAGCTCTAGTCCCTGAGGTGAACGTTTATCACCAGTAAAGAGGGAGGGAAAAAAAACCAAAACCGAGTATGTTTGAGTCGGTTCTGACACTTTAAACCTTTATTTCACTAAATCAAAGTGAGCTCTTGGACCGTGTTTACATGATGGTCGCTCGGGAACAGTGACGGCGTTACCTCAGCGTGTCCCAACGTGGGACTGCTGCTGTGTCCGACCAGGAAGTAACACAGGAAGTAACGCTAAACTTCACCAAAACTGTCAAAAACTTAAAAAAGTGTCATCAAAAACACGTCTGAAGAGGTTTTAGAGTCATCCATGCATGTTTGAATCATCTAGAGATCTCTCCTGGGCCCTATTCAAACCCTGTACGAGGCTCCGCCCACAAGCCCCAGGCTCCACACGACAATTCTCCATAAATCTACAAAAACATGAGACAAAACTGAACACAACTGGACAAACCTGATATAAATACCCCAGAGAAGTAAATACCCCCTCTTTAATACCCCACAGAGGTAAATACCCCCTCTTTAATACCCCACAGAGGTAAATACCCCCTCTGTAATACCCCACAGAGGTAAATACCCCCTCTGTAATACCCCACAGAGGTAAATACCCCCTCTGTAATACCCCACAGAGGTAAATACCCCCTCTGTAATACCCCACAGAGGTAAATACCCCCTCTGTAATACCCCACAGAGGTAAATACCCCCTCTGTAATACCCCACAGAGGTAAATACCCCCTCTGTAATACCCCACAGAGGTAAATACCCCCTCTGTAATACCCCACAGAGGTAAATACCCCCTCTTTAATGCCCCAGAGAGGTAAATACCCCCTCTTTAATACCCCACAGAGGTAAATACCCCCTCTTTAATGCCCCACAGAGGTAAATACCCCCTCTTTATTGCCCCACAGAGGTAAATACCCCCTCTTTAATACCCCACAGAGGTAAATACCCCCTCTTTAATACCCCACAGAGGTAAATACCCCCTCTGTAATACCCCACAGAGGTAAATACCCCCTCTTTAATGCCCCACAGAGATAAATACCCCCTCTTTAATACCCCACAGAGGTAAATACCCCCTCTTTAATGCCCCACAGAGGTAAATACCCCCTCTTTAATACCCCAGAGGTAAATACCCCCTCTTTAATGCCCCTCTGACGTGTCTCTGTCCAGTCTCCGGCCGATCGCACTCGGAGGGTCCAGGCGGGGGACGAGCTCGTCGGCGTGGACGGTCAGACGGTGGTGAGTCTGTGGCAGAGTGGTTAGCCCTGTCTCCTCACAGCGAGAGGGTCCCTGTTTGCTCTCCTCTGATTGGTCAGGTGTCTCATTCCTCTCCTCTGATTGGTCAGGTGTCTCATTCCTCTGCTCTGATTGGTCAGGTGTCTCAATCCTCTCCTCTGATTGGTCAGGTGTCTCATTCCTCTGCTCTGATTGGTCAGGTGTCTCATTCCTCTGCTCTGATTGGTCAGGTGTCTCATTCCTCTCCTCTGATTGGTCAGGTGTCTCATTCCTCTCCTCTGATTGGTCAGGTGTCTCATTCCTCTCCTCTGATTGGTCAGGTGTCTTATTCCTCTCCTCTGATTGGTCAGGTGTCTCATTCCTCTCCTCTGATTGGTCAGGTGTCTCATTCCTCTCCTCTGATTGGTCAGGTGTCTTATTCCTCTCCTCTGATTGGTCAGGTGTCTTATTCCTCTCCTCTGATTGGTCAGGTGTCTCATTCCTCTCCTCTGATTGGTCAGGTGTCTCATTCCTCTGCTCTGATTGGTCAGGTGTCTCAATCCTCTGCTCTGATTGGTCAGGTGTCTCATTCCTCTCCTCTGATTGGTCAGGTGTCTCATTCCTCTCCTCTGATTGGTCAGGTGGGCTGGCAGCTGAAGCGGTTGGTGGAGCGGTTGCGTTCGGACTCGGGGTCGGTGGTTCTGACCCTGAAGAAGAGAGCGACAGGAAGTGTGAGCGCGCCGCCGCTCAGGAACGTGCGCTGGAGACCCCCTCTGGTCAAGGTCAGTACTGCAGCCCCAGACTGTCCTTCAGAGGTTTAATACTCCCTACAAGAAAAGAAGCACACACTGGACTGGACTGCAGGACACTGAAACGGGGCACGGGCTGGAGAACTCTAGAGAACTCTGGGAGAAGGAGAAACATTTGTGGAGCAGAAGTTTGGAGACTTCTTTAAAAACTGTGACTCTCCCACAGAGTTCTCCAGAGTTCTCCAGGCCCCTGCCCTGTTTCAGTCTCCTGCAGCCCCACGATGTCCTTCAGAGGTAGAATACTCCCTACAATAAAAGAAGCATAGACTGGACTGCAGGAGACTGAAACGGGGCAGGGGCCTGGAGAACTCTGAAGAACTCTGGAGAACTCTGAAGAACTCTGGAGAACTCTGTGGGAGTCAGTTTTTTGTAAAGAAATCTCCAAACTTCTACTCCACAAATGTTTCTCCTTCTCCTCGTTCTTCTGGTTCCACAAACGTGTGATTTTAATCTTGTGGTTTAAAGTCCTTCCAGCGGAAACTCTCCCGTGTTTGGGCTGAAGAACGCTGAACACTTTGTGAATCCTGTGACGTTTATTTCTCCTGAGAAGAGGCTGAACTTTGTGACAGTTTTTGTTTCATGGAGAGGAACAGGATTTGGATCTGAACCAGAAACCGTTTGGGCTTTTGTCTCAGGTGACGTCACGTTCACCTGAAATCGAGCCGTTTGTGGGAATGTTTTTGTGGATTTAAACAAAGTGACGCAGATCAGGAAGTGTGTGAGCGCAGATAAACCAGAGTCCACCGAGTCCTGCCGGATCCGTCCTGTCAGGGGTCAGGGGTCACTTCCTCCACGGCTCGACAGGACTGAACCAGGACTGAACCAGGTCTAAACCAGGACTAAACCAGGTCTAAACCAGGACTGAACCAGGACTGAACCAGGTCTAAACCAGGACTAAACCAGGTCTAAACCAGGACTAAACCAGGACTAAACCAGGTCTAAACCAAGACTAAACTAGGACTAAACCAGGACTAAACCAGGTCTAAACCAGGACTAAACCAAGACTAAACCAAGACTAAACCAGGACTAAACCAAGACTAAACCAGGATTAAACCAGGACTGAACCAGGTCTAAACCAGGACTAAACCAGCACTGAACCAGGACTGAACCAGGACTAAACCAGGACTGAACCAGCACTGAACCAGGACTGAACCAGGACTAAACCAGGTCTAAACCAGGACTAAACCAGGACTAAACCAGGTCTAAACCAGGATTAAACCAGGATTAAACCAGGTCTAAACCAGGACTAAACCAGGTCTAAACTAGGACTAAACCAGGATTAAACCAGGACTAAACCAGGATTAAACCAGGACTGAACCAGGACTAAACCAGGACTGAACCAGGACTGAACCAGGACTGAACCAGGTCTAAACTAGGACTAAACCAGGTCTAAACCAGGATTAAACCAGGACTGAACCAGGACTGAACCAGAACTGAACCAGGACTGAACCAGGACTGAACCAGGTCTAAACTAGGACTAAACCAGGTCTAAACCAGGATTAAACCAGGACTAAACCAGGACTAAACCAGGACTGAACCAGGACTGAACCAGGACTGAACCAGAACTGAACCAGGACTGAACCAGGACTGAACCAGGTCTAAACTAGGACTAAACCAGGATTAAACCAGGACTAAACCAGGATTAAACCAGGACTGAACCAGGTCTAAACCAGGACTGAACCAGGACTAAACCAGGATTAAACCAGGACTGAACCAGGTCTAAACCAGGACTAAACCAAGACTAAACCAGGACTAAACCAGGTCTAAACCAGGACTAAACCAAGACTGAACCAGGACCGAACCAGGACTAAACCAGGTCTAAACCAGGACTGAACCAGGACTGAACCAGGACCGAACCAGGACTGAACCAGGACCGAACCAGGACTAAACCAGGTCTAAACCAGGACTAAACCAAGACTAAACCAGGACTAAACCAGGTCTAAACCAGGTCTAAACCAGGACTAAACCAGGACCGAACCAGGACTAAACCAGGACTAAACCAGGACTAAACCAGGACTAAACCAGGACTAAACCAGGACTAAACCAGGACTAAACCAGGACTAAACCAGGATTAAACCCGTGCTCTCGTCTTTTTGTTGATGTTCTTTTGTCTCGCTCAGACGCATCAGCCCAGTGCACCCAGACCAGAACCAAGACCAGAACCAGGACCAGAACCAGGACCAGGACCAGAACCAGAGCCAGGACCAGAACCAGGACCAGGAGGAGCGGCCATCTTGGATCTGTACGTCCCTCCTCCTCCTTCTGCCCCCTACAGTCCACTGTGAGTAACAGCAGAGTTTTCACTGTCGAACCTTCTCTCGTCTCCATGGAGATGATGTTTCTTTGCCTGGAATGTTCCGCAGTATGGCATTATACATATCTACAATACGTCTGTTTACATACATGTATTCTCCTGTGAGCTTCTCCACTGGTCTGACCTGTACCTGGGGTTAAAGCAGGGGCACAAAACTGTGTCTGATCAAGTGTTTTATCGTTTGAAGTGTGCGCGCGGACATCGCTCACCGCGGCCCTGAGGGTGCCACCCCTCCAGTCCTGGTTTAGACCTGGTCTAGACCTGGTTTAGTCCACGTCTGGTCCTGGTCTAGTTCCAGTCTGGTCCTGGTTCCCCCCGCGTCCTCCATCTATAACATCAATCGGCAAAGGTCCCTTAGCCAATCAGGATGCAGAACACAATGTTACACTTACAGAGGTGGGACAAAGTCATTGCTGGCAAGTCCCAAGTAAGTCTAAGTCTTTTGCACTCAAGTCCGAGTGAAGTCCCGAGTCAAGAGTATCCAAGTGCCGAGTCAAGTCCGAAGTCAAAGCTCACAAGTCTCAAGTCGAGTCCAAAGTCCGAGCATTTTAGTTTCGAGTCATTTCGAGTCCCCTTTACAAAGAAATTAAATTTCTACAAATCATATAATGTCTGCAAGATCTGTATTCATGATTGGATGTTGTGCAAGCCGCGCGCACATGCTCTTTGCATACATTTTCACAGATTCACAAGTACAACGAGTGCGGTCCTTATCAACATACTTTTAGAGTTTTTTTTTTCATTGGACGTAGCAAATCATCACAAGTCAAAAGGCCTAAGTCCAAGTGAAGTCACGAGTTACTGATATTGAAGTCCAAGTCGAGTTGCAAGTGTTTGTACATTTTGTCGAGTCGAGTCGAAAGTTATCAAATTCGTGACTCGAGTCTGACTCGAGTCGAACTCACATAACTCGAGTCCACACCTCTGTTACACTGTAAAAAAAAAAAAATTAAATAGAAAAAAAAAGACATTCAAAAATTCATTTTGCATGATTTTCAGTCTGTATAAAATCTCAGAATTAAAAATAAATAAATATCGGTATCGGCCGATATCAGCAACATTAATATCGGATATCAGTAGGGTGACCATTCGTCCGGATTTCGTCCGGACAGTCCGGTTTTAGAGCTGTCTGTCCGGCCGTCTGTCACGTGTCCTCCTTTTTTTCGTTTTGTCCTCCTTTCGTTGCATAAATCGTCATAAATCCCCACCCATTATTTACACTTGTTACTCTGCGATGTTCGCCGTTTCCCAATTCAGCGAGTGCACGGTTCGGAGTGTGGTCTCAGTCTGCAGTCGAGGCGGTGCATACTCGCTCAGCCCTGAGTGCAGTCCGTGGACCGCATGGGCGTCTGCGAGATGGAACAAGTCCCGCCTCAGCTCAATGAGCCGGGTGGTCTGCTCCTTGTTCCCTAAAGACAAAATATTATTCTATTGCGACTAGTAATACTTGGAATTCCTGTGCGCGACATCCGAAATGCAGAATGTGCGAGCAGAGCACATTCTCAGCGCACATTCTTTGTTTTCCCCGAGGGAAAACAAAAAAAAACAAGGTGTCCTCACTTTAGGGCCTTTGTCCTCCTTTTTGGACACAAGTGTCCTCCTTTCCTGTTTCATGCCGGTGGTCACCCTAGATATCAGTATCGGCTTAAATGTTCACATTGGTGCATCCCTACAAAGTTCTTTCACTGTCGTGTACGTGTGGTTTATCGACAATAAAGCAAACTGCGAACTATGAACTTAATCCTGTGTGTGCTGGTGTTTCAGTGAAGCGGGCTCGTCTCTGCTCAGAGCTCTGGACAAACCTCTCGGCTGCTCAGACCCTGACCCCTGCGTGACCCCGGCGTCCCCCGCGACCCCAGCGCCCTCAGAAGACCTCCGACCGCTGAACCCCGTCAGGCTGCGGCAGCGCTCCTCTGCACGAAGTGAGTCCAAACGTTGAACCTTCTCATTTTTCCTTTGGCTCCACAATCGTCTTAAAGGGACACTGTGTAACTTTTCTCCACGGCGATGTTTTTGTTGTTCTTGGAATGTTCCACAAAATGAACTGAAACTTCAATCTCCATGGAAACCAGCAGCTGACTCCATTAAACCGACCATTTCTTTGCCTATAAAAATACCTTGAATAAATGAAAGATACTGTGGAACATTCCAAAGCAACATCATCTCCATGGAAACCACCAGGTGACAGACCCTCCACCAGAAAATGACGTAGTGCGACTTTAATCTTCAAGGATTCTCGTGCTTCTGTTTTTCTGTTCAGGTAAAACTCGACCGGTGTCTATGCCCGCGGAGCTGTCCTCCAGAATCCACCCGCGGAAAGGTCCGGACTAAACCAGGACTGAACCAGGACTGAACCAGGACTGAACCAGGACTGAACCGGGACTGAACCGGGACTAAACCGGGACTGAACCAGGACTGAACCAGGACTAAACCAAGACTGAACCAGGACTAAACCAGGACTAAACCAAGACTGAACCAGGACTGAACCAGGACTGAACCAGGACTAAACCAGGACTAAACCAAGACTAAACCAAGACTGAACCAAGACTGAACCAGGACTGAACCAGGACTGAACCAGGACTAAACCAGGACTGAACCAGGACTGAACCAGGACTGAACCGGGACTGAACCGGGACTAAACCAGGACTGAACCAGGACTGAACCAGGACTAAACCAAGACTGAACCAGGACTAAACCAGGACTAAACCAAGACTGAACCAAGACTGAACCAGGACTGAACCAGGACTGAACCAGGACTAAACCAGGACTAAACCAGGACTAAACCAAGACTGAACCAAGACTGAACCAGGACTGAACCAGGACTGAACCAGGACTGAACCAGGACTAAACCAAGACTAAACCAAGACTGAACCAAGACTGAACCAGGACTGAACCAGGACTAAACCAGGACTAAACCAAGACTGAACCAGGACTGAACCAGGACTAAACCAAGACTGAACCAGGACTAAACCAGGACTAAACCAAGACTGAACCGGGACTGAACCGGGACTGAACCGGGACTGAACCGGGACTAAACCAAGACTGAACCAAGACTGAACCAGGACTAAACCAAGACTGAACCGGGACTGAACCGGGACTGAACCGGGACTGAACCGGGACTGAACCGGGACTAAACCAAGACTGAACCAGGACTAAACCAGGACTAAACCAAGACTGAACCAAGACTGAACCAGGACTGAACCAGGACTAAACCAAGACTAAACCAAGACTGAACCAAGACTGAACCAGGACTGAACCAGGACTGAACCAGGACTGAACCAGGACTAAACCAGGACTAAACCAGGACTGAACCAGGACTGAACCAGGACTAAACCAAGACTGAACCAAGACTGAACCAGGACTAAACCAGGACTAAACCAGGACTAAACCAGGACTAAACCAAGACTGAACCAAGACTGAACCAGGACTAAACCAAGACTAAACCAAGACTGAACCAAGACTGAACCGGGACTGAACCGGGACTGAACCGGGACTGAACCGGGACTAAACCGGGACTGAACCGGGACTGAACCGGGACTGAACCGGGACTGAACCGGGACTGAACCGGGACTAAACCGGGACTGAACCGGGACTAAACCGGGACTGAACCGGGACTGAACCGGGACTGAACCGGGACTGAACCGGGACTGAACCGGGACTAAACCGGGACTAAACCAAGACTGAACCAAGACTGAACCAGGACTAAACCAAGACTGAACCAGGACTAAACCAAGACTGAACCAGGACTGAACCAGGACTGAACCAGGACTAAACCAAGACTGAACCAGGACTAAACCGAGACTGAACCAGGACTGAACCAGGACTGAACCAGGACTAAACCAGGACTGAACCAGGACTAAACCAGGACTGAACCAGGACTGAACCAGGACTGAACCAGGACTGAACCAGGACTAAACCAGGACTAAACCAGGACTGAACCAGGACTGAACCAGGACTGAACCAGGACTGAACCAGGACTAAACCAGGACTAAACCAAGACTGAACCAGGACTGAACCAGGACTAAACCAAGACTGAACCAAGACTGAACCAGGACTAAACCAAGACTGAACCAGGACTAAACCAAGACTGAACCAGGACTAAACCAGGACTAAACCAAGACTGAACCAGGACTAAACCAGGACTGAACCAGGACTAAACCAAGACTGAACCAAGACTGAACCGGGACTGAACCGGGACTGAACCGGGACTGAACCGGGACTAAACCGGGACTGAACCGGGACTGAACCGGGACTAAACCGGGACTGAACCGGGACTGAACCGGGACTGAACCGGGACTAAACCAAGACTGAACCAGGACTAAACCAGGACTAAACCAAGACTGAACCAAGACTGAACCAAGACTGAACCAGGACTGAACCAGGACTGAACCAGGACTAAACCAAGACTGAACCAGGACTGAACCAGGACTGAACCAGGACTGAACCAGGACTGAACCAGGACTGAACCAAGACTGAACCAGGACTAAACCAGGACTGAACCAGGACTAAACCAAGACTGAACCAGGACTGAACCAGGACTGAACCAGGACTGAACCAGGACTGAACCAGGACTGAACCAGGACTAAACCAAGACTAAACCAAGACTGAACCAGGACTGAACCAGGACTGAACCAGGACTGAACCAGGACTAAACCAGGACTAAACCAAGACTAAACCAAGACTGAACCAAGACTGAACCAGGACTGAACCAGGACTGAACCAGGACTAAACCAAGACTGAACCAGGACTGAACCAGGACTGAACCAGGACTGAACCAGGACTGAACCAAGACTGAACCAAGACTGAACCAGGACTAAACCAAGACTGAACCAGGACTGAACCAGGACTGAACCAGGACTGAACCAGGACTGAACCAGGACTAAACCAAGACTGAACCAGGACTAAACCAGGACTAAACCAAGACTGAACCGGGACTGAACCGGGACTGAACCGGGACTGAACCGGGACTGAACCGGGACTAAACCAGGACTGAACCAGGACTGAACCAGGACTAAACCAAGACTGAACCAGGACTAAACCAGGACTAAACCAAGACTGAACCAAGACTGAACCAGGACTGAACCAGGACTGAACCAGGACTAAACCAAGACTGAACCAGGACTGAACCAGGACTGAACCAGGACTGAACCAGGACTGAACCAGGACTAAACCAAGACTGAACCAGGACTAAACCAGGACTGAACCAGGACTAAACCAAGACTGAACCAAGACTGAACCAGGACTAAACCAAGACTGAACCAGGACTAAACCAAGACTGAACCAGGACTAAACCAGGACTGAACCAGGACTAAACCAAGACTGAACCAAGACTGAACCAGGACTAAACCAAGACTGAACCAGGACTGAACCAGGACTGAACCAGGACTAAACCAGGACTGAACCAGGACTAAACCAGGACTGAACCAGGACTGAACCAGGACTGAACCAGGACTGAACCAGGACTAAACCAGGACTAAACCAGGACTAAACCAGGACTAAACCAGGACTGACCCAGGTCTTGTTTTGCGGCAGGTCTGCAGCGCTGCGCGAGTAACGAGCGCGTGTCGACCATCCTGGAGGAGGGTTTTTTCCCGGTGCAGTACCGCGCTCTGCCACCAGGCCGCGGCGTGGACCACATCAGAGGGAGTCACTGTTTCATCGGCCCCGACCTCCACCACAGCGCCACCATCCCCTACCCCCACCCAGAGACCGGACCGGACACAAGACCGGGGTCTGGACCGGGACCAAGACCAGGGACCAGACCCGAGACCAGACCCGGCTCCAGGAGCAAAGCCGGCTCTGTGATCGGGGGATGGCTGTCCCGACTGCGACTCCTCAGTCACTGAAACCAAGGTCTGGACTAAACCAGATCTAAACCAGGACTATAACAGGACTAAACCAGGTCTATAACAGGACTAAACCAAGACTGTAACAGGACTAAACCAGGACTAAACCAGGTCTATAACAGGACTAAACCAGGACTATAACAGGACTAAACCAGGACTATAACGGGACTAAACCAGGACTATAACAGGACTAAACCAGGTCTATAACAGGACTGTAACAGGACTATAACAGGACTAAACCAGGTCTATAACAGGACTAAACCAGGACTATAACAGGACTAAACCAGGACTATAACAGGACTAAACCAGGTCTAAACCAGGTCTTAACCAGGACTAAACCAGGACTATAACAGGACTAAACCAAGACTGTAACAGGACTAAACCAGGTCTATAACAGGACTAAACCAGGACTAAACCAGGTCTATAATGGGACTAAACCAGGACTATAACGGGACTATAACAGGACTAAACCAGTTTGAGACCACGTAAAGCTCCACTATTTTAGTTTGAAAATGTGTAAGACTGCCTAAATAAAGAGGGTTGTTAAACCAGGACTAATCTGGGTCAGAACTGGGTCTGGACCAGGGCTAAACCAGGACTCCACGGCGCCCTCTGGTGTGGGATGTGGCGAACAGCTGGACGGTCTCTGTACTCAGGAATCACGAGTGTGGAACTCAAAAATCTGCTTCAACAGAACTCGTGTTTGTGATTTTCTCTTGACCAGGACGTGAGGATGAGTCTGTTCCTCTGTTTTATTTTTAAAGACATTTTAAACACCTCACGTCTTTCTGCTGAACTCATCTGTGCTTCTCACTTTGACTTTTCTGTGTAAATAAATGACTGAATGTTTCCTGTTCGCTGCAGAATTTATGAACAAAATGTTGGTCAAATATAAAAATCTAAAGTGACCCACAAACTCGTCTTTAATCTTTGGGGTTGGATAATGGCGCCACCTTGAGGCTGTTAATTTAATCATTTTACTTAATTTGCTTTTTTCCAGCAAATTATCCCATATCCCTCTTCTCCATTTCTGGAATTAATTAATATCGGAGCAAATTATCCCATTGGTTTAAAATTTGACAAGTTAAAAACATTTGGGCTGGAGCTGATCACACCGGCCCGTTTACATCTGATTCATCTGCGTTTGTTTAAAATAAAATGACTCCATTTGTAATGCTGAATATTTGGGAAAACCACCACTACGGTCAGAATATCTGAGACAAATAAGCCTGAATCAGATCTAAACTGCAACAAATGTTCAAATCATTTCAGTTTGTCACAGAAACTTTTGTCACTTTACTCACAGTGGCACACCATCCATGTTCTTCCTCTTATTCGGGGCAACAGTCTAAACAGGGACTCCCAGACTTCCTTCACCCCGGACACTTCCTCCAGCTCCTCCGGGGGGACCCCAAGGCGTTCCCAGGCCAGCCGGGAGACATAGTCCCTCCAGTGTGTCCTGGGTCTTCCCCGGGGCCTCCTCCCGGTGGGACGAGCCCGGAACACCTCCTGAGGGAGGAGTCCAGGAGGCGTCCGGAACAGACGCTCGAGCCAGACCAGGTCTAAACTGGGACTAAACCAGAACTGAACAAGGTCTAAACTGGGACTAAATGGAGACTAAACCAGAACTAAAACAGACCTGAACCAGGACAAAAACCAGGTCTAAACTGGGACCAAACTGGAAGTAAACCAGGTCTAGACCAGTTCTAAACTGGGAGTAAACCAAGACTAAACTGGGAGTAAACCAGGTCTAAAGTGGGACTAAACCAGGACTAAACCAGGTTTAAACCGGGACTAAACCAGGTCTAAACCGGGTCTAAACTGGGACTAAACCAGGACTAAACCAGGACTAAACCAGGACTGAACCAGGACTGAACCAGGTCTACTCCTCACCCTCTCTCTAAGGGAGCGCCCAACCACTCTGCAGAGGAAACTCATTTCGGCCGCATGTATCGGTGATCTCGTCCTTTCGGTCGTTACCCAGAGCTCATGACCATAGGTGAGGGGAGGAACGTAGATCGACGGTAAATCGAGAGCTTTGCCTTTGGGCTCAGCTCCCTCTTCACCACAACGGTCCGGTACAGCGACCGCATCACTGCCGACGCTGCACCGATCCACCTGTCAATCTCACGCTCCATCCTCCCCTCACTTGATAAAGACCCCGACATACTGGAACTCCTCCACCTGAGGAGGACTCTCCACCACCCGGAGAGGGCTAAAGTCAGTGTTTTATGGCAGTTCATATTTAATCCTGTACATTTGGAAGAGTTTGAATAAATCTGCTTCATATTTTGGTTTCAGTATCGTTTACGTTGTACCACACAGGAGACGCACATGAACAGTGAACAGTACACAAATTTATTGGTTTGTCATTTACAGCTGGAACTCTGGGAACTCGAACACGACGTCTTTCCCCGTGAGCTTCTTGTAAACTCCCGAGAACGTCTCCACCTGAAACAAAAACTCTTTAGTCGCAAGTCGGACAAAATGTGAGTCGAGTATTTTTCGATCAGGATCAGAACGGAGAAAAGTTTTCTCTAAAAACTCAGATTAAACTCATCATTCACAAGTCCAATCTTTATAAATGCAATATCCATGTTTGAATCGTCACCATCAGACTTGAGTTTTAGAAAATCACTGCGAGCAGGTGGAGTTCTTGCGCCCTCTGCTGGTATCAAAGACTAAAAGATCGATGTTTTCCTCAAGTTCAAGCAGCTGATTTACTCCAGACCAGCTGTGCAATAGTTTAGAATCAGGTACATCAACAGATCAGGGATTCTTCAGGTTCTTTTTATGTTCTGTTCAGTTTTCTGTGATAAAACGTGCCTCTAAATGTGTGTAAATCCTCTCAGGACTCAGAAGTGGCTTTGACAGTGTTTCTGTGCGAGTTTGTGTCCTGCATGGTCACTCTGCCCAGTCATGGCCCAAAGGACTCTGGGAGATGTAGGAATATGCAGGCCGGGTCCTCACAGCCTGAGCCGGGACCAGCTCCATGTCCGACGTCGTGGAAGGGGACCTGTACGTCTCCGCTCAGAGCTACGCGCCCGTACGCCACTCGGGGACCCGAACTGGGGGGCACACCCACGTCGACTGTGGTTTTACACGTTTAGAAAATCCATTTCTGAGCTTTAACATGTGCATAAACCAGCCAGGAGAGGGCGCACGCACTCCAGGAGCCACTTGAGCTCAAATTCTTTTAAACATGATTTGTCATTTTGAGATAAATATTTCATTTTAAACCTAAAATAAAATCTGGATTTAGAAAATACTTCATAAACTACACCTGTGAAAACACATTTACACAGTGAAGCTTCGGACCTCACGAGTCCCGTTTTTGGTCTAAAATCAGCAGGAAGTGTCCAGAACTTTATCTGAGGAAACTAACCGGGCAAACCGCAACCGGAGAAGTTCTGAGGTTCAGAACATGAATTTGGATCAATGATTCATGAAACTGGAGGTGTTCCTGAAGGGCCCACAGCTCCAGAGTTCTGTGGAGTTCACCATTTTGTGCAGTAGTGTGTCATTAGCATGCTAGTTGGCGTGTGGCGTTTACTTTGTGTTCCACGTTGTTCTGCTGAGCCTTGTCCAGATGCACTTTAATGAGGCGGCTGCTGTCGAGCTTCACTCTGATCCTTTTGCCCACGATCTCACTGGGAAACACCAGGTCCTCCAGGATAGCGTCGTGCACCGCCGTCAGGGTACGACTGAAACCAACCACACACCAAACTGGCAATAATTTCATTAGACAAAGTGACGGCCGGGGCCCCTGGGGGCCTCAGGTCGTCTACGTTAAAGGAAAAGTAACGTTATTTTACAATCTGAGCCTTCTTTCGGTAATAAAACAAGTCGTTTGACTCACCCATATCACGTTCGTGTCATTTGGAGCTGTTTGAAGAAAGTTATGTTGTAGCGTATCCGTTAGCATTTGTATTCGGGGCATTACTTTGCGGTGTCCAAATAACACAAACTTTAGCACTTTTCAAATCATAGAAGCCCGATGTCTTAATGTAAGATTTAGTTTGAAGCAAAAGTGGCCTGTAATCCGAGATTTATCCATAGTTTTCATCTTTGCGTTTGTTTGGGTCCCGGGAGCTGAGAGCACAGTCCGCACATGCGCACTGGCCTCCTCATCTACTCGATACTATGGCTAAATCTCGGATTACAGGCCACTTTTGCTTCAAACAAAATCTTACATTAAGACATCGGGCTTCTATGATTTGAAAAGTGCTAAAGTTTGTGTTATTTGGACACCGCAAAGTAATGCCCCGAGCATATGATACAGCACCATGTTAACGGATACGGGATCATTAGTAGAACAGAACGGCTCAACATAAGTTCTGTGATACTGCTCCAATTGACAGAAAAATGCTATGGGTGAGTAAAACTACTTGTTTTATTGCCGAAAGAAGGCTCAGATTGTAAAATAACGTTACTTTTCCTTTAACGTAGGAAAAGTGCGACTTTACAGAATCCATTTATTTAAACTAGTGCCGTCAATTAAAATATTTAATCATTACTCATGAATGTCACAGTAAACTTGTGGTTAATCGCAAATTATGATTCATTTGTCCCTTGAATCATTTTAATTCTCTTAAAGGTCCCACTGCATGACATTTTCACTTTGAGGTTTTTGAGTGAGGACGGAGGACAGACGGAGACGAGGCTCCAAAACTTCTGTCAGTCCTTATCGAAGGCCAGATTCGCCGTCAGGTTTGAGGGAACTTTATTCACCGTTTTCCCTTGTACGAGAAGTGGCCACAGTTTAGGAAAAAACAAGTTCACTAGAAACATTCAGCTTTGCGATAAAAAAAATAAATGCAGTAAAAAGTGTTTTGCATGAACTCAAAGTGGTGTATTTGACAGCACTAGTTTAAATGGTCACATGTTTATTCAGCGCTTTACAACAAGGAAACACTCATACATTCACACACCAGTGTACGCAGACACTGGGGGCGAGGTGGGTTAAGTGTCTTGCCCAAGGACACAACGGCAGCACTCGTCTGTGGGAGCTGGAATCATACCTGCCAACCTGTGGGTCAGTGGATCTGACCGCTCAACCACTGACGTTTCTTATGTCAAGATTTGACCCGCCGACCTTTGGATCAGTGGACAAACACTCGACCAACTGAGCCCATGAGCTAAATGGGTAATAGCCCATCTGGCTTCATTTGGATTTGTAAAAATAAAAACACTGGATTCTTTTGAACAGTAAATTATTAAGACGCACATTTAAAGACGGTCACACCAGCAGCTCCTGCACCAAGAGGTTTAAAACGATAGTGCGTTTTTTTTTTTTTAATGTTAATCTGTATGTGTTTCCTTCTAAAAGTTCCGTGTGTTGACACCGGTTTACCTCTGACAGTCTCAGCTGATCCCGGTTCGGCTCGCTTTCTGGAGCCCACGTAAGTAGGTCCGGTACGGTAACTTCTTCTCAAAACAAAACATTTGTTAAAAAGGTGATATATTTGCGTCCCAAACAGTTGTCTACGAAACATCCAGCAGCGTAGATTGCGTTCACGTATTGTGTCTCGACTCGTATCACTGCGCGAATCAGCTGTATTCGCCTGATCACCTTTAGCGGAAGTGTACGGCAGATGTGGTCCGCCGTAAGGGGAAGTTTACAAGTGAACAGGCTGATACAGCTGATATGTGCACAGTGATACGAGTCGGGAGAGGCAAACTACGCTGCTGGATGTTTTGTGGACAACTGTTTGGGACGCAAATATATCACCTTTCGGACAAATGTTTCATTTCGAGAAGAAAAACAAGCTTTATTTCATGTTCCAGGGAAGTTACCGGACCTACTTACGTGGGCTCCAGAAAGCGAGCCGAACCGGGATCAGCTGAGACTGTCAGAGGTAAACCGGTGTCAACATATGTAACTTTTAGAAGGAAACCCATACAGATTAACATTAAAAAAAACACACACACACACAATCCCTTTAAAACGTGATGTTTTTATGCGAGTTTGTGTCCTGCATGGTCACTCTGCCCAGTCATGGCCCAAAGGACTCTGGGAGATGTAGGAATATGCAGGCCGGGTCCTCACAGCCTGAGCCGGGACCAGCTCCATGTCCGACGTCGTGGAAGGGGACCTGTACGTCTCCGCTCAGAGCTACGCGCCCGTACGCCACTCGGGGGCCCGAACTGGGGGGCACACCCACGTCGATTGTGTTTGGACAAACACTGAACTCAGACCAGAAAACCGCTTTACCCCAAGGCCAAGTTACAGTTCAGATCTACGGAGAGGAGACTTTGAGCAACTGCAAATACCTCAAGTGAAAAAAGCAGCTAGATGATTTTTAGAGTCAATGCCAAACTGAGGAATTTTCCAAAGCAAAAACATCTCCATGGAGACGAGCAGAAGAGCCACATCTCGCACTGACCCAATTTAAACTCTGGTCCTGGTCCAGTCAGAGTTGAGTCAGACTTTCAGAGCCTCAAACTTTCTACAAACCATTGGGATCGGTTTACAGACCAACAGCTCGGCGAAAACGTCCTGCAAACTTATTACAAAAAGAAAAACAGACAGACTGAACCTTGGGCTGGGCTGTACGTCCAATTTAAATCCGGATTCTGTACAACTTCAAAACATTTTACAAAGAAATGAGTGTTTCTAGCATCACCCGATCTGAGCAAAGGTGGAACTCGACGGCTAAACCGGGACTCAAACTGTTAGAACGGAACTGCACCAGGACTTTTAGAATCTGTCCACTCGAATATGAACAGAAAACTGCACTCACTCCCAGAAATCTGTTCAATTACGCAAGAGATCCACTTAATGCAGCTGTGGTTTATCCGTAAAATCTCCACTCAACAGCTGAGAATAAAAGATCTAACATCATGAGACGTTCTGGGACAAAACCAGACTAATTTTATATCTAAATGATCCGATTCAGCAGATGTTTGTGCCGATACTCGGTACCAGTACATGCAAATAACGTGACGTCTGATGGAGGGTTTGGTACACGCTCGTCTCAGATTTAAGGCGGGTGTTTGTGGCGTACCTTCTGGGGCGCTTCTGCTTGTTCTTCGTGCGGCTTTTCCTCGTGGGCTTGGGCAGAATTCTCCTCTGAAAAACAAAAACAGGTTTATTCACAGAACTCAAACTCTGCCTGTGACACTTCAGATGATCGAGTTTGTGTCCTGCATGGTCACTCTGCCCAGTCATGGCCCAAAGGACTCTGGGAGATGTAGGAATATGCAGGCCGGGCCCTCACAGCCTGAGCCGGGACCAGCTCCATGTCCGACGTCGTGGAAGGGGACCTGTACGTCTGCGCTCAGAGCTACGCGCCCGTACGCCACTCGGGGGCCCGAACTGGGGGGCACACCCACGTCGGGAAATAAATCCAACCAAATCTAAGACTTTTGTGGTTTGGAAGAATCAAGTTTCAACAACAATAACACTTCTAAAACACCAGGAAGTTCACGAAAACAGATGTTTGTATTAAAACAGAACGGTCTCTACAGTTTTTACTCACAGCCGTCACATTTCCACCTGAACCAGGAAACAATAGCCGCTTTCAGACTGTCGGTGCGAATAGCCCCGGCCCACTAGCCCGATGCTCTGGACTTCGGCCTCTCCGTGTTACGCCCCCATTTGCGGAAACGTCACGGAAACCGCCCATTTTGAAACAGGATAGGTGGCGATTCGGTAGCACAATGACAGAAGACGATTTGTACGTGACCAATTATCAGAACAACTACTGCCGATAACTGAGTATGAACACTACGACACTCAGAATGAACGCTCTGGAACCTCTGCACGCGCTCATGATCACGTTCCGACAGACAAGAAGCTGTAACGGAGGCTACGTGCATCACGGACATCTTCAGCTGACCAGAACTGGTGATCCATCTTCTTACTTTTGTGACGGTAATGAAGGTACAGGTAATACTCTGATCTTTGCTTTATTTTGCTTCCAAATGTTGGCTCCACCCCAACCTTGGCCCATCGTTTTGGTTGGGCCAGAAATCACGGGCCATTAGCCCCAAGGTCCTGGCCCCTGTGAGCACCTGGCCCCGGACGTGTGAAAGCGATTAGCCCCGATACGCCCCCGTTGGCTCGGCTTTGGCCCGACAGTCTGAAAGTGGCTATTGGTGACGTCATGGTTACGCCCCTCCCTTCACACGTTTCCATGGTTACGCACCTCGTCGCACACGTTTCCATGGTTCCGCGTCTCACCTGAGCGATGAAGACCACGTGTTTGCCGCTGAACTTCTTCTCCAGCTCTCGGACCAGACGCACCTGGATCTTCTGGAACGACCTGAGCTGCGGCACCGGAACGAAGATGATGATGGCTTTCCTGCTCCCGCCAACTTCAATCTCCTAAAAACGCCAAAGAGGAGGAAGAGAGGAGGAGGAGAGAAGGGAGGGAGGAGAGAAGGGGAGGAAGAAGAGATGCATTCACAGATCAGGCTGCAGTTCACATTTTCAGCTCAGTTCAAATCCAACAGAATGTTCAGTGTTGGTGCGAATAAATCCAACAGTTTTCTATGAGTTTTTATGCGAGTTTGTGTCCTGCATGGTCACTCTGCCCAGTCATGGCCCAAAGGACTCTGGGAGATGTAGGAATATGCAGGCCGGGTCCTCACAGCCTGAGCCGGGACCAGCTCCATGTCCGACGTCGTGGAAGGGGACCTGTACGTCTCCGCTCAGAGCTACGCGCCCGTACGCCACTCGGGGGCCCGAACTGGGGGGCACACCCACGTCGGTTTGTGTTTTAAACCGTTCGCTTTAGCGCGGAGACGGCGTCGTCACGGCGACACAAACCTTTGCTGCTGTGATGTTCAGCTCCCTCAGTTGTGCCTTGAGGTCGGAGTTCATCTCCAGCTCGAGCAGAGCCTGAAACACACCGAGAACATGAGGTCAGGAGGAGCACCACGCTCAAGGAGCAGATTTTCAAAAGTGAAAAACACAAAGAACAGCGTTTATTCTCCAAACACTCGTGAATCCGTTTAACATAAGACACTTAAAGATTTTATGCATCAACTTCTGAACCAAGTTAAGTCCAAAATGCACATTTCATTTAAAGGAAAAGTAACGTTATTTTACAATCTGAGCCTTCTTTCGGTAATAAAACAAGTCGTTTGACTCACCCATATCACGTTCGTGTCATTTGGAGCTGTTTGAAGAAAGTTATGTTGTAGCGTATCCGTTAGCCTGAGTATTCGGGGCATTACTTTGCGGTCTCCAAATAACACAAACTTTAGCACTTTTCAAATCATAGAAGCCCGATGTCTTAATGCAAGATTTAGTTTGAAGCAAAAGTGGCCTGTAATCCGAGATTTATCCATAGTTTTCATCTTTGCGTTTCATGTTTGGGTCCCGGGAGCTGAGAGCACAGTCCGCACATGCGCACTGGCGTCCTCATCTACTCGAAACTATGGCTAAATCTCGGATTACAGGCCACTTTTGCTTCAAACAAAATCTTACATTAAGACATCGGGCTTCTATGATTTGAAAAGTGCTAAAGTTTGTGTTATTTGGACACCGCAAAGTAATGCCCCGAGCATATGATACAGCACCATGTTAACGGATACGGGATCATTAGTAGAACAGAACGGCTCAACATAAGTTCTGCGATACTGCTCCAATTGACAGAAAAATGCTATGGGTGAGTAAAACTACTTGTTTTATTGCCGAAAGAAGGCTCAGATTGTAAAAAAACGTTAATTTGCCTTTAAAACCAAACAGCAGTATGGACATTGGCGTGTCGCTGGTCACATTCTTCCAGACGCCTTTAAAATTATTTTGAAAAGTCTACAGGAATAAATGGAAAACCACAGCGCACACACAGGACTTGTGTGGTGAAGTGCTTCGTCCCACCTCCTCCTCCTGAACTTCAGTTTTGTACCAATTGTTTAGCTTCCGTTTACAGCCGGATCTTGTAGTTTTTCTGTTACAGCAGTGGCCACAGTTTAGGAAAAAACAAGTTCACTAGAAATGTTTAATTTTGCGATAAAAAAGTTAAGGCAGTAAAAAGTGTTTTGCATTAACTCATTAATAAAGTGGTGTTTTTGGCAGCACTAGTTTAAATGTTCTACTTAAATGGTCACATCTTTATACAGCGCTTTTCCACAGCAACCACTCACCCATTCACACACCAGTGTACGCACACACTGGGGGCGAGGTGGGTTAAGTGTCCTGCCCAAGGACACGACGGCAGCACTCGTCTGTGGGAGCTGGAATCGTACCAACCAACCTGTGGGTCAGTGGACAAACGCTCTACCAACTGAGCCACTGTCACCCGATGGGCTAAATGGGGAATAGCCCGGCTGGCTTCATTTGGATTTGTCAAATAAAATAAAAACACTGGATTCTTTTGAACAGTAAATTTTTGAGGATTAAAGAGACACATTTAAAGACCCTCACACCAGCAGCTCCTGCACCAAGAGGTTTAAAACGGGATGTTTTTATAAGTTTGTGTCCTGCATGGTCACTCTGCCCAGTCACGGCCCAAAGGACTCTGGGAGATGTAGGAATATGCAGGCCGGGTCCTCACAGCCTGAACCGGGACCAGCTCCATGTGCGACGTCGTGGAAGGGGACCTGTACGTCTGCGCTCAGAGCTACGCGCCCGTACGCCACTCGGGGGCCCGAACTGGGGGGCACACCCACGTCGATTGTGTTTGGACTTTAAAAAAAACAAAACACTGAACTCAGACCAGAAAACCGCTTTACCCCAAGGCCAAGTTACAGTTCAGATCTACAGAGAGGAGACTTTGAGCAACTGTAAATACCTCAAGTGAAAAAAACTGGCATTTTTGAAAACAGACACATTTCCCTTCGTTTGTGCCCATCTTTTACACACAAACAGCGAATTTGCCTCTGAAGATGAAGAACAAGCCAATCAGAATTGCACTTTTGGTGTGTCAGCTGCCTAAAACTCGTCCACTCCTAAAACTCACGCAAACGCCAAACCGTAGTTTTCCAGAATCCCCACTCTAGTTGGGAGTTTTTAGAAAGATTAGTTTTCAGAGAATTGTGTTTGCGTGTAAAAGATGGGTACAAACAAAGGGAAATGTCTGTTTTTAAAAATACCAGTGGACGTGGAAAACGGGGCCTTAAAGGCAAATTAAATTTTTTTTTACAATCTGAGCCTTCTTTCGGCAATAAAACAAGTCGTTTTACTCACCCATAGCATTTTTCTGTCAATTGGAGCAGTATCGCAGAACTTATGTTGAGCCGTTCTGTTCTACTCATGATCCCGTATCCGTTAACATGGTGCTGTATCATTTGCTCGGGGCATTACTTTGCGGTGTCCAAATAACACAAACTTTAGCACTTTTCAAATCATAGAAGCCCGATGTCTTAATGTAAGATTTTGTTTGAAGCAAAAGTGGCCTGTAATCCGAGATTTAGCCATAGTTTCGAGTAGATGAGGACGCCAGTGCGCATGCGCGGACTGTGCTCTCAGCTCCCGGGACCCAAACATGAAACGCAAAGCTGAAAACTATGGCTAAATCTCGGATTACAGGCCACTTTTGCTTCAAACAAAATCTTACATTAAGACATCGGGCTTCTATGATTTGAAAAGTGCTCAAGTTTGTGTTATTTGGAGACCGCAAAGTAATGCCCCGAATACAAATGCTAACGGATGCTAACGGATACGCTACAACATAACTTTCTTCAAACAGCTCCAAATGACACGAACATGATATGGGTGAGTCAAACGACTCGTTTTATTACCGAAAGAAGGCTCAGATTGTAAAATAACGTTACTTTTCCTTTAATGTAGAGGATTCAGTGATCACGTGGAGAGTTTAGTCCAGACGCCACCGAAACGTTCTCCACTCCTGGACAAATGATCAGTTTGTGTTCATCTGCGTGTGCGAAGTCTGAACTGAAACCTCACCGAAGTCCTGCCCCGATCATAAAACACCTCTAAAACAGTTTGTTATAAACTCACCTGAGAAATCCCAGACTCGAACTCGTCCGGCTTCTCGCCATTCGGCTTCACTATTTTGGCGCTTGTACTGAACATGGCCTTTGTCTCTGCAGAAAGTAAAAAGTGGAATTAAACACAAGATTGGTTTGGGACAGGCAGAAGAGGGCCAAGAACTGGATCATAACAGTCCAATTGGATTATTCAAGTTCCACCAAAAGGAGAATCGACTACTAAAGACGTTTTTCTCTTTAACAAAACCACCAGGATCTACAGATGTTTAAAATGAGCCTCAAAGCTGAACAAACCCCAACAGGCCAAACTGACAGTCCAGCGGGTTACCTACATCACACGTGATTCATTATTTAAATAAGAGTTCCACTTACTAAATTTTATCCATAACCATGTCCATTTTTAGCCCCAAAAACCTGCAGAAACAAGTCCAAAAACACGTTCACCACAGACTCTTCATAACAGAAGCCCCTGCTAACGCCACACACTCTCCGGATCCCGCTTCGTTAAGTTTAGGTAAAGACTTAACACATTTTAAAAGCCTAAAATTCACTTTCGGAGCAGGAAAAGTCAAACAAAAGCCAAATATAACGCTTTTTTTCTGCGTTAGCCCGGGGTGAACACATGTCCGGCCTGTTCACGTAGAGCTCCGCGGCTAGCTCCCTCCACTCCGCTCCGCTCCTACTACGGGTTAATTCACACATTTTAAAAGCCATCGATGCCGTTTAACGTCTCAATCTAACGTATCACAGTGTTAACTTGGATTCCGATGCAGAAATGGAGGAATATAACGTTTCTAAAGTGAAGTTTGCAGCGGAAACGTGAACGCAGGGAGAAATGTCACGACTAACCTCAGTCAACGACGGCCAAGGAAGAGGCCGGAACATCGCGAGAATTGGGTAAATCACGGCGCGGAATCCTGGGAGATCTCGCGAGAGTGAACGCGACCCAGCGTTCAAGTGTTAGAATAAAGAACAAAGCGAAATACAGTACAAAAGCACGTTTTTTATTTTGGTTTTTATTTTTTTAATTTCTATCTTTTTTTAAAGATTATAAACGTATAAAGCGAATTATATGACAAAAGAACCACGTATTTTTATTTAATTTTATAATAAAGTAGGATTATATTTTTATTTATTTCGTATTATTTTATTTTTTTTATTTTTATCTTTTTTTAATTATAAACGTAGAAAGTGAAATATATGCCAAAATAACCACGTTTTTATATTTTTTCGTATTATTTTATTTTTTATTTTATTTTTTTCTTTCTTTCTTTTTTTAAGATTATAAACGTATAAAGCGAAATTACGACGGCGTATAAGGGCCACATGAAGAAAAAAATGCTACTACGAGATTAAAATCGTAATTTACGAGATTAAAATCGTAATATTACAAGATTAAAGTCGTAATATTTCGAGAGAAAAAAATGCTACTACGAGATTAAAGTCGTAATATTACGAGATTAAAGTCGTAATATTACGAGATTAAAGTCATAATATTTCGAGAATAAAGTCGTAATATTTTGAGAAGAAGAAAAAAATAATGCTACTACGAGATTAAAGTCGTAATATTACGATTTTAATCTCGTAGTAGCATTATTTTTTTTCTTCTCGAAATATTACGACTTTAATCTCGTAGTAGCATTTTTTTTTCTTCATGTGGCCCTTATACGCCGTCGTACGAAATATATGCCAAAAGAACCATGTACTTTTTTATTTTTATTTTTTTTGTATTATTTTATTCTTTATTTAAAAATTTTTATTTCTATCTTTTTTGGGGGGGGGGATTATAAACGTACAAAGCGAAATATGTGCAAAAAAACCCACTTTTTTTTAAAATTAATTTTTAATCAGTTATTTTTATTCAACAAACTAACTAATAATTAACTGATTTCGGCTCGACACACATGGCCATAAAAGAAAATTGAAAATATTGATAAATTTAAACACAATTTTGGAAAATCTCGTTGAAATCCGAATAAAACGTTTGTAGAAAGTATCGCGAGATTTGTGTGAACTCACGGACCGTTTGTCTTTGCAGTTGCCTGCGTTACTTTCTCTTTTCAGGGAATTTGCACATTTATTTTGTTTAGCGTCAGATAACGTGCAGTTTATGAACCAGATGATAAAAAAAACATGTAACGTGTGAAGGTTTATTTTCGTGAAAGTCATTTTTTTCTGTGTTTGACACGAAAAGGTGAGATTATTACAGTGACGAGCGTAGCTACTGGCGCTTTTCCGGTTCAATTTAGTTGTTTATCTATAAAAGCCGGCTTTAAATACATGTACAAATCAAGCCGAATTGAACGTAACGTGTGTGTTAAAGTCCCCGTTATAATGCCTCTGGGCTGGGGCTCGCTGTTGTTGCATTAAACCGGGTTATGTTCAGATTGAGCGGGTTTTTCAGCGCGGTTCGGAAGTCGGTCTGGAGCGGCGCAGGAGTCATGGCGAAGGGGAAGTTTTACTACGCGGTGAGGAAAGGACTCAAGCCCGGAGTCTACAAAACATGGTACAGCGCCGTTACACTCAACACAGTGGACTTAAATGGATGTTTTATATGTGTTAGATTTATATTTGATCATTGCCATACCAAACCTCGTTCGCAAAAACGCACTTTTTAAGACAATGTTGTTGTTTAGAATACCAGCCATACTTGTAAACATACAGTAACATTTACATATTTAGTGATAACATCATTTTAATATGTAATTTGTCATTCAAACAGCCCATTATACTGAGTTTGTTCCAATCAATAATTAGAGACTAAATTTCAGCAGCACGTATTTTTTGCTGCGTATTAGTTTGGTCTTCCTTCATCACAAAATCTGAAGGTGTATTTAGTTGTATTTTTAGCATTTTATGAACATGTTTTTCTGTTTTTGTTTCAGGGATGAATGTAAATCGCAGGTGGACAAGTTTCCCGCCGCCGTCTATAAAAAGTTCCCGACAGAGAAAGACGCCTGGGCTTTTGTCCGAGGAGAGAATCCGCTGGTTTTGCCTCCAAAACCAGAGACAGGTGAGGTATGGAGCAGGTCCAACATGAAGTACGCTGGCTCACAGATTAAATCATCACAGGTTACCTCTCATCCTCTGGAACGTCTTCTGCAGTATTTGGTGGTGAAATGTAAAAAGTCTGTAGCATTTCAGTGCTTCTGGTTAGCATAGATCTCTCGAAGCAGTGCGGACATGGATACAGGAAAAACAAACTGCTCAAATCACACAATCCAGTAGTCCTTAACTTCCTATCTTAAAATGTAAAAGTGTGCAGAAGAGAAGAAGCCAAACACGGAATACAGCGGTCCCTCGTTTATCGCGGTGGTTACGTTCTAAAAATAACCCACGATAAGCGAAATCCGTGAAGTCGTCAGCTTTATATTATACAATTATTCTACATGCTTTAAGGCTGTAAACGCCTCACCACACACATTATACACTTTTCTCAGACTGGAATTAACGTTTTCTCAATTTTCTCTCTCGTTTAAACACTCAAACTTTCGTAGATTTTCAACAAAAACAATTAATTAATAGTGACACGCGTGTACAGTATTTCACAGTTCCTCTGACCGGGCCTCTTCGTCCTGGCGCCGCTCCGCCTCGGTGCAGGTTCTTTTTCCGAGTGAAGAACATGGTTATGGGGAGTTGTTGGCGCTCTTTTTTCTTTTGGGCGAGAAGATTCTTATAAACACACATGCCTCCTTGTCTTCACACTTGAAAACGTGTGTAGAATCCCTCAGTCCAGGTAGAATCCACGGTAAAAGGAGAAATTCAGTTTGTCAACTGGACAAATTTATTTGGTCGAAGACGTTTCGCAGCTCATCCGAGAGGCTTCGTCAGCACTCTAGACAGAACTGACGAAGTAGCTTGGATGAGCTGCGAAACGTCTTCGACCAAATAAACTTTGTCCAGTTGACAAACTGAATTTCTCCCTTTACTATACGAGGGTGGGCTGAAAAGTTCATAGCCTGACCCAGAAGGACTTATGCCACACTGATGAAACTTGACATGCATTAAATTCAATCCTTTGTGACACCAACAGCATAGTTTATTTTCAGATTTACTGATGCTGATGTGGTTTTTCGAAACTTTGAAAAGTGGGACCACAGACTTTTGATGAAAATGGACAAAATTTGGCACCGTGGTGTTATCAAATATCTGCAGAAAAAGGGGTTAACCCCCAAGGACATTCATGCCGATATGGTTTCTACGTTAGGGGATGATGCTCCAGCTTTATCGTGAAAAAGTGGGCAGCTGAATTCAAGAGGGGTAGGGAGAGCCTTGAAGATTACCCAAGGTCTGGTCGTCCAGCATCAGCAACAACCCAAGAAAACATCGACCGTGTTCACCACATGGTGATGGATGACAGACGTTTAACTGTTAATCAGATAGCAGAAAGGCAATCAAGTCAAAAAGGCCAGGAAAACTGACGAAGGGGGTCCTGTTTCACCAGGACAATGCTCCTGCACACAAGTCGGTGGTTGCAATGGCTGCTGTGAGAGACTGTGGCTTTGAACTGGTTGATCATCCCCCATATTCTCCGGATTTGGCACCGTCTGACTTTTTTCTGTTCCCAAACATGGAAAAACATTTGGCTGGGAAGCGGTATCAGACTGATGATGAGGTCATATCAGCTGTTGAGGACTTTTTTTGGGATCAGGATGAAAGTTTCTACAGCAACGGGATCAAAGCACTGCAACACCGCTGGAAGAAGTGTGTGGACCTTAGGGGAGACTACGTTGAAAAATAAACCTAGTTTCATCAGTGTGGCATAAGTCCTTCTGGGTCAGGCTATGAACTTTTCAGCCCACCCTCGTATATTTGAGAACGTTTCGTCGACATTGCGGGTTTTGTCAGGGAGAAAACTTGCAAACATACAGCACTTCAGAGTCACACTGCGATCAAACATTTATATAAATCTGGCAAACTGAACACATTCTGTACAGGAGACACGGAGGAGAATGACAAATCGGTGAAACAACAAGGCCGCGAAAAGTGAACCGCGATATAGCGAGGGACTAACCTGGGAAATCCCAGGCTGCTTTTGTTCGTTCCGATCTGAAACACAGCCTGGCGACTATGGCAAGCGAGCTCTCCCGATTCTGGGAGCCAGTCAGAGAGCGGGGAGGGGTGGAACGACGATGACGTGTACTACGTGACAAACGGAAGCTTGTAGTTTGAACTGACAACTGACATGATTGGCTCTGGGCTACGTATATCACATATATCACTTGTGATAGCGAGGGACCACTGTATACACAAAAACGACATACAGCCGTCCCTTATTTTGTGATGTGGCCTGACTCTGTTTTCCCTCGTGTTCTCGCTGCAGCTCAGAGTTCTGACCCGGGTCCTTCGCTTCTGCCCAAACGGGGTCCAGAGCCGCTGCAGTACATCCCCCTCGGAAAGAGGCGCCAGCGAACCGAGGAGGAGCAGGAAACGCCCACGAAACGAGCCAAGCAAGAGACCGCCGGCTCCAACAACTTCACTTATATGGGTACGGACACGGAAGCTCTGTTCCTCCAGCCTGAGCCCTACAGCGCCACCTGCTGGCGAAGGCCGGTGTCCCCTGCACCATTTTTCTGACGTTGGAAACTCTTGAGTCGCAGCTGATCAAATTTAACGGCGAAAACCAGAGCTCCTCAGAAGAGCTCGGCCGTGAACCTGACCGTCTCGTTTCATTTCCGCACCATGAGCGAGCAGCGCTGCACAGACATGGGCCAAGTCTCATTTCACTTTCCTCGCTTCCTTCTCCTCGATTCCTTTCCTCAATCCTCCATTTTTCATCTGTCAATCAAATGTGTCGTATTAAGTGTTTTCCTGAAGAAAACCACAGAGTGAAGGAGTGAATCTGAGGAGGCTTCAGGAGGACGCCAGAGAAAGAAACAAACTTTACTGGTCTCAGTGAGGAGTTTAGGTCCTCTGTCCTCCCTGTGTCTCCTCTGTCCTCCCTCCTCCCTGTGTCTCCTCTGTCCTCTCTCCTCCCTGTGTCTCCTCTGTCCTCCCTGTGTCTCCTCTGTCCTCCCTCCTCCCTGTGTCTCCTCTGTCCTCTCTCCTCCCTGTGTCTCCTCTGTCCTCCCTGTCTCCTCTGTCCTCCCTGTGTCTCCTCTGTCCTCCCTGTGTCTCCTCTGTCCTCCCTGTGTCTCCTCTGTCCTCTCTCCTCCCTGTGTCTCCTCTGTCCTCCCTGTCTCCTCTGTCCTCCCTGTGTCTCCTCTGTCCTCTCTCCTCCCTGCGTCTCCTCTGTCCTCTCCCCTCCCTGTGCCTCCTCTGTCCTCCCTGTGCCTCCTCTGTCCTCTCCCCTCCCTGTGTCTCCTCTGTCCTCCCTCCTCCATGCGTCTCCTCTGTTCTCCCTGTGTCTCCTCTGTCCTCCCTGTCTCCTCTGTCCTCCCTGTCTCCTCTGTCCTCCCTGTGTCTCCTCTGTCCTCTCTCCTCCCTGCGTCTCCTCTGTCCTCTCTCCTCCCTGTGTCTCCTCTGTCCTCCCTGTGTCTCCTCTGTCCTCTCTCCTCCCTGCGTCTCCTCTGTCCTCTCTCCTCCCTGTGTCTCCTCTGTCCTCTCTCCTCCCTGTGTCTCCTCTGTCCTCCCTCCTCCATGCGTCTCCTCTGTCCTCTCTCCTCCCTGTGTCTCCTCTGTCCTCCCTGTGTCTCCTCTGTCCTGTCTCCTCCCTGTGTCTCCTGTGGGCGGGACTTCCTCACCCATTTCCTGCAGAATCGAGGAGAAGGAAGCGAGGAAAGAGAAATGAGCCGTGCCCCTGACGTCGCGGAGTCTTTAGTGGAATATTCTGTGTGATTCCGTGTGTGATTCCATGTGTGGCCTGCAGGGGACAGTGTGGTGGTGTACACAGACGGCTGCTGCTCGGCCAACGGGAAGAGTTCGGCGCGGGCGGGGATCGGCGTTTACTGGGGCCCCCTCCACCCGCTGTGAGTGACCTTTGACCCTGTGACCCTCCCGTTATGTGGCGCCTGACGCACTAAACCGCCGTGTTTCCTCAGGAACGTGTCGGAGCGCCTGGACGGACGACAGACCAATCAGAGGGCAGAGATCCAGGTCAGAGTGTGGGCGGGTTCAGGTATTGGAAGTATGGAGGCGTTTGCCGCTGCCGCCGTGATTTAACCGTAATTCTGATCACCAAAACATCTCCTGATGTTTCTGTAACGGTTAATCCACCAGAATATGAACGATCTCTATCTTTAATGCTGAAATATAACTCATGTTATTCGTACATTTTCAAGTTTAATGTTTTCCAAAAATGACTCCAAAGCCTCCGGGAACAGCCTGGAAATATTTGGAACTCTAAAACAAAAGCGACTTTGTAAAACTACATAAAAACGATGTCGGCAAGAATTCAGGCTGTTCCTGCTCCAGACGAGCTCACCCAAAATATTCACTTTTTTGGTTATTATTTGTTAACACGGAATATTTAGTTTTTCCTTTTGGCCATTTTCTTAATGAAGAACGATGAAATTTGTTAATTTGAAACAAGTTTTTGATGGACTATGAAGTTTTTTGTTTTCATGTCAGCAGGTCTAACACTCTAAACTCTGTCCCAAGTCAGAACCATGTTGGAATGTTTAAATTTAAAAAAAAGTTTTACATGAAAACTGAAATTTTGCTGAATGACGCGTGTGTCTGATGCCCCGTTCCCACCAAGAGCGAATTAAGTGAAAAAATCTCCTCAAACGCCGTAGTTGGACGCTTAATATTTTTGAGTCACCTGCTTCTTTGGCGCGTCAAAAACACTCGAGTTTGGGAATTTGGTTGGACGAGTAAATCCGCTCTGTTCGGTTGAGGAGTCACTGTGCACGGATTTGAAATGTGGTGATGGACGACGAGAACGAGCAGATAAACTCACCTGATCTGTCTACGTTATCATTTTATTTAAATGGATGTGTTTATTTCACAGAAAAGGAGCTCGTTTGGAGAAGGTCTGAACCTGAGCTCCTGATTGGTTGATGCGAATAAGTTAAAAGTTCAAAATTTACAACTATATGGCGAATTTTTCGCTCCATTCTCGCGTCAACGCCAGATTCGCACAATGGCATCGGTTCGGTTCATTCGCGCCTCAGAACTGTTACTCGCGCTCCTTTCGTAGAGTTAACGTGTAAATCAGTGGCGTTGGCCGTGTCCGTCGCTCTCGGTGTGAACGGGCCTGAGGCGTTTGTTCGGCTCGGTGTGTGACGCCCGTGTTCTCCAGCAGGCGGCGTGCAGAGCTCTGGAACTCGCCAAAGAGAACAACATCCACAAACTGGTGCTCTACACGGACAGCAAGTTCACCATCAACGGTGAGAACCTGAAACCTGCACCTGTCAGGAGCACCCGTCAGGAGCACCCGTCAGGAGCACCCGTCGGGGAGCACCCGTCGGGGAGCACCCGTCGGGGAGCACCCGTCGGGGAGCACCCGTCGGGGAGCACCCGTCAGTCAGGAGTGTCTGAGTGGACTTCTAGTTCTAGTGTTTGTGATGTTCTGTTGTGGTGGTTCCAGGCGTGACCAGTTGGGTGAAGAGCTGGAAACTAAACGGCTGGAGACTGAAATCTGGAGGAAAAGTCGTGAACAAAGAAGATTTCATCAAACTGGACCAACTCAACTCTGAGCTGGAGGTCACATGGGTAAGAACCGGGCCTGGACTGGGACTGGACTGGACAGGACTGGACTAAGGATGGGGCCCATCCAATCCAGTATCCGTATCGGGTTCCCATATCAACGTAATTCACCGATCGGAAATTTCTGATCCAACCTGCGAAAATTCCCGATCCATGATCCATGTCTGTATACACCAGTGCTTCTCAAATAGTGGGGCGGGCCCCCCTGGGGGGGCGTGGCGTGATGCCAGGGGGGGCGCGTATGACCCTGGGAAACATGTTTTTTTGCTGTACTGTACTAGAACTAAGTGTAATTGCACATCAACAACAGTAGTTGGCAGTGGCGTTCTCACATGCGATTTACGCACAGTCTCACCATGAACAGAACATCCTCTGTCACAGAAAAAACACGTATATTCCACTGAGTCGTGTCCTTTAGTCCGACAGAAGCTGACGCATCAGTGGCACAAGGAGAGAGCGTTTTTTTTCAGTGCTTTTAGCTTATGCAAATGAGGTGGTTTTAAGTTTCATTTCTGTAAAACGTAAACAAATGTGCGCAAAGCTGCATTAAAAACACATTAATATTTGAGTCCTCAGTGCAGTCTTTGTTGTAAGTTTCTTTCTTTTTTTGTTTTGTTTATAATGTTAATAAAAGGATACAATGGTGTTCTCATAACAATTTTCTAGACAAATAATACTATTTATAGTCGTGCGCAGGAAGGGGGGCGTGACATTTTTTCTTCTTCCTAGGGGGGGCGTCACAGAAAATAATTGAGAAGCACTGGTATACACACATGATCTGTGAAATGACTCCACGAGTGATTCCCTGTCGGCTGCTCTGCTCCTGCTGCAAAATGTGGAATGGATTTCCTGAACGGAGGCGGATCTCAATGAGACACAGAGTAATGATGAGACACACCTCCATTCTGGAAATCCATTCCACAGTTTGCAGCCAGCTGCAGGCGAACACTGAGCAGCACAAGGCAGTTAACCGACTTTTCATCACAACATGTCCGCTGTGTGGAAATACTTTTTACTAGAAAACACCTCAAAGCAAAACCGCAACATGCGATGTTTTCAAAGCCGTTGTCCCGAGAGGCGGAAGCTCCATTGTGACCGACAACACAACAAACTTAATAAAACGAGAAAAAGCGCCGCACTAAAGAGCACGAGGACTTCTGAGCCATGGGGCAGAAAAACCAGAGTAGCCGACAGAAATCACTTCTGCAGTCGTTCCAAAGACGAGGTAAACTTCGCCAGACGATGTGAAAGGATCACTGGGAAGGTGCTTAACGACATCGTACTCGACCAAAACAGTTGCCGAAAAAGGATTTTGGTATTGGACCAGGACTAAATCAAATGACACATAACCTCGTCTGTTTCAGATGCACATCCCCGGACACGCCGGTTACCATGGAAACGAGGAGGCGGACCGTCTGTCTCGAGAGGGCGCGGCCAAACTCCAGAGCGAAGACGAGCTGGACGATTTCTAAAACTTTATCCCTCCTGGTTTTGTTTGTTTTAAATAAAGTTCATGTTCAAATTCAGACGTGAAGCTTCGGGACATTGTTAAAATAATTCTGACTAAAACTGTAAAGATTTCTTTCATTTTATTTTCATAATAAAATATTTAAAATGAGAACATGTGATTCCTCCTTTTGTTCACCAGAGGGCGCCTGCTTCCCCATTAAACTTTAAATTCATGCTGACGTCACAAACCAGGAAAATTTAGTTTTAGTTTTTTTTTTTATTTCCATAATGGAACGTACGCCGCTCTGGGTGGAGATAACGTGGTTTTAAGTGGACATTTTTTAAAAATTCACAATAAATTAAAACAAAACAGGAAAACTGAGCGAGGCCGGTCCGTATGAGCCCATTCAGGGCACATTTTTAAGTTCATAGTTTGCTTTATTGTTGAAAAACCACATGTACATAGCACATAGTGAATCAAAATTTCGTTTTCCCCTGACCAATCAGAGACAGTGACGGTCGGGAGGGGCCGCTGCACATGTGAGCGCCGCCAACTTGGAGAGAACGGTGGAAAAGATGCAGTAAAATCAATATTCAGAAACGTGACAAAAACAATGGGACAGGTAACACACGGCATCTTTTTGTTTGGTAAACAAACGGGTAGAAAACTGAAGCTGAGGCAAACATAAGGCTGTGCAATTAATCGAATTGTGATCACGATTTCGATTTTGGTGTCAAACGATCTCAAAATTAATATATTCGAGGCCAAACGATTATTTTTTCATTTGTTAAGAGGGACGCGCACGCACAGTACATTCCCTTCCACGTGGGCCAATGCGCAGCGCAGAGACTCGCTGGCGCCTACACTGGCGCCTGCGGCCGGCTGCGAGTCCAGCTCACACCACCACGATTTGACCAATGTCTGCCCGAGTTGCTACCAAGAATTACCAAGAATTGACCAATGACAGCACCAGCTCCTACCAAGAACGCACACGCTCCCATCGGGAACACGGAAACTACAGAAGACAATAGTAAACGAAGTTAGTATAACGCAACATTTAATCACTTTTAAATCGATCGTTCACCCTCCGTGGTATTTACTATGAATACAACGTACAAAGACACACTTTACACGGGACTTTGTGGAGATACGTGATCGGCATCTTCAATAGAGGCGACGTGAATTACTTTACCCGGACACTTCATCTCTGAGCTTCTTCTTTTCGGATTTGCTGCACAGTATCTCATCTTTGCTTTTGGTAAGTCATGTCATGAAATGTTTGTTTGTCATATCACTATTCTATTTTAGCGCTATTATATTATATTGTATTAATTATATTATACTGAGGAGAAATTAGCCAGAACCCTGGTTCTGCCAGGCCCCCCAACTTCATCACCAAGCAGGACTCCCAGTCCTCCCCCTGGTACGTACGAATGCAGACTGAGACGCTTTTTTAAAGGAATATTAACGTTTTTTTACAATCTGAACCTTATTTCGGTAATAAAACAAGTTGTTTTACTCACCCATAGCACTTTGGTGTCTCATGGAGCAGTTTCGTAGATGTTGTGGTGTAGTGATATCAGTTAACGTGAGTGCTTGGGGCAGGCGATTGCAGTCACCAAATAACACAAACTTTAGCACTTTTCAAATCATAGAAGCTCAATGTCTTAGTCTACACTTTCGTTTGAGTCAAAAGTGCCTCTAATCTGAGATTTATCCATAGTTTGGAGTAGATGAGGAGGACAGTCACATGTGCTCAGTCACAGCTGATTTCGCTCTCAGCTCTCGGGACCCAAACATGAAAGGCAAAGCTGTAAGACGTTTGGACCATCGTGTTTGCAGTACCCACTTCAGTCGGGACCATTTTTTACCAGCAAAGGAAAAGAAAGAAGGCCAGCGGATTCAGCGCACGATTCTGAGAAGTAATGTGAAACCGATGGCTGTTCTCTGCTGCTCCTAAAACTGTCTCCACTTCTTTCTTTCCGTATCCATTCTGTCTCCTCATCCGTATACAGTGGTCCCTCCCTCTATCGCGGTTCACTTTTTTCACGTTTTTTCGCGGTTCACGGTTTTTTTTTTTTCAATTTTTTTTTCTAGTGTCTGAACATTGTGTTGTGCGTCCTGATTGTCTTCTCCTCCATGTCTCCTGTACAGTACAGAATGTGTTCAGTTTGACACATTTATATAGATGTTATAGAGGGGGGACCCGGGGGGGACCCGGGGGGGGCTCCGGGAGTCCCGCTGGAGGCACGAGGAGCCGAGACATGAGTCACTGGATCTGTAGGAAGTCCAGACCGGGACCAGACCGGGACCAGACCGGGACCAAGACATGAGGACCAGACTGGGACCAGACCAAGACTAGACCGGAACTAGACCAGGACTAAACGTGGACTAAACCAAGTCCAAACCAGGACTAAACCAGAACTAAACCAAGTCCAACCCAGGACTAAACCAGAACTAAACCAGGACTAAACCAGAACTAAACCAGGTCTAAACCAGAACTAAACCAAGTCCAAACCAGGACTAAACCAGAACTAAACCAGGACTAAACCAGAACTAAACCAGGTCTAAACCAGAACTAAACCAAGTCCAAACCAGGACTAAACCAGAACTAAACCAAGTCCAAACCAGGACTAAACCAGAACTAAACCAGGTCTAAACCAGGTCTAAACCAGAACTAAACCAAGTCCAAACCAGGACTAAACCAGAACTAAACCAGGTCTAAACCAGGTCTAAATAAACACGTCTTGTGGAGGTTTGAAGAGCAGTTTATTGAAGCAGCGTGATAAAAATATACAAAGTTCACAAGATGATTCAGACCAAAACCCAAACATGCCTCAGGGTCAAAAGTACTGCGAAAAGTACTGCGAAACGTACTGCGAAACGTACTGCGAAAAGTACTGCGAATAGTACTGCGAATAGTACTGCGAAAAGTACTGCGAAAAGTACTGCAAATAGTCCTGCAGGAACCCCCAAAAGTACTGCGAGATGTGTAGTATGTGTAGTATGTGTAGTATGTGTGTGTTTGTGTAAAATGGCAGGAACTTGTGCTTTTTCGTCGCTTCGTCGACATCAGGTTCAGACCAGCAGCTGTCAATCAAAAATGTACAAAAATATGGAATAAATAAAAATAAACACATTTAAGAAAAACTCCCCCGGACATTAAAGAGGAGGTATTTACGTCCGAAACACAGTTAGATCTCCATGTTCCTTTTATTGGTTTAAAATGTGATATTCGCTCTATCCCAACACACTCAGGCGACGTTTACACAAATATTTCTCTCCCTCCGTTTTCCAAAATAAGCCCCGTTTACACGTACACTGATATTTTTAAAAACAGTGACATTTCCCTTCATTTAGACTCATCTTTTACACGCAAACGGCGAATTGGCCTCTGAAAACGAAAGAGAAACGCTCTGCGAGCCGATCAGAATCTCACTGTTGGTGCGTCCGCTCTTAAAACTCCATTTATCTCACTTTACACAACGTTGTTTTCCAGAATCTCCACTCTAGCCCGAGTTTTTAGAAAGATTCGTTTTCGGAGGCGAATACTGCGTTTTCACGTGACGTCATAATCCGGAAGTCGGCCATTTTGGGGGGATTTGAAGCACCGTGGACAGTGCCGCAAAGTTAAAAAAAAAAAAAAAAAGCAAAATGGTCAACTATTGTGTGGCTGTTACAATAAAACAGACAGAGAAAAACACCTGCAGTTCTATCGCTGAAGTAGTCAGACCAGGTCTAAATCAGGACTAAACCAGGGCTAAACCAGGTCTAAATCAGGATTAAACCAGGTGTAAACCAGCTCTAAACCAGGGCTAAACCAGGGCTAAACCAGGTCTAAATCAGGTCTAAACCAGGTCTAAACCAGGTCTAAACCAGGACTAAACCAGGTCTAAACCAGGACTAAACCAGGTCTAAACCAGGACTAAACCAGGACTAAACCAGGGCTAAACCAGGTCTAAACCAGGTCTAAACCAGGACTAAACCAGGGCTAAACCAGGGCTAAACCAGGTCTAAACCAGGTCTAAACCAGGACTAAACCAGGTCTAAACCAGGACTAAACCAGGTCTAAACCAGGACTAAACCAGGACTAAACCAGGGCTAAACCAGGTCTAAACCAGGTCTAAACCAGGACTAAACCAGGACTAAACCAGGACTAAACCAGGGCTAAACCAGGGCTAAACCAGGTCTAAACCAGGATTAAACCAGGTGTAAACCAGCTCTAAACCAGGGCTAAACCAGGGCTAAACCAGGTCTAAATCAGGTCTAAACCAGGTCTAAACCAGGTCTAAACCAGGACTAAACCAGGTCTAAACCAGGACTAAACCAGGTCTAAACCAGGACTAAACCAGGACTAAACCAGGGCTAAACCAGGTCTAAACCAGGTCTAAACCAGGACTAAACCAGGGCTAAACCAGGGCTAAACCAGGTCTAAACCAGGTCTAAACCAGGACTAAACCAGGTCTAAACCAGGACTAAACCAGGTCTAAACCAGGACTAAACCAGGACTAAACCAGGGCTAAACCAGGTCTAAACCAGGTCTAAACCAGGACTAAACCAGGACTAAACCAGGACTAAACCAGGTCTAAACCAGGGCTAAACCAGGTCTAAACCAGGTCTAAACCAGGTCTAAACCAGGACTAAACCAGGTCTAAAACAGACTCTAAAACAGATGAGGGAACAACGTTAAAACATGGGAGAACGGTAAAGAAAGAAAGTGGATTTTGCAGAATACCTCCTCTTTAACAATAGTAAATAAATAAATGTATAAAAATAGGTTTGTATTTTGCATAAACAGTACAAAATAAGACATAAATACATAAATTATATCGTAAAAACAAAACGATATACACAGAATGACTGTTTAAACTGCATGTTGGTAATCAATAAATGACATTCAAATCCATTGATCATGTGACTTTTCAAACTGACCCAAAACAGTCGGATTCTTTCAGGACGCTCCAGACTTTGTGGAAATTTCACAGTTTCAGATTCACAGACGTAAAGTGCATTTCCAAAGCCCAGATTCTTTTTGCAGAAACGTCTTTTTTTTTTTTCTTTTTTTCTTTTCACAAACATTCGGAAAAGTTTAAAATTTTCACCGTTTTGAGGCTCAGACAAAAGTTCACGACGCGTTTTGACACGGGCCGATCCTGGACACGACGTCGGGATTGAACCTAAACTGATCAGGTTTGAGATTTCACTGGATTCTGCAAAATATTCAGCTGCAAATTGGGTAAGTTTAATGCTTTTTTTTTTTTTTTTACTTTTCCACAAAATGCAACAAAAACATAAAACAAATCCATACTTAAAGTCCATGTGACAGATCACACTCATTTCTTTAAAACGCTGTTAACATCTTTAGATCTAAGACTTAACTACAAATCTACTTAACTACAAGTCTTTTCTACAGTCATTTTGGTGAAGTTTATCATGTTATTTCCTGGTTGGACACCGCAGCAGAGTGTTTTTAGGTTATTTTTTCATTCTGGGTCTAAACCAGGTCTAAACCAGGTCTAAACTAGGTCTAAACCAGGTCTAAACTAGGTCTAAACCAGGTCTAAACTAGGTCTAAACCAGGTCTAAACCAGGTCTAAACTAGGTCTAAACCAGGTCTAAACTAGGTCTAAACCAGGTCTAAACCAGGTCTAAACTAGGTCTAAACCAGGTCTAAACTAGGTCTAAACCAGGTCTAAACCAGGTCTAAACTAGGTCTTAATTGGGTCTAAACCAGGTCTAAACTAGGTCTAAACTAGGTCTAAACCAGGTCTAAACTACGTCTAAACTAGGTCTAAACCAGGTCTAAACTAGGTCTTAATTGGGTCTAAACCAGGTCTAAACTAGGTCTAAACCAGGTCTAAACTAGGTCTAAACCAGGTCTAAACCAGGTCTAAACTAGGTCTAAACCAGGTCTAAACCAGGTCTAAACCAGGTCTAAACTAGGTCTTAATTGGGTCTAAACCAGGTCTAAACTACGTCTAAACTAGGTCTAAACCAGGTCTAAACTAGGTCTAAACTAGGTCTTAATTGGGTCTAAACCAGGTCTAAACTACGTCTAAACTAGGTCTAAACCAGGTCTAAACTAGGTCTTAATTGGGTCTAAACCAGGTCTAAACTAGGTCTAAACCAGGTCTAAACTAGGTCTTAATTGGGTCTAAACCAGGTCTAAACTAGGTCTAAACCAGGTCTAAACTAGGTCTAAACCAGGTCTAAACCAGGTCTAAACTAGGTCTAAACCAGGTCTAAACCAGGTCTAAACTAGGTCTAAACCAGGTCTAAACCAGGTCTAAACCAGGTCTAAACCAGGTCTAAACTAGGTCTAAACCAGGTCTAAACTAGGTCTAAACCAGGTCTAAACCAGGTCTAAACCAGGTCTAAACTAGGTCTAAACCAGGTCTAAACCAGGTCTAAACTAGGTCTAAACCAGGTCTAAACTAGGTCTAAACTAGGTCTAAACCAGGTCTAAACTAGGTCTAAACCAGGTCTAAACCAGGTCTAAACTAGGTCTAAACCAGGTCTAAACCAGGTCTAAACCAGGTCTAAACCAGGTCTAAACCAGGCCTAAACTAGGTCTAAACCAGGTCTAAACCAGGTCTAAACTAGGTCTTAATTGGGTCTTAATCATGTGTAATTTGGCACATTTAGACCTTAAAGGAAAAGTAACGTTTTTACAATCTGAGCCTTATTTCGGTAATAAAACAAGTTGTTTTACTCACCCATAGCACTTTGGTGTCATATGGAGCACTTCCAGAGATGTTTTAGATTAGCGATCTCCATAATGTGAGTTCTCGGGGCACTTGTTTGCGGTCTCCAAATAACACAAACTTTAGCACTTTTCAAATCATAGAAGCTCGACGTCTTAGTCTACGATTTCGTGTGGTCAAAAGTGGCCTGTAATCCGAGATTTAGCCATAGTTTCGAGTAGATGAGGACGCCAGTGCGCATGTGCGGACTGTGCTCTCAGCTCCCGGGACCCAAACATGAAATCCAAAGCTGTATATTATGGCTAAATCTCGGATTACAGGCCACTTTTGACCAAACGAAATCGTAGACTAAGACATTGAGCTTCTATGATTTGAAAAGTGCTAAAGTTTGTGTTATTTGGAGACCGCACGGGGCATATTACATGCTCGGGGAATATATTATATGCCCCGAGCTATGGCTAGAAGTCGCGCTAGGCTAACGCTAATCTAAAACATCTCTGGAAGTGCTCCATATGACACCAAAGTGCTATGGGTGAGTAAAACAACTTGTTTTATTACCGAAATAAGGCTCAGATTGTAAAAAACGTTACTTTTCCTTTAAGACTGATCCAAACGGCATTTTATCAGAAACAGCCTTATTGTAACATAAACTGGACCCCACAGACCCCTCAGGAGGTGTTCCGGGCACGTCCCACCGGGAGGAGGTCCCGGGGAAGACCCAGGACACGCTGGAGGGACTCTGTCTAACGGCTGGCCTGGGAACGCCTTGGGGTCCCCCCGGAGGAGCTGGAGGAAGTGTCCGGGGTGAAGGAAGTCTGGGAGTCCCTGTTTAGACTGTTGCCCCGGCGACCCGGCCCCGGATAAGAGGAAGAACATGGATGGATGGACGTACTTCCTGTATTTTTGTACTTTCACTTCACTGATGTAAAACCAGGACTAAACTAAGTCTAAACTGATCAATATTGAGCCAAAGGGACTTCAAACCAAACCGAGGAGGAATTAGAAACACATGAATCTGTCCAATGAACTTTAACTAATCAAATCATGGAAATTTAAATTTAAAATCCTGAATTTGAAGGTGCACTATGTAACTTTTCTGGTCTCCATGGCGATGCTATTCATTTTTTTGCCTGTTAACTTGCGCAGTACGGCGTTACGCTTTTATGTCGCCTCATGGAGAAGTTCCTGGTCACATCTGTGGAGAGTCAATCCCTCACGGTCAGAAGTTTAAAATTTTAATATCGTAACAACACTAGAAAAGATCTGTTTAATGCCATACTGCGGAACATTCCAAACCTCATCTCACTGGAGCCAAGCGCGAGAAAAGTTACACCGTGCGGCGTTAAATTGCGTCGGTCGTCTCCAGGATCGTCCCGTTTGACCCTGTAAGTCCAGAGAGCTTCTCCAAACCCGGAACTATCTACAAACGTTAGCGTCTTTTTCTTTTGAAATAAAAACGTAAAACAGCACCACACTGAGCATGTGCAAACTCCAGCTGTCGCCCGTCTCGTGATTGTAAGAAACTTTTGTACAAAAACGCAGCTCACTTCAGTAAAAACGCCCAAACTCACGGTTTTAAGAAATTGCATATTCCCCAAAGCGAAACAAATCATGCTAATATTGCTAACGCTAAACCCACGACACGATTCAAAATGGCGGATTGTCTCCTTCTTTTCCATTGGTCTTTTCTCAAATAAAATACAAATAAAAATGAAACAAAGCACCGTAGAAACCATTGGCACGTTCCATTTGACACTGAACACGAGTTAGAGTCTGTTTTTAAGAGTTTGAGTGGATAAAAAACACCTCTGCTTCTCTTTTGGCTATTTTTTCTTCATCATAAATAAATGGCGGTGGAGCGTACAAGGGTAAAGTACAGATGTACACGTGTACAGACGCCACTCTGTTTGAAATGTACAAAATGTTAAAGCATGAAAAAAATAGAAAAGTTTACAATAAGGCGGCCTCCCATAGACCAGGACTAAACCAGGTCTAAACCAAGTCTAAACCAGGTTTAAACCAGGTCCAAACCAGGATTAAACCAGGACTAAACTAGGTCTAAACCAGGTCTAAACTAAGTCTAAATCAGGTCTAAACTGGGTCTAAACCAGGTATAAACCATGTCTAAACCATGTCTAAACCAGTTTTAAACCAGGACTAAACCAGGTCTAAACCAAGTCTAAACCAAGTCTAAACCAGGTTTAAACCAGGTCTAAACCAGGACTAAACCAGGTCTAAACGAGATTTAAACCAGGACTAATCCAGGTCTAAATCATGTCTAAATTGGGTCTAAACCAGAATTAAACCAGGTCCAAACCAGGATTAAACCAGGACTAAACTAGGTCTAAACCAGGTCTAAACTAAGTCTAAATCAGGTCTAAACTGGGTCTAAACCAGGTATAAACCAAGTCTAAAGCAGGTCTAAACCAGGTCTAAACCAGGTCTAAACCATGTCTAAACCATGTCTAAACCAGTTTTAAACCAGGACTAAACCAGGTCTAAACCAAGTCTAAACCAAGTCTAAACCAGGTTTAAACCAGGTCTAAACCAGGACTAAACCAGGTCTAAACGAGATTTAAACCAGGACTAATCCAGGTCTAAATCATGTCTAAATTGGGTCTAAACCAGAATTAAACCAGGAATAAACCAGGTTTAAACCAGGACTAAACTAAGTCTAAACCAGGTTTAAACCATGTCTAAATCAGGTCTAAACCAAGTCTAAGGTCTAATTTGGCACATTTAGACCTTAAGACTGACCCAAATGGCATTTTATCAGAAACAGCCTTATTGTAACACAAACTGGACCCCCAGACCCCAGAGACCCGTGAGTCCCTGTGCTCTCCTGTGGGGGCGCTACACCAGAGAGAGGAGGAGTCAGATCTGTGGAGTGGACACCTCTGCCAGGCCCACACGGCGCTACCTGGTGACAATAAACGTGATCAGACCGAGCCAAAAACACGAGCGCTTCAGATGTGACGTTCTCACTTCGTGGTCGGATCACGTTACTGGAACTTTCTACAGGATTGTCTTCTTTTTAAGTGCTGTTTGAGAAGCTTTGGCTCGTCTCTTGAACAGAACGTGACTTCGGCGCTGCTGGTCTCTGTGTTTTTATGTGATCTTACAGTCCCAACATGGCCGCCGGTCTGCAGGAGGGCCTCTGGGGTGTCCACTCTAGAGGTCTATTCACCACACTGAAAAAACACCATCTCAAAGAAGAATTTACACTGATCTGGACTTCAGTCGACTTTGAAAAGCCACTCGCTGATAAAATAAACGATTTTCAACATGTTTTTGCTATTCAAGTTTGTACAGAGGATTTTCCAAGGAACGACAAACACAGCAACTGTTTGTCTTTTTTCAAATGTTCCACCCCCTCCTCCACAGCTCCCCAAGTAGAAACACCTCCTCCCGCCTCCTCCTGACTCTAGAAATCATGTTTGTTTACAGCCAGCGTGCGTTCAGAATGGCTGAACGAATCGCTGGTAAAATTTTGTGTCCAAATGTAATTTATCGACCAATGCGTCAGTCTTTAGAACCTTTGTCTGCTTCGGTGCCATTGCTGGAAGAATCTCCAAGAATCGCCTTAGCTTCTCTTCTTCTGTCAGCGACCTCAAAAATGGACTTTCTTTTGTGGCGAACTGGTCGTGGATTCTCGTCCGCCATCGTGACAAACTTTGTTCAAACTACGTGGAAGCTGCAGTTGGAAAAAGCCGCTCAGAACCGCCGCGTTGATCGAGTAAACGGCGTCTTTCGTCTGTGGAATGTGCGAGAGGCGAACGTAAACCACGTAATCCCAGCGTGCCGGAGAGTCAATTACTCTAGAAACGAAGGGAGTTTGATTGACGACCGAACAGCCAATAGAAAACGAGGTAGTCTCATTATCTATTGGCTGATGTTTATCTGGACCCACCACGTCCACAGGTGATGGATTTTCATTCTTTTCTTTTTTTGGTCATCAGAATTCCAAAGCTGCTGCGTGTCTATACTGATATTTTGAACTTTCATTGATAATTTTAAACAAAAAGAAAAAATCCTCCGTACAACCTTTAAAGGTGTAAAATGTGTTCTTTGGCCTGGAGACACATTCTGAATGATTTGTACCGTTACTGGCTTAAACGTGCTCTGGAGCTCTCTTCACTTGTTTGAGACGGTGTTTTTTGCAGTGGACAGAGGCTACACCTGTGCGCCCAGTCTCCTGCGAAGGGCGCTACACCTGGATGCCCTGCACGGCCTGGCGGATGCTCTCCAGCAGAGCCTTGTTCTCCGGGCTGGTGCAGTACTGGTCGTGGTGCGTGTACATGTCCGTCAGGGTGCTCACGTACGCGTCAAAGTTCTGCTCGCTCATCGGCTCCTGGAAAAAAAACACTTCACGGTTAAACTATAAATAAGAAACTTTTCTGGTGGAGGGTCCGTTTTTTACGCGTTTCTCCATGGAGATGTTATCGCTTTGCCTGGAATGTTTCACAATATGGCATTAAACCTTTCAATCTTCAAGTTACAGGTCAGGTCACAGTCAGAATGTTTGTTTTTCTCTGAATTTTTGAGCTTTAAATCCACCTGTAACTGAATACATGTAAAGTAGAGCTGTTTAGTGACATACTGTGGAACATTCTAGACAGAGCAATGACGTATCCATGGAAACAAGCATGTGATGGCCCCCAGAAAAGTGACATAGTGCACTTTAAAAACAAGACAAAACAAAGAGTTTCCCATAGACTTCCATAAACTCCAGCGTCTGCTCCTGCCAAACCTGAACCTTCAACAACCTCGCTCCTGATTGGCTCTCTGGTTGCTATGCTGTAACCGCTAGCCTTTATGAACTACATTTGGCTGGACAGTCAAACAGAGAGGCTGAGGACAAAGCAGAGTAAACACCTCCATCTCCCGAGACCCTGGACCCCGCTCCAGACCTGAGCCGTGGTCAGGAGCCTGGGCCCCGCTCCAGACCTGAGCCGTCATCAGGAGCCTGGGCCCCGCTCCAGACCTGAGCCGTCATCAGGAGCCTGGACCCCGCTCCAGACCTGAGCCGTGGTCAGGAGCCTGGACCGCCGTGGTCAGGAGCCTGGACCCCGCTCCAGACCTGAGCCGTCGTCAGGAGCCTGGACCCCGCTCCAGATCTGAGCTGTGGTCAGGAGCCTGGACCGCCGTGGTCAGGAGCCTGGACCCCGCTACAGATCTGAGCCGTGGTCAGGAGCCTGGACCCCGCTCCAGACCTGAGCCGTCGTCAGGAGCCTGGACCCCGCTCCAGACCTGAGCCGTGGTCAGGAGCCTGGACCCCGCTCCAGATCTGAGCCGTGGTCAGGAGCCTGGACCCCGCTCCAGATCTGAGCCGTGGTCAGGAGTCTGGAGGAGCACGAGGTTTTAGGTTTAGGGGTCTGTGGGTCTGTGGGCTCTGGGGGTGTGGGGTCTGTGGGCTCTGTGGGTCAGGGGTCTGTGGGCTCTGGGGGTCAGGGGTCTGTGGGGTCAGGGGTCTGTGGGCTCTGTAGGTCAGGGGTCTGTGGGTCTGTGGGCTCTGGGGGTCAGGGGTCAGGGTTCTGGGGGTCAGGGGTCTGTGGGCTCTGTGGGTCTGTGGGCTCTGGGGGTCAGGGGTCTGTGGGTCTGTGGGCTCTGGGGGTCAGGGGTCTGTGGGTCAGGGGTCTGTGGGCTCTGGGGGTCAGGAATCTGTGGGCTCTGTGGGTCTGTGGGCTCTGGGGGTCAGGGGTCTGTGGGTCTGTGGGCTCTGGGGGTCAGGGGTCTGTGGGTCAGGGGTCTGTGGGCTCTGGGGGTCAGGAATCTGTGGGCTCTGTGGGTCTGTGGGCTCTGGGGGTCAGGGGTCTGTGGGTCTGTGGGCTCTGGGGGTCAGGGGTCTGTGGGGTCAGGTTTCTGTGGGCTCTGTGGGGTCAGGGGTCTGTGGGCTCTGTGGGGTCAGGGGTCTGTGGGCTCTGTGGGGTCAGGGGTCTGTGGGGTCAGGGGTCTGTGGGCTCTCTGGGTCAGGGGTCTGTGGGCTCTGGGGGTCAGGGGTCTGTGGGTCTGTGGGCTCTGGGGGTCAGGGGTCTGTGGGGTCAGGGGTCTGTGGGCTCTGTGGGTCTGTGGGGTCAGGTTTCTGTGGGCTCTGTGGGGTCAGGTTTCTGTGGGCTCTGTGGGGTCAGGGGTCTGTGGGTCTGTGGGCTCTGTGGGGTCAGGGGTCTGTGGGCTCTGTGGAGTCAGGGGTCTGTGGGCTCTGGGAGTCAGGGGTCTGTGGGCTCTGGGGGTCAGGGGTCTGTGGGCTCTGTGGGTCAGGGGTCTGTGGGGTCAGGGGTCTGTGGGTCTGTGGGCTCTGTGGGGTCAGGGGTCTGTGGGCTCTGGGGGTCAGGGGTCTGTGGGCTCTGTGGGTCTGTGGGCTCTGGGGGTCAGGGGTCTGTGGGTCTGTGGGCTCTGGGGGTCAGGGGTCTGTGGGGTCAGGGGTCTGTGGGCTCTGTGGGTCTGTGGGGTCAGGTTTCTGTGGGCTCTGTGGGGTCAGGTTTCTGTGGGCTCTGTGGGCTCTGTGGGGTCAGGTTTCTGTGGGCTCTGTGGGCTCTGTGGGGTCAGGGGTCTGTGGGCTCTGTGGGGTCAGGGGTCTGTGGGCTCTGTGGGTCTGTGGGCTCTGGGGGTCAGAGGTCTGTGGGTCTGTGGGCTCTGGGGGTCAGGGGTCTGTGGGCTCAGGGGTCTGTGGGCTCTGTGGGTCTGTGGGGTCAGGTTTCTGTGGGCTCTGTGGGGTCAGGTTTCTGTGGGCTCTGTGGGCTCTGTGGGGTCAGGGGTCTGTGGGCTCTGTGGGGTCAGGGGTCTGTGGGCTCTGTGGGGTCAGGGGTCTGTGGGGTCAGGGGGTCTGTGGGCTCTGGGGGTCAGGGGTCTGTGGGCTCTGGGGGTCAGGGGTCTGTGGGGTCAGGGGTCTGTGGGCTCTGTGAGTCTGTGGGGTCAGGTTTCTCTGGGCTCTGTGGGGTCAGGGGTCTGTGGGCTCTGGGCGTCAGGGGTCTGTGGGTTCTGGGGGTCTATGGGCTCTGTGGGGTCAGGGACAGAAAGGCTCTCCCTGTGAAAGTGCAGAGTGCCTGTGACACAGGAGCCGCTCTGAGGACACACCACAGTCTCAGACAAACGATATATCGGCCATTCAGACAGACAGGGAAATATCGGCCAGCATGTTTTCGATATCACTCAGTTGTGTATTCCTGGTTTCACAGATCAAACTCTCACAGTTCAGTTTTACATTCGACTCGAGGCTCAGGGGCAGAAGGGGCAGAAGGGGCAGAGCTCAGGTAAAGGGGGGGTCCAGGTGGGGTGAATGTGCAGGTGTTTAATATCACGTGTGGCAGGTGTATGTCGGCTCTAGAACAGTGTAAGTGACATGTTACACACGTGTGTGTTTTACCATGTGTGGCAGTTGTATGTTGGCGAGGCTGGAGATGAGCGTCTGGCTCAGATTGGCCAGTTCGTGCAGCAGAGAGTCGTTCTGTTGTTCAATCACTTTGTTCTCCTCCTCCAGAGACTTCAGGCTGGACTCCATCGTCGTGATCTGCACAGAAGAGAGAACACACAGGTGTTCACACCATGCAGGTGTTCAGACCCTGCAGGTGTTCATGAGGTTCATGCAGGTGTTCATGAGGTTCATGCAGGTGTTCATGAGGTTCATGCAGGTGTTCATGAGGTTCATGCAGGTGTTCATGAGGTTCATGCAGGTGTTCATGAGGTTCATGCAGGTGTTCATGAGGTTCATGCAGGTGTTCATGAGGTTCATGCAGGTGTTCATGAGGTTCATGCAGGTGTTCATGAGGTTCATGCAGGTGTTCATGAGGTTCATGCAGGTGTTCATGAGGTTCATGCAGGTGTTCATGAGGTTCATGCAGGTGTTCATGAGGTTCTTGCAGGTGTTCATGAGGTTCATGCAGGTGTTCATGAGGTTCTTGCAGGTGTTCATGAGGTTCATGCAGGTGTTCATGAGGTTCTTGCAGGTGTTCAGTACCTGAGTCCTGAGTTTGATCATGTCCGACTCCACGCGGCTGTTGGACTCGTTCAGATCTTTTATTTCTTCATCGAGCTGTTTGATCTCCTCATCGTTCTCGATCCCTGAGGCACAAAGAGAACAGTGAGTGTGTGTGTGTGTGTGTCGGTGTGTGTGTGTGTGTGTGTGAGTGTGTGTCGGTGTGTCGGTGTGTGTGTGTGTGTGATCAGACCTTTAGCCGCTCTCTGCTTCAGCGTCACCATGTCCATCCCACTGAGTCTGGACTTCTTCATGGCCGACGAGGCGCGAGGGCATCCGGACAAACTGAGAGAGACAAGAACAACCTCAGAGACAAAAGGAACCTCAGAGACAAGAGGAACCTCAGAGACAAGAGGAACCTCAGAGACAGGAGAAACCTCAGAGACAAGAGGAACCTCAGAGACAGGAACCTCAGAGACAGGAGGAACCTCAGAGACAAGAGGAACCTCAGAGACAAGAGGAACCTCAGAGACAAGAACAACCTCAGAGACAGGAGGAACCTCAGAGACAGGAGGAACCTCAGAGACAAGAGGAACCTCAGAGACAAGAGGAACCTCAGAGACAAGAGGAACCTCAGAGACAAGAACAACCTCAGAGACAGGAGGAACCTCAGAGACAGGAGGAACCTCAGAGACAGGAACCTCAGAGACAGGAGGAACCTCAGAGACAGGAACCTCAGAGACAGGAGGAACCTCAGAGACAGGAGGAACCTCAGAGACAAGAGGAACCTCAGAGACAGGAACCTCAGAGACAGGAGGAACCTCAGAGACAGGAACCTCAGAGACAGGAGGAACCTCAGAGACAGGAACCTCAGAGACAAGAGGAACCTCAGAGACAGGAACCTCAGAGACAGGAGGAACCTCAGAGACAAGAGGAACCTCAGAGATACGAACCTCAGAGACAAGAGGAACCTCAGAGATACGAACCTCAGAGACAAGAGGAACCTCAGAGACAGAAACCTCAGAGACAGGAGGAACCTCAGAGACAGGAACCTCAGAGACAAGAGGAACCTCAGAGACAGGAACCTCAGAGACAGGAGGAACCTCAGAGACAAGAGGAACCTCAGAGATACGAACCTCAGAGACAAGAGGAACCTCAGAGACAGGAACCTCAGAGACAGGAGGAACCTCAGAGACAGGAACCTCAGAGACAGGAGGAACCTCAGAGACAGGAACCTCAGAGACAGGAGGAACCTCAGAGACAGGAACCTCAGAGACAAGAGGAACCTCAGAGACAGGAACCTCAGAGACAGGAGGAACCTCAGAGACAAGAGGGTTTTACACAAGAACATCTCAGACAGGATTCTGCTCAGAACCTCAGTGGACTGGACCGTTTCTGTGGTGAGTGAGAGGGACCCTCCTGTTGTGAGTGAGGGGGACTGACCTTCGGTGAGTGAGGAAGCTGCCGCTGACGTGGCCGGAGCCGTCGCAGCCCGGTGTGGGGCAGCTCATCCCGTCGGTTTTTCCGGATTTCCAGCTGAACTGAGCACCATTCATGTAACTGTCCTTCTGCCGTTTGGCCGCCAGGGGGCAGCCCGACGCGCTGCGGTGAGACGCGTACTTCCCTGTCACATGACCCTGTCCGTCACAGCCCGGGACCGGACACCTGCAATGAAAGGGGGTGGGGTTAGGTGTGGGGTTAGGGGGTGGGGTTAGGTATGAGGTCTGACTTGATTGGCTCCTGGTGATTAGGGGGCGGGGTTAGGTGTGGGGTTAGGGGCAGGGTTAGGGGCAGGGTTAGGTGTGAGGTCTGACTTGATTGGCTCCTGGTGATTAGGGGGCGGGGTTAGGTGTGGGGTTAGGTGTGGGGTTAGGGGCGGGGTTAGGGGCAGGGTTAGGTGTGAGGTCTTACTTGATTGGCTCCTGGTCGTCCTTGTCTTCTTTATGGAAAATTTTGAGGCCGCTCTTTTTGGCTCGAGGACATCCAGACAAACTGAGACAGAGACACAGAAGTGAAGACCCTCATCAGCACATGACTGCGACATCTCGCCGGAGACGGTTCTACATGGACGTCTACAGCGGACTAACCTGGGAAATCCCAGGCTGCTTTCGTTCGTTCCGATCTGAAAGACAGCCTGACAACAAGGCTAAGCGAGCTCTCCTGATTCTGGGAGCCAATCAGAGAGCGGGGAGGGGTGGAAAGACGGTGACACGTACTACGTGACAAACGGAAACTTGTAGTTTGAACTGACAACTGACATGATTGGCTCTGGGCTACGTATACGCCAAATGATAGACATTTGTAACGCCCAATAAACGGCCGTTGGCGATCGTAAACCACACCTCCACTACGAGATATTCAGTAGGTGCTCCCAGACCATATATCACTGTGATATGGTCTGGTGTAAACCAGGCAAACGGCGGACCCTCATTAACCCTCATGACTGCGACGTCTCGCCGGGGACAGTTCTACACGGACGTCTACGGCGGACTGTTCAGCAGTGATTTTAACGAGTGAGTGAAAACTGACATCAGCTCTTTCCGGTCAGTGTTCAAATAAAGCTCAGAGTACCAGAGCTTGAGACTGAGCAGTGCCTTCAGTTAGCATCACCCAGTGTACTAAACGGGGACAGTAGGGGGCGCACCTGCGGTGAGAGGCGTAGTTCCCCGTGATGTGTCCAGACCCGTCACAGCCCGGAGTGGGACACCTGGAAATACAGAGTGGGATAAAACCAGGACTAAACCAGGACTAAACCAGGTCTAAACCAGGATTAAACCAGGACTAAACCAGGATTAAACCAGGACTAACCCAGGACCAAACCAGGACTAAACCAGGTCTAAACCAGGACTAAACCTGGTCTAAACCAGGACTAAACCAGGTCTAAACCAGGACTAAAGGGAAACACTTTTACCTGGAGGTTTTAAACTCACCTGAGCTCCTGAGAACTGGACGACAGAAGACTCCTCTGGACTTTGTCTCCAATCTGACAACTGGACAGACTGCAGCACAGAGAGGGTTAGACCGGACTTAGGCGCTTTGTGTTACAAGTTTGTATGAAAAGCGCCTTATAAATATTGTTTGATTGATTGATTGACTAAACCAGGACTAAACCAGGACTAAACCAGGACTAAACCAGGAGGCCACGGTTTTTCAACAGAAAGTGAATTGGAGCCAGAGTCAGGTACTGAATCATGCCCGTGCTCACGTCCTGTTTGGAGCTAGTGTGTTAGATCTGTGAAGTCCGTGGGTCAGTGGATCTGTGGGTCTGTGGGTCTGTGGGTCTGTGGATGTGTGGGTCTGTGGGTCTGTGGATGTGTGGGTCTGTGGGTCTGTGGGTCTGTGGGTCAGTGGATCTGTGGGTCTGTGGATCTGTGGATCTGTGGATCTGTGGGTCTGTGGGTCTGTGGGTCAGTGGATCTGTGGGTCTGTGGGTCTGTGGATGTGTGGATCTGTGGGTCTGTGGGTCCGTGGGTCTGTGGGTCCGTGGGTCTGTGGGTCTGTGGGTCTGTGGGTCTGTGGGTCCGTGGGTCTGTGGATCTGTGGGTCTGTGGGTCTGTGGATCTGTGAAGTCCGTGGGTCAGTGGGTCCGTGGGTCCATGGGTCCGTGGGTCTGTGGGTCTGTGGGTCCGTGGGTCTGTGGATCTGTGGGTCTGTGGGTCTGTGGATCTGTGAAGTCCGTGGGTCAGTGGGTCTGTGGGTCTGTGGGTCCGTGGGTCTGTGGGTCTGTGGGTCTGTGGGTCTGTGGGTCTGTGGGTCAGTGGATCTGTGGGTCCGTGGGTCTGTGGATCTGTGGATCTGTGGATCTGTGGGTCTGTGGGTCTGTGGGTCCGTGGGTCTGTGGGTCTGTGGGTCTGTGGGTCTGTGGGTCCGTGGGTCTGTGGATCTGTGGGTCTGTGGGTCTGTGGATCTGTGGGTCAGTGGGTCTGTGGATCTGTGAAGTCCGTGGGTCTGTGGGTCCGTGGGTCCATGGGTCCGTGGGTCTGTGGGTCAGTGGGTCTGTGGATGTGTGGGTCTGTGGGTCAGTGGGTCTGTGGGTCTGTGGGTCTGTGGATGTGTGGGTCTGTGGGTCAGTGGGTCAGTGGGTCTGTGGGTCTGTGGGTCCGTGGGTCTGTGGGTCTGTGGGTCCGTGGGTCTGTGGGTCTGTGGGTCTGTGGGTCTGTGGGTCTGTGGGTCCGTGGATCTGTGGGTCTGTGGGTCCGTGGATCTGTGGGTCTGTGGGTCTGTGGGTCTGTGGGTCCGTGGATCTGTGGGTCTGTGGGTCCGTGGATCTGTGGATCTGTGGATCTGTGGGTCTGTGGATCTGTGGGTCTGTGGGTCCGTGGATCTGTGGGTCCATGGGTCCGTGGATCTGTGGATCTGTGGATCTGTGGGTCTGTGGGTCTGTGGATCTGTGGGTCTGTGGGTCCGTGGATCTGTGGGTCTGTGGGTCCGTGGATCTGTGGATCTGTGGATCTGTGGGTCTGTGGATCTGTGGATCTGTGGGTCTGTGGATCTGTGGGTCTGTGGGTCTGTGGGTCTGTGGGTCCATGGGTCCGTGGATCTGTGGGTCTGTGGGTCCGTGGATCTGTGGGTCTGTGGGTCCGTGGATCTGTGGATCTGTGGATCTGTGGGTCTGTGGATCTGTGGGTCTGTGGGTCCGTGGGTCTGTGGGTCTGTGGGTCTGTGGGTCCGTGGGTCTGTGGGTCTGTGGGTCTGTGGGTCCGTGGGTCTGTGGGTCAGTGGGTCTGTGGATCTGTGGGTCTGTGGATCTGTGGATCTGTGGGTCAGTGGGTCTGTGGATCTGTGAAGTCCGTGGGTCAGTGGGTTCGTGGGTCCATGGGTCCGTGGGTCTGTGGGTCTGTGGGTCTGTGGGTCTGTGGATGTGTGGATCTGTGGGTCTGTGGGTCCGTGGATCTGTGGGTCTGTGGGTCTGTGGATCTGTGGGTCTGTGGGTCTGTGGGTCCGTGGGTCTGTGGGTCTGTGGGTCCGTGGGTCTGTGGGTCTGTGGGTCCGTGGATCTGTGGGTCTGTGGGTCCGTGGATCTGTGGGTCTATGGGTCTGTGGGACTGTGGGTTTGTGGGACTGTGGGTCTATGGGTCTGTGGGACTGTGGGTCTATGGGTCTATGGGTCTGTGGGACTGTGGGTTTGTGGGACTGTGGGTCTATGGGTCTGTGGGACTGTGGGTCTATGGGTCTATGGGTCTGTGGGTCTGTGGGTCTGTGGGTCTGTGGGTCCGTGGATCTGTGGGTCTGTGGATCTGTGGGTCTGTGGGTCTGTGGGTCTGTGGGTCTGTGGATCTGTGGGTCTGTGGGTCTGTGGGTCCGTGGATCTGTGGGTCTGTGGATCTGTGGGTCTGTGGGTCTGTGGGTCTGTGGGTCTGTGGGTCTGTGGATCTGTGGGTCTGTGGGTCTGACCTGAGCAGTTCTTTCTTGGGTTCTTTGCAGCTGAAGCGGTGTTTGGATCCCGGGAGCATCTCACCAGAGAAACGACTCTCCTCCATCAGGTCCCCGAACGGATCCAAGTCCTCAGCCTGGAACCACAACAGGACTCAACCAGGACTGAACCAGGACTAAACCAGGACTGAACCAGGACTAAACCAGGACTTAACCAGGACTAAACCAGGACTGAACCAGGACTAAACCAGGACTGAACCAGGATTGAACCAGGACTGAACCAGGACTAAACCAGGACTAAACCAGGACTTAACCAGGACTAAACCAGGACTGAACCAGGACTGAACCAGGACTAAACCAGGACTAAACCAGGACTTAACCAGGACTAAACCAGGACTGAACCAGGACTAAACCAGGACTGAACCAGGATTGAACCAGGACTGAACCAGGACTAAACCAGGACTAAACCAGGACTGAACCAGGACTAAACCAGGACTGAACCAGGACTAAACCAGGACTAAACCAGGTCTGAACCAGGACTCAACCAGGACTCAACCAGGACTCAACCAGGACTAAACCAGGACTGAACCAGGACTAAACCAGGCCTAAACCAGGACTAAACCAGGCCTGAACCAGGAATAAACCAGGATTAAACCAGGACTAAACCAAACCAGGACTAAGCCAGGACTGAACCAGGACTTAACCAGGTCTAAACCAGGACTAACAGGTCTAGCCCCGGTCTGGTACCTCCTTGTCGGTCTTGATCTTGGTGTAGTCCAGGGGCAGGTCCCAGGCGGGTTCCAGGCCGTAGCAGCGCTGGCTGTGCAGGGCCTGGCGCTGGGGGGACATGGGCTGGAGGGGGGTCAGGACGGTCCCACTGCCCTCAGGACCCTCGGGCCCCTCTGGAGCCCCCCGCAGGCACCCCACATCCAGAGACACGCTGTCCTCGGGGTCCCCCACCGGGCTCTGGGGGGGCAGAGGGGACAGCGAGGGGAGGATAGAAGAAGAAGTGACTTTATTGATCTCACACAGGAGAAATTCTTCTCTGCATTTAACCCATCCTGTTATTAAGAGCAGTGGGCATCACATGACTGCGCCCGGGACCATCTCCATGATCTTCTTGCTTTGGTTTGGTCAGGACCTCAGCTGGAGGATTTTACCTGGAGCATGTTTTGGGTTGATGGGGGAAACCGGAGTGCCCAGAGGAAACTCACCCAGACACGGGGAGAACATGCAAACTCCACACAGAAAGGGCAACCCGGGGATCGAACCTGGAACCTTCTTGCCTAGTCACTCAGCCACCATGCCACCACAGAGGGGGCAGGATAGAGGGGGGGCAGAAGGGACAGGGGGGACGGGGGGGTTACCTGTGTGTATGTTACACCTGTGTGTGTGTGTATGTGTATGTGTGTGTATGTGTGTGTGTGTTACCTGTATGTATATGTGTGTGTGTGTGTGTTACCTGTATGTATATGTGTGTGTGTGTGTGTTACCTGTATGTATATGTGTGTGTGTGTGTGTTACCTGTATGTATATGTGTGTGTGTGTTACCTGTATGTATGTATATGTGTGTGTGTACCTGTATGTATGTATATATGTGTGTGTGTGTGTGTGTTACCTGTATGTATATGTGTGTGTGTGTGTTACCTGTATGTATATGTGTGTGTGTGTGTGTGTTACCTGTATGTATGTATATGTGTGTGTGTGTGTGTTACCTGTATGTATGTATATGTGTGTGTGTGTGTTACCTGTATGTATGTATGTGTGTGTGTGTGTGTTACCTGTATGTATGTATGTGTGTATGTGTGTGTGTGTGTGTGTATGTGTGTATGTGTGTGTTACCTGTATGAATATGTGTGTGTGTGTGTGTATGTGTGTATATGTGTGTGTGTGAGCTACCTGTATGTATATGTGTGTGTGTGTGTGTGTTACCTGTATGTATATGTGTGTGTGTGTTACCTGTATGTATATATGTGTGTGTGTGTTACCTGTATGTATATATGTGTGTGTGTGTGTGTGTGTGTTACCTGTATGTATATGTGTGTGTGTGTGTGTTACCTGTATGTATGTGTATGTGTGTGTGTGTGTGTTACCTGTATGTATATGTGTGTGTGTGTGTGTGTGTTACCTGTATGTATATGTGTGTGTGTGTGTGTTTTACCTGTATGTATATGTGTGTGTGTTACCTGTATGTATATATGTGTGTGTGTACCTGTATGTATATATGTGTGTGTGTTACCTGTATGTATGTATGTGTGTGTGTGTGTGTGTGTTACCTGTATGTATATGTGTGTATGTGTGTGTGTGTTACCTGTATGTATGTATATATGTGTGTGTGTGTGTTACCTGTATGTATATGTGTGTGTGTGTGTGTGTTACCTGTATGTATATGTGTGTGTGTGTGTGTTACCTGTATGTATATATGTGTGTGTGTGTGTGTTACCTGTATGTATATGTGTGTGTGTGTGTGTTACCTGTATGTATATATGTGTGTGTGTTACCTGTATGTATATGTGTGTGTGTGTGTGTGTTACCTGTATGTATATGTGTGTGTGTGTTACCTGTATGTATATATGTGTGTGTGTGTGTGTGTGTGTGTTACCTGTATGTATATATGTGTGTGTGTGTGTGTGTGTGTGTTACCTGTATGTATGTGTGTGTGTGTGTGTGTGTGTGTTACCTGTATGTATATGTGTGTGTGTGTGTGTACCTGTATGTATATATGTGTGTGTGTTTACCTGTATGTATATGTGTGTGTGTGTGTGTGTGTGTTACCTGTATGTATGTGTGTGTGTGTGTGTGTTACCTGTATGTATATGTGTGTGTGTGTGTGTGTGTGTTACCTGTATGTATATATGTGTGTGTGTGTGTGTGTTACCTGTATGTATATATGTGTGTGTGTGTTACCTGTATGTATATATGTGTGTGTGTGTGTGTGTGTGTTACCTGTATGTATATATGTGTGTGTGTGTGTGTGTTACCTGTATGTATATGTGTGTGTGTGTGTTACCTGTATGTATATGTGTGTGTGTGTGTGTTACCTGTATGTATATGTGTGTGTGTTACCTGTTACCTGTATGTATGTGTGTGTGTGTGTGTGTTACCTGTATGTATATATGTGTGTGTGTGTTACCTGTATGTATATATATGTGTGTGTGTGTTACCTGTATGTATATATGTGTGTGCGTGTGTGTTACCTGTATGTATATGTGTGTGTATGTGTGGGTGTGTGTGTGTATGTGTGTATATGTGTGTGGGTGTGGTACCTGTATGTATATGTGTGTGTGTGTATGTATGTGTGTATATATGTGTGTGTGTTACCTATGTATATGTGTGTGTGTGTTACCTGTATGTATATGTGTGTGTGTGTATGTATGTATGTGTGTGTACCTGTATGTGTGTGTGTTACCTGTATGTGTGTATGTGTGTGTGTGTTACCTGTATGTATGTATGTATGTATGTGTGTGTGTGTGTGTATGTGTGTATGTGTGTGTGTGTTACCTGTATGTGTGTGTGTGTGTATGTGTGTGTATGTGTGTGTATGTGTGTGTATGTGTGTTACCTGTATGTGTGTGTGTGTATGTGTGTGTGTGTATGTATATATGTGTGTGTGTATATATGTGTGTGTGTATATGTGTGTATGTGTATATATGTGTGTGTGTATATGTGTGTATGTGTATATATGTGTGTGTTACCTGTGTGAGTCGGGCGTGCTCGGCCCGGCAGCGCGTCGACAGGTTGAGGATGGCGGTGGCGGCCATGTGCGCCGCCTCCATGTCGTGGGTGTAGTCGAAGCTGCTCTTGCTGCAGGTGGAGCTGGCGCTGGACGAGGTGGACGGGGCGTAGGAGCTGGACGGGCTGGAGCGACCCAGACGACGAGCTGAAAAACACAAACGGGGAGAACGTACAGGGTCACCGGTCCTGGTTCGGTCCTGGTTGGGTCCTAGTTTGATCCTGGTGTCCGAATGCCTATGCACTTGATACTGACCTTTCACGCACGTTGCTAGGCAACGCTCTGCTCTAAGGATTTGGCTAGATCAAAGATCAAAGATCAAGGATCAAAGTACACCACATATGCATATACTGTATATATACTGTATATATACAGTATATGCATATAAATATATATACCACACACGCATTCACTCATATCTGATGGTCACCTGTAAGATGGTCAACTGAAACCAGAATAAAGCTGATTAAAGATTCACTTACTGGAGTCTGTCTGTAGTGTTCCCACCCCATACTTTACACCAGGTTTAGTCCTGGTTTAGTCCTGGTTTAGTCCTGGTTCAGTTCTGGTTTAGTCCTGGTTTAGTCCTGGTTTAGTTCTGGTTTAGTCCTGGTTCAGTCCTGGTTTAGACTTGGATTAGTCCTGGTTCAGTTCTGGTTTAGTCCTGGTTCAGACCTGGTTTAGACCTGGTTCAGACCTGGTTTAGTCCTGGCTTAGTCCTGGCTTAGTCCTGGTTTAGTCCTGGTTTAGTCCCTCTCACCTTCATAGGGCTTGGGTGACGTCTCCCTCGGGCTCTTCCCTGGACCTCTCCTCCCGTACGGACCGTCGTAGTTGTAGTCGTAGGTGGTCTTGGAATACTTCTCCAGCTCTTTGGCCAGGTTGGAGCGCGGAGTCGTGGTCGGAACGTTGTTTTTAAAGCCGTACTGTGGAATCTCCAGCTGCTTCACGAAACACATGGGTCTGAGGAGCACAGGAAACAGGCCAGGGTTAGAACTGGTCCAATCCTGGTTTAGTCCTGGTTCAGTCCTGGTTCAGTCCTGGTTCGGTCCTGGTTTGGTCCTGGTTCAGTCCTGGTTCGGTCCTGGTTCAGTCCTGGTTCGGTCCTGGTTTAGTCCTGGTTTAGTCCTGGTTCGGTCCTGGTTCGGTCCTGGTTTAATCCTGGTTCAGTCCTGGTTTAGTCCTGGTTCAGTCCTGGTTCAGTCCTGGTTCGGTCCTGGTTCAGTCCTGGTTCAGTCCTGGTTTAGTCCTGGTTCGGTCCTGGTTTAGTCCTGGTTTAGTCCTGGTTCAGTCCTGGTTCAGTCCTGGTTTAGTCCTGGTTTAGTCCTGGTTCGGTCCTGGTTCAGTCCTGGTTCAGTCCTGGTTTAGTCCTGGTTCGGTCCTGGTTTAGTCCTGGTTTAGTCCTGGTTTGGTCCAGGTTTAGTGCTGGTTTAGTCCTGGTTTGGTCCTGGTTTGGTCCTGGTTTAGTCCTGGTTTAGTCCTGGTTCAGTCCTGGTTTAGTCCTGGTTTAGTCCTGGTTCAGTCCTGGTTTAGTCCTGATTCAGTCCTGGTTCGGTCCTGGTTCGGTCCTGGTTCAGTCCTGGTTCAGTCCTGGTTTAGTCCTGGTTCGGTCCTGGTTCGGTCCTGGTTTGGTCCAGGTTTAGTCCTGGTTTAGTCCTGGTTTGGTCCAGGTTTAGTCCTGGTTTAGTCCTGTACCTGAGGACTCGGTCTGAGGCCTGGCCTTTACTGTCCGGGTTGTGGGTTTTCTCGTGGACTTTTGCCATTTTCTCGGCGGCGGCGATGGGGCAGCCGGACAGACTGAAGACAGACAGAACCACATCAACATTCCCTGGGGGTGTGACGCTAACAGGAGGCACTGCTCTGTCTTAGGCTTCATTAGACTTTCATTTGACCAGAAAGAACCGACTTAGAAATACAACGAATCACACGTTTTCAGACAGATCTCCAATCTTTTCAGGACGTGTTTGCTCGTGTGTGTCTCTACCGAAACTCCTGGACCTTCCACCATTTATTTATTTTTATTTAATTTTATTTTAAAGAAGTCAGACTGAACATTCTGCCATGGACGTAAATGCAGCACACAGCGCGATGTGGACAATCTGAGGAATATTCAAATGAAAACAACATCTGCCCCCCCCTTCTACAGAGAGAGGCCACTTATTTTAACAACTTTTTATTAACTTAACTGAGTTCTTAAACATTAAACTTTAAAATTAAACATCAACTTTAAATTAAATTGAATATTAAAATTAAATAAAAAATTAAAATTTTAATTAAATATGTTATTTGTGTTTGAACATTTTAAATTTATGTCCATGTTTAAATTTCGCCTACCTCAACGTGCCTTTTACAATCATTTAGACCGCCACTGTTACACACAGTGCACCTCACCACAGTGCACCTCACCACAGTGCACCTCACCACAGTGTCATCATTTTTCACCCTAACCCAGTGCTTCTCAAATAGTGGGGCGGGCCCCCCTGGGGGGGCGTGGCGTGTTTTTTTGCTGTACTGTACTAGAACTAAGTGTAATTGCACATCAACAACAGTAGTTGGCAGTGGCGTTCTCACATGCGATTTACACACAGTCTCACCATTAACAGAACATCCTCTGTCACAGAAAAAACACGTATATTCCACTGAGTCGTGTCCTTTAGTCCGACAGAAGCTGACGCATCAGTGGCACAAGGAGAGAGCGTTTTTTTCAGTGCTTTTAGCTTATGCAAATGAGGTGGTTTTAAGTTTCATTTCTGTAAAACGTAAACAAATGTGCGCAAAGCTGCATTAAAAACACATTAATATTTGAGTCCTCAGTGCAGTCTTTGTTGTAAGTTTCTTTCTTTTTTTTGTTTATAATGTTAATAAAAGGATACAATGGTGTTCTCATAACAATTTTCTAGACAAATAATACTATTTATAGTCGCGCGCAGGAAGGGGGGCGTGAAATATTTTCTTCTTCCTAGGGGGGGCGTCACAGAAAATAATTGAGAAGCACTGCCCTTACCAGACAGGGATATATTTTAGTATATTCTGCCGTAAAATGTGTTTTATATTTTCGTTTTTTAGATTCTGCCATCTCGCTGCATTGAAGCCCGCCCACACTGAAAGCTGATTGGTTACACTCAGCAAAACTAGCCAATCAGCGCGTTCTCTGGCCTCTGGCTCGCTTAAACACACACACACACACACACGCAGGTTCTACAAGCGCAAATTCGCCTCTCTCTCTCTCTCTCTCTCTCTCTCTCTCGTGCACATTCCGTTTGAAGTAGTCCGTGCATGATACAAGAGTTATTATCTTGCGTGCACGCTCTGCACAGTCCAAAACAAAAAACAAAACAAAAAAACTCACGTTGTCTAAAATCCGGGATATTTTATCGGACACGCGGGCATCAGGGAGCCACTATAATTATCCGGGAGACTTGGGATGTCTGCACTTCCATACCGCTCCTCGGACAGTCTCAGAGTCTGGATACTGTAATGACCTGGGTTAATGGTGTGTGTGCGTTTAAGGGGTTGGCAGTTGGGCGCATGCGTGGGACAGGTGTGGGTGTGTGAGAGAGGAAAAGAGGAGAGTTGCGCTGCTGCATGTGTTGGACTGTTAATGTCGAGTGAGTCCGAGTTCTGTTTTAATAAAGTTCATTGGAGACTAAGAGAAGCCTGGAGTCATTACAATACGAAGGAACATTTCAATATTAAAGAACAGACTCCAGACCGGGGGGGGGGCAATTATTTTTCCCCAGGGGCCAAATGAGAAGCAGAAAATATTGTGGAGGGCCAAAAGTTTGAAGTCTACTTTGGTTATTAAATTTATTTCTCTGTTGAAATCAGTGGAATTGTTTACAGAAGCTGGACATATGTAACTAGGTGTTTATTCTGTTGTACAGCTTTCAGATTTTAGATTCTAGATCCTTTTAGATTTTTGATAGTTTTTAGATAGTTTTTTGTTTTGTTTCATCTTTATATTCTATTTTGTACACTGTCTTTTTGCACTACTTGGCCAGAGAGAAATCAGACCCTCCAGGAATTCGCGATGTTGCGATTTGTAACTTCAACTCAACTTCAGCCAATCCCCGTGAATTCAGGGCGGTGTTGCAATTTTGACCAATCACCGCAACTTTCCCGCAATTTTAACCAATTTTGACCAGTCATCGGCGACGTATTGAACTCACGTCGACTAACTTCCTTCTGCTTTACTTCCGTGTGACAAAACGAAACTGCGGCCGTGTCCCCAGTTCGGAGCGTGGTTTGAAGGGGGCTCAGACTGCAGTCAAGGCGGTGCACACTTGCTCAGCCCTGAGTGCACTCCGCGGACCGCATGGCCGTCTGTGAAATGCGACAGGTCTCGCAACTACGGGAAGCAGCCGCCGACTCCATTTTCTCCCGTAGAAGAAGTAGCGCGCGGTGCATGCTGCGCGAAGCGTGCTTTTTCACGCGCTTGATCCACGCCCCGATTTCCATGGAAACGACTGCGGTCTGCGAACGCGTGTTAACATGCGCATGGGACAAAAAAGAAATGACGCACATGCCCTTCAAACCACGCTCCGAACTATGCACTCTGGGAATTGGGACACGGCTTCTAATGGCAAAGAAACATGTCTGCGGCGCCATTTGCCCACAAAAATAACAGCAAAAGACCGAAACAGTTCCCCTCCTAGTAGTCATTTATTTTCGATGTTGGTAAGGTTGTTTTAGGACCATATCTGTGATCTCTGTGTCTTTGTATTATTCTTTGTCAGTAATAACTCAGTATTCAAAATATTACTCAATTTTAATTACAAAAAGGGAAAATCGCAACTATTTATCGCAACTTTCACTTTCACTTTCACTTTCATCGCAACAAAAATCTTAAAAGCACCGCAACTTTCATCACAACTTATTGGAAAAGCTCACGCAAATTCAGGCATTTTAGCCCAAAACAATCACAAAAAATGCCCGCGAAATCCTGGGGGGGTCTGAGAAACGAAATTTCGATTCACTGTCGAACACATATGGCAGAATTGACAATAAAACTGACTTTGATCTTTGGTAAAGTTCTGTGTTATTATTAAGTAATGAGAGAGTGAGGTTTTACATAAACTGAATTTATTCAGTAAAATAATTCAAACAAAGGTCACATTAACCCCACAATGTTTTCTGAGTTTAACTTTAACTTTGTATTAAGACACCACAATGTCTTTGACAAACAATATAAAATAAGAAATGTCACAACATTTTTGTCCAACTGCCAAACTGTGTATAAAAAGCCAAAGTTAGCATGTTTAGTGGTTTTTTGTATCAAAGTCAGGTTCATGTTTGAGGTGGAGATGTGAAGTCCGACAGATGATCATCAGTACAAATGCATCAGTACAAATACATTATGTACAATTCTGAAAGTAGGTTTTATTTTCTTAATTCCAAGCAACCTTTCACAGGCCGGTCAGAGTCAGCTCGCGGGCCGTATTTGGCCCCCGGGCCTTGAAATGCCCGGGTTTGATCTTGATGGATTATGTTGTTGATGAAGAGGAGAATAAAACTGATGAATTTGGTAAATGTTAATTTTAGGTTTAAACCAGGTCTAAACAGGACTAAACTAGGACTAAACCAGGTCTAAACCAGGTCTAAACCAGGTCTAAACCAGGTCTAAACCAGGACTAAACCAGGCCTAAACCAGGTCTAAACCAGGTCTAAACCAGGTCTAAACCAGGTCTAAAAATGTTCATTTTGGGTATTTTTAGAAGATAATGAAGAGTGTGAAATGTGAAAGTGTTTATGGACATTAGAATGAGTGAGTTTTGACTGTTTTAAATGTTTCATGATGATTTGGATTGTGGTTCTTTTAAGGAGACCCTGTTCCTGATGAAATGTTCTCGTTAGAGTTGGTCTAATGTAAACAGTTTCTTTATTGTGTTTTGTACCTGCCCGAGGACGGCAGATGGAAAGGAGGTTGGAGCTAAATCTGGCACAGAACATCTTTTCTGTCTGAGATAAATGTTTTCTGTGTGTCCTTGTTTTAAATAAATAAATGAAAAAAAGAAATAAAGCCCTCGTTCTTTAGACAATCCTTAGATCTCCTGTGATTTTCCACTTTAAATGGCAGAACATTCTGTTCTGTTCTGGCAGTACGTTCTGTGTCTAAACCAGGCCTAAACCAGGACTAAACCAGGCCTAAACCAGGTCTAAACCAGGCCTAAACCAGGTCTACACCAGGCCTAAACCAGGCCTAAACCAGGCCTAAACCAGGCCTAAACCAGGCCTAAACCAGGCCTAAACCAGGTCTAAACCAGGCCTAAACCAGGTCTAAACCAGGCCTAAACCAGGCCTAAACCAGGTCTAAACCAGGCCTAAACCAGGCCTAAACCAGGCCTAAACCAGGACTAAACCAGGCCTAAACTAGGCCTAAACCAGGCCTAAACCAGGTCTAAACCAGGCCTAAACCAGGCCTAAACCAGGACTAAACCAGGACTAAACCAGGCCTAAACTAGGCCTAAACCAGGCCTAAACCAGGTCTAAACCAGGACTAAACCAGGCCTAAACCAGGACTAAACCAGGACTAACCTAGGCCTAAGCCAGGCCTAAACCAGGCCTAAACCAGGCCTAAACCAGGCCTAAACCAGGTCTAAACCAGGACTAAACCAGGCCTAAACCAGGCCTAAACCAGATCTAAACTAGGTCTAAACCAGGTCTACACTAGGTCTTAACTAGGTCTAAACTAGGTCTAAACCAGGTCTAACCTAGGACTAAACTAGGTCTAAACCAGGTCTAAACTAGGTCTAAACCAGGCCTCAACCAGGTCTAAACTAGGTCTAAACTAAACTAGGACTAAACTAGGTCTGAACTAGGTCTAAACCAGGTCTAAACTAGGACTAAACTAGGTCTAAACTAGGACTAAACCAGGTCTAAACCAGGTCTAAACCAGGTCTAAACTAGGTCTAAACAGGCCTAAACCAGGTCTAAACCAGGTCTAAACTAGGTCTAAACCAGGTCTACACTAGGTCTTAACTAGGTCTAAACTAGGTCTAAACCAGGTCTAACCTAGGTCTAACCTAGTTCTAAACTAGGTCTAAACCAGGTCTAAACTAGGTCTTAACTAAACTAGGACTAAACTAGGTCTGAACTAGGTCTAAACCAGGTCTAAACCAGGTCTAAACTAGGTCTAAACTAGGTCTAAACTAGGTCTAACCTAGTTCTAAACTAGGTCTAAACCAGGTCTAACCTAGGTCTAACCTAGTTCTAAACTAGGTCTAAACCAGGTCTAAACTAGGTCTAAACCAGGCCTAAACCAGGTCTAAACTAAACTAGGACTAAACTAGGTCTAAACCAGGTCTAAACTAGGTCTAAACCAGGCCTAAACCAGGTCTAAACTAGGTCTAAACTAAACTAGGAGTAAACTAGGTCTGAACTAGGACTAAACTAGGTCTAAACTAGGACTAAACTAGGTCTAAACTAGTTCTAAACTAGGTCTAAACCAGGTGTAAACTAGGTCTAAACTAAACTAGGACTAAACTAGGTCTGAACTAGGTCTAAACCAGGTCTAAACCAGGTCTAAACCAGGTCTAAACCAGGTCTAAACCAGGCCTAAACCAGGTCTAAACCAGGTCTAAACCAGGTCTAAACCAGGTCTAAACCAGGTCCATGTGTGTATTCTAGTCTCTGCGCTCTTATCCTTGTTCTGATCAGTTCCAGAACGTTCTAAACACCTTCAGGAAATGTTCTCCTCTGTGTTCTCCTGTTTTAGGATCCAGACATGTGAAAAACGAGGATCTGGTTTGGATAAGAGTTTCAGGACGGATTGGTTTGTGGTTTTGGTTTGTGGTTTTGGACGTTTCTGCTTGTGTGGGTCTCACAGCTTCAGTGTTCGGGGTTTTGTTTCGGTCTCACCTTCGATGCGAGTTCCTGTTGCTGTTTACGTGTCCGCGTCCAGAGCAGCCCGGAGTCGGACATTTTAGAACGTTCTCGTACATCGCAAGAACTTCACAGGGGAGGAGATAGGAGACAAGGGGAGGAGATAGGAGACAAGGGGAGGAGATGGGAGACAAGGGGAGGAGATAGCAGATGAGGGGAGGGGTTAAGAGACAAGGGGAGGAGACAGGAGACAAGGGGAGGAGATAGGAGAAGAGGGGAGGAGATAGGAGTGGAGGGGAGGAGATAGGGGACGAGGGGAGGAGATAGGAGAAGAGGGGAGGAGATAGGAGTGGAGGGGAGGAGATAGGGGACGAGGGGGGAGATAGGAGAAGAGGGGAGGAGGTAGGGGACGAGGGGAGGAGGTAGGGGAGGAGGGGAGGAGATAGGACACGAGGGGAGGAGGTCGGGGACGAGGGGAGGAGGTAGGGGACGAGGAAGGACCCAGCAGCAGCAGTAAAGGAGCAGAGAAAAGGTCATGAGGTCAAGAGGTCAGGACATTAGATGAAACCACACTGAGCATGCTCCAACGCCATGACACAAACGAACAGAACGGAAAAAGGAAACGAAAAAAGGAAAAGGAAAAAGGAAAAGGAAAAAGGACAGAAGCACCGGAGGAGTGGAGGTTTGCCAGGACGTCTCCTTATCTGGACACGCCTCCTTAGTGATAGAGCGCCCCCTGTGGTCACAGCTGCCCTGGGGCAGGTCAGGGGAGCCGGGACTTAACCCTTAACCTTCTGGTTTTGAGCACTGCTGTGCACCTGAGCCGTCTCCATGACGATGAAGAAACATCACAAACAAACACGATGAGCGACTCATGCAGAACTCGCCAAACACGACACGCTCAGGAAACACAAAAGTGTCGAGCGCACCAACGTTACGACGATATTACATCATTATAAACTTGTGTTATACATTATATATATTATTATCATATTATATCATTAGAACATATTCACTTCACAGTTCAGGGCAAAAGGACAAATTCAATTTGTCAACTGGACAAAAGTTTATTTGGTTGAATATGTTTGTAATACAGATGTGAGAGCCAGAGTGGACCTCAGTCTGCCGTACACCTCCACCTAAAAGGATCTCAGTCTGCCGTACACCTCCACCTAAAAGGACCTCAGTCTGCCGTACACCTCCACCTAAAAGGACCTCAGTCTGCCATACAACTCCACCTAAAAGGACCTCAGTCTGCCGTACATCTCCGCCTAAAAGGACCTCAGTCTGCCGTACACCTCCACCTAAAAGGACCTCAGTCTGCCGTACACCTCCACCTAAAAGGACCTCAGTCTGCCGTACATCTCCACCTAAAAGGACCTCAGTCTGCCGTACATCTCCACCTAAAAGGACCTCAGTCTGCCGTACATCTCCACCTAAAAGGACCTCAGTCTGCCGTACACCTCCACCTAAAAGGACCTCAGTCTGCCGTACACCTCCACCTAAAAGGACCTCAGTCTGCCGTACACCTCCACCTAAAAGGACCTCAGTCTGCCGTACATCTCCACCTAAAAGGACCTCAGTCTGCCGTACATCTCCACCTAAAAGGACCTCAGTCTGCCGTACATCTCCACCTAAAAGGACCTCAGTCTGCCGTACATCTCCACCTAAAAGGACCTCAGTCTGCCGTACACCTCCACCTAAAAGGACCTCAGTCTGCCGTACATCTCCACCTAAAAGGACCTCAGTCTGCCGTACAACTCCGCCTAAAAGGACCTCAGTCTGCCGTACACGTCCACCTAAAAGGACCTCAGTCTGCCCTACACCTCCGCCTAAAAGGACCTCAGTCTGCCGTACAACTCCGCCTAAAAGGACCTCAGTCTGCCGTACACCTCCGCCTAAAAGGACCTCAGTCTGCCGTACATCTCCGCCTAAAAGGACCTCAGTCTGCCGTACACCTCCGCCTAAAAGGACCTCAGTCTGCCGTACACCTCCACCTAAAAGGACCTCAGTCTGACCTACACCTCCGCCTAAAAGGACCTCAGTCTGCCGTACACCTCCGCCTAAAAGGACCTCAGTCTGCCCTACACCTCCGCCTAAAAGGACCTCAGTCTGCCGTACACCTCCACCTAAAAGGACCTCAGTCTGCCGTACACCTCCACCTAAAAGGACCTCAGTCTGCCGTACACCTCCGCCTAAAAGGACCTCAGTCTGCCGTACACCTCCACCTAAAAGGACCTCAGTCTGCCGTACACCTCCACCTAAAAGGACCTCAGTCTGCCGTACACCTCCGCCTAAAAGGACCTCAGTCTGCCGTACACCTCCGCCTAAAAGGACCTCAGTCTGTCGTGCATCTCCACCTAAAAGGACCTCAGTCTGCCGTACAACTCCGCCTAAAAGGACCTCAGTCTGCCGTACACCTCCGCCTAAAAGGACCTCAGTCTGCCCTACACCTCCGCCTAAAAGGACCTCAGTCTGCCGTACACCTCCGCCTAAAAGGACCTCAGTCTGCCCTACACCTCCGCCTAAAAGGACCTCAGTCTGCCGTACACCTCCACCTAAAAGGACCTCAGTCTGCCCTACACCTCCGCCTAAAAGGACCTCAGTCTGCCGTACACCTCCGCCTAAAAGGACCTCAGTCTGCCGTACACCTCCACCTAAAAGGACCTCAGTCTGCCGTACAACTCCGCCTAAAAGGACCTCAGTCTGCCGTACACCTCCGCCTAAAAGGACCTCAGTCTGCCGTACACGTCCACCTAAAAGGACCTCAGTCTGCCCTACACCTCCGCCTAAAAGGACCTCAGTCTGCCGTACACCTCCGCCTAAAAGGACCTCAGTCTGCTGTACATCTCCGCCTAAAAGGACCTCAGTCTGCCGTACACCTCCACCTAAAAGGACCTCAGTCTGCCGTACAACTCCGCCTAAAAGGACCTCAGTCTGCCCTACACCTCCGCCTAAAAGGACCTCAGTCTGCCCTACACCTCCGCCTAAAAGGACCTCAGTCTGCCGTACATCTCCGCCTAAAAGGACCTCAGTCTGCCGTACACCTCCGCCTAAAAGGACCTCAGTCTGCCGTACACCTCCGCCTAAAAGGACCTCAGTCTGCCGTACACCTCCGCCTAAAAGGACCTCAGTCTGTCGTGCATCTCCACCTAAAAGGACCTCAGTCTGCCGTACAACTCCGCCTAAAAGGACCTCAGTCTGCCGTACACCTCCGCCTAAAAGGACCTCAGTCTGCCCTACACCTCCGCCTAAAAGGACCTCAGTCTGCCGTACACCTCCGCCTAAAAGGACCTCAGTCTGCCCTACACCTCCGCCTAAAAGGACCTCAGTCTGCCGTACACCTCCACCTAAAAGGACCTCAGTCTGCCCTACACCTCCGCCTAAAAGGACCTCAGTCTGCCGTACACCTCCGCCTAAAAGGACCTCAGTCTGCCGTACACCTCCACCTAAAAGGACCTCAGTCTGCCGTACACCTCCACCTAAAAGGACCTCAGTCTGCCGTACACCTCCGCCTAAAAGGACCTCAGTCTGCCGTACACCTCCGCCTAAAAGGACCTCAGTCTGCCGTACACCTCCGCCTAAAAGGACCTCAGTCTGCCGTACACCTCCGCCTAAAAGGACCTCAGTCTGTCGTGCATCTCCACCTAAAAGGACCTCAGTCTGCCGTACAACTCCGCCTAAAAGGACCTCAGTCTGCCGTACACCTCCGCCTAAAAGGACCTCAGTCTGCCCTACACCTCCGCCTAAAAGGACCTCAGTCTGCCGTACACCTCCGCCTAAAAGGACCTCAGTCTGCCCTACACCTCCGCCTAAAAGGACCTCAGTCTGCCGTACACCTCCACCTAAAAGGACCTCAGTCTGCCCTACACCTCCGCCTAAAAGGACCTCAGTCTGCCGTACACCTCCGCCTAAAAGGACCTCAGTCTGCCGTACACCTCCACCTAAAAGGACCTCAGTCTGCCGTACACCTCCACCTAAAAGGACCTCAGTCTGCCGTACACCTCCGCCTAAAAGGACCTCAGTCTGCCGTACACCTCCGCCTAAAAGGACCTCAGTCTGCCGTACACCTCCGCCTAAAAGGACCTCAGTCTGCCGTACACCTCCGCCTAAAAGGACCTCAGTCTGTCGTGCATCTCCACCTAAAAGGACCTCAGTCTGCCGTACAACTCCGCCTAAAAGGACCTCAGTCTGCCGTACACCTCCGCCTAAAAGGACCTCAGTCTGCCCTACACCTCCGCCTAAAAGGACCTCAGTCTGCCGTACACCTCCGCCTAAAAGGACCTCAGTCTGCCCTACACCTCCGCCTAAAAGGACCTCAGTCTGCCGTACACCTCCACCTAAAAGGACCTCAGTCTGCCCTACACCTCCGCCTAAAAGGACCTCAGTCTGCCGTACACCTCCACCTAAAAGGACCTCAGTCTGCCGTACACCTCCGCCTAAAAGGACCTCAGTCTGCCGTACACCTCCACCTAAAAGGACCTCAGTCTGCCGTACACCTCCACCTAAAAGGACCTCAGTCTGCCGTACACCTCCACCTAAAAGCCACGGCCCACTCCTTTGAGGACAGTGAGGTCCAGATCTGGTTTGAGAGGAGGAGTTAAAGAAAGAGAATCCTTCCTTGAACACAAATGGAGGTCTCAGACATCATCTGTCTCCATCTATAACTCTGTCCTCAAACCTAAATCAAAACAAAGAAAACAATAGTGCAGCAGGTCAGGTCCAGAGGAGTGAAAACACCATTATGGTCCTGAATGGTTCTGCTAACAAGATCCCAGACAGAAACTCAAAACAAAGAGGTGTGATAGTTTCAGAGTCATTTCACTGTAGTGAGCGCCCCCTTCAGGCAGATATAGGCAGTGTCCTGCGTCTGACCAGAACTGAAGAAGCAGAAGAAACGGATTCCACCAAAGAAACTTTTGTCCCGTTCACAAACTGAATTTCTCCTTTTGCCTTTGGTTCTACCTGGACGACTGAGGAATTCTACTACACAACTACTACTACACAACTACTACTACACAACTACTACTACACAACTACTACTACACAACTACTACTACACAACTACTACTACTACACAGCTACTACTACACATGTGAACAGTTCAGGTGTTTTTTTCTTGTTGTCGTGTGAATGAGGTAAGACACAAACACTTTTATCATTCACACATGTAACATTTCATCTCAAAACACACACTGTGTGTGTGTGTGTGTGTGTGTGTGTTCACTCACTCTCGGGGGGTACCCGGTCCTTGTGCGGACACCCGGACAGGCTGCGGTGATGCGGGTACAGTCCGGTCACATGACCCGTCCCGTCGCAGCCCGGGGTCGGACACTTACTCTCCTTCTTCTCTCCCCGCGACAAATCTGCACAAACACAGCGCCCCCACAGGTGAGAGACGAGAACTACAGCACTACATGTCCAGTCCTGGTTCGGTCCTGGTTCAGTCCTGGTTTAGTCCTGGTTCGGTCCTGGTTCGGTCCTGGTTCAGTCCTGGTTTAGTCCTGGTTTAGTCCTGGTTCGGTCCTGGTTCGGTCCTGGTTCGGTCCTGGTTTAGTCCTGGTTCAGTCCTGGTTTAGTCCTGGTTTAGTCCTGGTTCGGTCCTGGTTCGGTCCTGGTTCGGTCCTGGTTTAGTCCTGGTTTAGTCCTGGTTTAGTCCTGGTTTAGTCCTGGTTCGGTCCTGGTTCGGTCCTGGTTCAGTCCTGGTTCGGTCCTGGTTCGGTCCTGGTTTAGTCCTGGTTTAGTCCTGGTTTAGTCCTGGTTTAGTCCTGGTTCAGTCCTGGTTTAGTCCTGGTTCAGTCCTGGTTCGGTCCTGGTTCGGTCCTGGTTTAGTCCTGGTTCAGTCCTGGTTTAGTCCTGGTTCAGTCCCGGTGTAGTACCTCTGCCGTAGTACCCTCTCCTGATGCTGTCGTGTCTGTCGTGTCTGTCGTGTCTGTCGTGTCTTCTCCTCTCTCCTCGCTCTCCTCTTTCTCCTCTCTCCTTCAGGTTCTGGGCTCGTTGGGACTCCAGGGCGATGGCCTTTTCGAGCAGACTCAGGTTCCCTTTGCTCATGTCGAAAGTTTCATCTGACCTCTCAGAGGCCACGGACGTGGTGTCCTCGTCGGGCTCGGGGCTGTACCCGCTTGCACTGCCCTGATCGTCCAGCAGGGGCGTCATCTCACAGTACGACCCATCGGCCACACTGTCCGCCACGTCCTCATACCTGAGAAGAAGTAGAAATTTCCTTATTTTTGAAAGAAAAGCACTGATTTTTTTCAATGAAGATAAATTTAAACTAATCAGAAATACATTCTTAACCAGGGGTGCTCAACCTTTTTTTAACAGATCTACTTTTGAGGTTGATGTTGTGCCGAGATCTACCAAGAGGGGGCGTCTGTTATATGGGCTATATGGGCTTTTGGAGTGAGATTATTTTTAAAGTCGCACAGGGGTGAAAAAATCGGATTTGGGTCACTTCAGGCTGCAGTGTGAACGTAGCCCAAGATATGTGCTCCTAAAACCGATACATATCTGATCTTTTGACATGCGACTTCAGTCTGAACGGCCAGGTTGCCTTCATCCGACCTGGGCGTGTTTCCTCCAGTGAGAGTGGTACAAGTCGGCGCTCACAAATGTACACAAACGTTCTTCTCATCATGCGAAAATAGTATATGAACTCCGTGTCAGTGAAGCGGCGAATCACGTAGCGATCCCACCGCTTTTGTCTGCGACTCCGCACCAACACGTTCATTTCTACGGACGTTGCTGCCACTGCCCCACAAAACGCCGTGGCCAAAAACCTCGTCCTTCTCCTTCTCCGTCTCCTCCTTAAAACAAATAAGCTGTACATGTTCTGGCTCCGGTACGACAGCAACTTTAGGCGCCTCCCGTAAACACTGAGCACGCTCGCTGCACGTGACCTCGTCGTGTCCTCCAAGGCGCATGCGGGACACTTTTGGGGCGTTTAAAGTTCACACTGGAGATCACATACAAGTCGCATTTAATTGGAAATGTGAACGACCTCGCAAAAAAATCGTATTTCACAAAAAATTGAGCGGAATTGAGCGTTAAGCCCTGCAGTCTGAACGTATCCATGCACAATCGACTGACACTCTGCCTGCGATCGACTGGTTGGGCACCCCTGCTCTAAACATTGCTAATGTGGCAATGTAAAGACAAAACACAACAAAAACTATCTAAGACAAAAATCTAAATCTAAAAACTAAAATCTAAGATCTAAAATGTGAAAGCAGTGCAATAGAATCACTATGTGGTATGGCACCTGCACCGTGTCCTGCCGGAAAAAGCTACACCGAGTAGTGAGAGCAGCTGAGAGAATCGTGGGTGTCTCTCTCCCCTCCCTGCAGGACATCTACCGCACCCGCCTCACCCGCAAAGCCCTCTGGGTGATCCCACCCACCCATCCAACTGCCTCTTCAGTCTGCTGCCATCAGGAAGGAGACTGAGGAGCCTCAGGGCCAAGACCAGCAGACTGAAAGACAGCTTCATCCACCAAGCTGTCAGGATGCTCAACTCTCTCCCAATCACACTGCTGCTTAAATCACACTGACACTGCTGCTTAAATGACACTGGCACTGCTGCTTAAATGACACTGACACTGCTGCTTAAATGACACTGTTGCTTTAATGACACTGACACTGCTGCTTAAATGACACTGACACTGCTGCTTAAATGACACTGTTGCTTAAATGACACTGACACTGCTGCTTAAATGGCACTGTTGCTTAAATGACACTGCTACTTAAATGACACTGTTGCTTAAATGACACTGACACTGCTGCTTAAATGACACTGTTGCTTAAATGACACTGCTACGTAAATGACACTGACACTGCTGCTTAAATTGCACTGTTGCTTAAATGACACTGCTGCTTGAATGACACTGCTGCTTAAATGACACTGACACTGCTGCTTAAATGACACTGACACTGCTGCTTAAATTACACTGGCACCACTGCTTAAATGACACTGACACCACTGCTTAAATGACACCGACACTGCTGCTGAAATGACACATTTGAGCTTTATTCCGCTCCACATTGTGTGTTTTACTTATTTGTATTATACACAAGCCTTTTGTACTTTTGCTACAGGTATATGTGATGTTTTAGTCCTGGTTTATTGTCTTGTTTATCACATGTTTTATCTTCACTGTGGGCCTAGGGGGCGCTGCAATTTCAAATCCTGTGTGTGCAACCTGGACATAACTTTGAACTTTGACCAAGACCAGCTCCAGATCTGGAGATGCTCCTGACAGCTTTAACCCAGAGACAATGAAGGATGGGTTGCTGTTTGTTTTCAGCGGATGTTCCTCACAAGAAGATACTCATGGAGACACAGGGACAGAGGTCTGCAGAGGACAGTGTTTGTCTCTCTGATTTGTTAAAGGTAATTTTGTTCATTCATGAGTTGTTTTGATTCTGCAGCTCCAACCAAGCTCCAGGATTTAATGAAGGAACATCACTGCAGGAGACACATCATCCCAAATGATTTTATGAAATTTAAACTGGATTCTAACTGTTCCATCATCATAAACCTACTGTAGTTTTATGATCCTCTATTGTTCTAACCTTCTGCAGCAACATGGACTTTTGTGTTATTGGTCAGTTCACAAATCCCCGAGAATCCATCTGACGTTCTGCTGGTGCGATATGGCGATTGTGTCAGAGGGAAAGGGAAACACGTCAGAGCTTTTCTCTCAACTGGACCCTTCAACCAATCAGATTCAAGTATTCATCATGAAGCTCCACCTTTTCCCAACCTTTTTAACCGAAGTAAAGTCGCTCTGAGTCCTCCACAGATGAACGTGGAGACTTACGTGTATCCTACACCTGGGCTCTGACCTGTGGACATGGTTGAGGCTCTGACCTGTGGATGTGGTTGAGGTTCTGGCTGTGGAGGTGCAGAGGAGACTCGCTCACTTTAGGACCCAGGAAGCCCCTCCCCTCCTCCACCACACTGCATTCTGGGTAACCGTCATCCGCCATCACCGTCCCGTGGCCCTGAGCAAGGAGCTTCAGGGAGTCAACCTACAGAACGACAGGCAGGTCAGGAGCAGAGGAAAAACAGAGGAGAAGGTCAGATGGTGCAGAAGATGGCTCTTACAGTTTCTCGGACCACGTCACTGTTGAGATCGACGCTCAGCCCTTGCCTCCTCTCCTCTTCTTCCTCTTCGCTCTCTCCTCCTCTCCTTTCCTCCTCCTCCTCGTCTTCGCTGTGGGACGACTCAGACACAGAGTCGGCCATCTTCCCCAGGTTCAGCAGGGACTTGGCCACCAGCTGGTCGTAGTCCTCGTAGTCCTCCCGAGTCCTGTTCCCTTGAGCCGGGTTTAGACCTGGACTTAGACCTGGGCTTGGACCTGGACTTAAACCTGGATTTAGACCTTGGTTTAGTCCTGAGTTTAGTCCTGGATTGAGACCTGGGTTTGCGTGGTCCTCCTTCAGAAGTGGGACTGGTTTAGATGGTGGACTTGGTCTGTAAAGGTTCTCAACTGAAAACACAAAAAGAGGAAATAAATAAAAGTCAGAATAATGCCATAGTCTGGGTTATTTCAGGGAAAGGGACAACATCTCCATGGCAACAGGAGACAGGAGACTAGTGGACAGGAAAGACAGAAGGAAGTTTGACACATCAGTTCCTTAGGCTTAGAGTCTGTCTCTTAAAGAACCCCCTCTGTCCCCTCTCACCTGTCCCACCTGTCTCTCATCTGTCCCACCTGTCTCACCTGTCACCTGTCTCTCATCTGTCCCACCTGTCTCACCTGTCACCTGTCTCACCTGTCTCTCATCTGTCTCACCTGTCTCACCTGTCACCTGTCTCACCTGTCTCTCATCTGTCCCACCTGTCTCACCTGTCACCAGTCTCACCTGTCTCTCATCTGTCTCACCTGTCTCACCTGCCTCACCTGTCTCTCATCTGTCCCACCTGTCTCACCTGTCTCACCTCTCACCTGCCTCACCTGTCCCACCTGTCTCTCACCTGTCTCACCTGTCCCACCTGTCTCTCACCTATGTCACCTGTCTCTCACCTGTCCCACCTGTCCCATCTGTCTCTCACCTGTCTGTCCCACCTGTCTCACCTGTCTCACCTGTCACCTGCCTCACCTGTCTCTCATCTGTCTCACCTGTCTCACCTGTCCCATCTCTCTCACCTGTCTCACCTGTCCCACCTGTCTCTCACCTGTCTCACCTGTCACCTGTCCCATCTGTCTCACCTGTCTCACCTGTCCCATCTGTCTCTCACCTGTCTCACCTGTCCCACCTGTCTCACCTGTCTCTCACCTGTCTCACCTGTCCCACCTGTCTCACCTGTCCCATCTGTCTCTCACCTGTCTCACCTGTCACCTGTGCCATCTGTCTCTCACCTGTCTCACCTGTCCCACCTGTCTCTCACCTGTCTCACCTGTCCCATCTGTCTCTCACCTGTCTCACCTGTCCCACCTGTCTCTCACCTGTCTCACCTGTCCCACCTGTCTCTCACCTGTCTCACCTGTCCCACCTGTCTCCTCCTGTCTCACCTGTCCCAACTGTCTCTCACCTGTCTCTCACCTGTCCCATCTGTCTCTCACCTGTCCCACCTGTCTCTCACCTGTCCCACCTGTCCCACCTGTCTCTCACCTGTCTCTCACCTGTCTCTCACCTGTCTCACCTCTCCCACCTGTCTCCTCCTGTCTCACCTGTCCCAACTGTCTCTCACCTGTCTCACCTGTCTCTCATCTGTCCCATCTGTCTCTCACCTGTCCCACCTGTCCCAACTGTCTCACCTGTCCCACCTGTCTCACCTGTCTCACCTGTCTCTCACCTGTCTGTGTTCTGAGCTCCTCCTCTTCATCCTCCTCTTCGTATCTCTCCTCCTCGTCTTTCACTTCCTGTTCGTCTCCGTCTATTTCCTGTTCGTCTTCGGGGTCAGAAGACTCCTCCGTCCTCTCGCCACGGCAGACGACCTCTAACCTCTGGCGGTCAAAGTCGCCATCGTGTTCTTCGTCCTCCTCCTCGTCTTCGTCGGGACAGGAAGTGATGTAATGGCTTCTCTTGGGGGCGGGTTCCAGCGGTTGCTTCTCCAGAGCTTTTCTCTTTTTGGCCAAAGGACAACCGTAAACACTGCAACGCAAGACCGGGTACAGACCGGGTTTACACCGGGTTAAACCGGTTTAGACTGGGTTTAGACCGGGTTTAGACCGGGTTTAGACCGGGTTTAGACCGGGTTAGACCAGGTTAGACCGGGTTTAGACCGGGTTAGACCGGGTTAGACCGGGTTAGACCGGATTTAGACCGGGTTAGACCGGGTTAGACCGGGTTTACACCGGGTTTACACCGGGTTAGACCGGTTTAGACTGGGTTTAGACCGGTTTAGACTGGGTATAGACCGGGTTAGACCGGCTTTAGACTGGGTTAGACCGGGTTTAGACCGGGTTTAGCCCGGTTTAGACTGGGTTTAGACCGGGTTTAGGCCAGTTTAGACCGGTTTAGACTGGGTTTATTTATTTATTTACTTGTTTATTTGAAGGACAATGTGCAGGTACATTAAAAAGATGGCTGCACCAGATTTAGCAGAATGCTAATTTCCATCTGTAGTCCTTAACAAACATTAAAAACATTAAAAACAATTACATATAAAAGGTGCAATACAAAAAACAATATACAGGCGTGCAAAATTTTCAATACATAGTGCAATTTTCGATACCTAGTACAAACTACAAGTTATTAAAATGCGAGACATTTAAAGTGCAATAAGGTTTAGACCGGGTTAGACTGGGTTTAGACCGGGTTTAGACCAGTTTAGACCGGTTTAGACTGGGTTTAGACCGGGTTAGACCGGGTTTAGACCGGGTTTAGCCCGGTTTAGACTGGGTTTAGACCGGGTTTAGACCAGTTTAGACCGGTTTAGACTGGGTTTAGACCGGGTTAGACCGGGTTTAGACCGGGTTTAGACCAGGTTTAGACCAGGTTTAGACCAGGTTTAGACCGGGTTAGACCTGATTTAAGCACCAGTTTGGCGCCAAGTTACTACATGTGTTTAAACACAATATTTAAATCTAAATCAGGACTAAACCCGGACTGAGGCTCTGTTCTTCTCAGACTCATTCAGATTCAGTTCCCATGGTGCACTGCGGCGTCTGTGCTGAGGGAGGGTCATGTGAGGACACCGTGTTCTGCACCAAACCAGGACCAGACCAAGACTAGACCAGGGCCAGGACCAGGACAAGGAACAGACCAGGACCAGACCAGGACCAGGACCAGGACCAGGACCAGACCAGGACCAGGACCAGCACCAGGACCAGACCAAGACTAGACCAGGACCAGACCAGGACCAGGACCAGGACAAGGAACAGACCAGGACCAGACCAGGACCAGGACCAGGACCAGGACCAGGACCAGACCAGGACCAGGACCAGGAACAGACCAGGACCAGAACCAGACCAAGACCGACCACACCAGGACTACACCAGGACTACACCAGGACTAAACCAGGACTAAACCAAGACTACACCAGGACTACACCAGGACTACACCAGGACTAAACCAGGACTAGACCAGGACTAAACCAGGACTACACCAGGACTACACCAGGACTAAACCAGGACTACACCAGGACTAAACCAGGACTACACCAGGACTACACCAGGACTACACCAGGACTAAACCAGGACTACACCAGGACTACACCAGGACTAGACCAAGACTAAACCAGGACTACCCCAGGACTAAACAGAGACCAAACAGTCTGACTCGGTCTTTGTGAATGAGTACAAATGTCTCTGAACTAAAAATAAAACTTGGCTGCCGTTAATTAAAACAGCACCGTCGCCGTGGAGACATTATCGTTACCACGGGAGACAGGCTGCAGCGCCGTTACCATGGTGACAGCCTCCATCCACCACCACGGCAACCTCCACAGCACCCAGACAAAGACCAGGACTAAACCAGGACTAAACCAGAACTAAACCAGGACTAAACCAGGACTAAACTAGGACCAAGCCAGGACTAAACCTGGACTAAACTGGGACTAAGCCAGGACTAAACCTGGACTAAACCAGGACTAAACTAGGACTAAGTCAGGACTAAACCTGGACTAAACCAGGACTAAATCTGGACTAAACCTGGACTAAACCAGGACTAAACTAGGACTAAGCCAGGACTAAACCTGGACTAAACCAGGACTAAACCAGGACTAAACTAGGACTAAGCCAGGACTAAACCTGGACTAAACTAGGACTAAGCCAGGACTAAACCTGGACTAAACCAGGACTAAATCTGGACAAAGCCAGGACTAAACCTGGACTAAACCAGGACTAAATCTGGACTAAACCAGGACTAAACCAGGACTAAACCAGGACTAAACCAGGACTAAATCTGGACTAAACTAGAACTAAGCCAGGACTAAACCTGGACTAAACCAGGACTAAATCTGGACTAAACCAGGACTAAACTAGGACTAAACCAGGACTAAATCTGGACTAAACTAGAACTAAGCCAGGACTAAACCTGGACTAAACCAGGACTAAATCTGGACTAAACCAGGACTAAACTAGGACTAAACCAGGACTAAACTAGGACTAAACCTGGACTAAACTAGAACTAAACCAGGACTAAACCAGGACTAAACAAGGACTAAACCAGAACTAAACCTGGACTAAACCAGGACTAAACCAGGACTAAACAAGGACTAAACCAGGACTAAACCATGTCTAAACTAGGACTAAACCTGGACTAAAGCAGGACTAAACCAGGACTAAACTAGGACTAAACAAGGACTAAACCAGGACTAAACCATGTCTAAACTAGGACTAAACCAGGACTAAACAAGGACTAAACCAGGACTAAACCAGGACTAAACCAGGACTAAACCAGGTCTAAACCAGGTCTTCCTTACCTCCTGTGTCTTGCGTACTTGCCGCTCACATGTCCACTGCCGTCACAGCCCGGAGTGGGACAACTGCACGAAACAAACCGTTACACAACAGGGAGGGCATCTGACACAATCTGACACATGGGGAGGGCATCTGACACAATCTGACACACAGGGAGGGCATCTGACACAATCTGACACACGGGGAGGTAATAAACTTGAGTGTTTACCTGAAGAGCTCCTGAGTGAGAGCCTCCACTGCAGCTACACAAACACACACACAAACACACACCGAGTTAAAAACACTTCAGGTCTGTTACAACAAAAGAACATTTCAGGGTTTATTTCAGGGCCTTCAGGTTGAACTGCTCATTTCATTGAGACACAGTTCAGATCATCACATTGTGTCCACACCAGCCTGTCAGATCTGATCTCCTCAGGTCTCCTCAGATCTCCTCAGACCTCCTCAGGTCTCCTCAGACCTCCTCAGCTCTCCTCAGACCTCCTCAGGTCTCCTCAGATCTCCTCAGACCTCCTCAGGTCTTCTCAGACCTCCTCAGGTCTCCTCAGACCTCCTCAGACCTCCTCAGGTCTTCTCAGATCTCCTCAGACCTCCTCAGGTCTCCTCAGATCTCCTCAGACCTCCTCAGGTCTTCTCAGATCTCCTCAGACCTCCTCAAGTCTCCTCAGATCTCCTCAGACCTCCTCAGATCTCCTCAGGTCTCCTCAGACCTCCTCAGGTCTCCTCAGATCTCCTCAGGTCTCCTCAGACCTCCTCAGGTCTCCTCAGATCTCCTCAGGTCTTCTCAGACCTCAGAAGTTTAGCAGGTCCTGGGCAGGACCAGGAGCCACAGGGGGCCGCCAGTGGCAAAAACTGTTAATAATAATAATAATAATAATAATAATAATTTAGTATTATTATTATTATTATTATTATTATTAAGAATTTATAAAAACAAATGGACATTTTCTTCCACAGTTTGGTCATTTTTTAGGTTTAAAATTTGACTTCCTGGTAGACTACTTGTGTTTGTGTGTGTTGTGTACTTGTGTATTTGTGTACTTGTGTATTTGTGTGTGTGTTGTGTACTTGTGTGTTGTGTACTTGTGTGTGTGTTGTGTGTTTGTGTGTGTTGTGTACTTGTGTGTGTTGTATATGTGTACTTGTGTACTTGTATACTTGTGCTGTGTACTTGTATACTTGTGTTGTTTACTTGTGTGTATTTGTGTTGTGTACTTGTGTACCTGTGTGTATTTGTGTTGTGTACTTGTTTGTGTTGTGTGTTTGTGTGTGTTGTATACTTGTGTGTTGTGTACTTGTATACTTGGGTTGTGTACTTGTATACTTGAGTTGTGTATTTGTGTGTGTGTTGTATACGTGTACTTGTGTACTTGTATACTTGTGTTGTGTACTTGTGTGTATTTCTGTTGTGTACTTGTGTGTATTTCTGTTGTGTACTTGTGTGTTTGTGTTGTGTGTTTGTGTGTGTACTTGTATACTTATGTTGTGTACTTGTATACTTGTGTTGTGTACTTGTATAATTGTGTTGTATACTTGTGTATGTGTTGTATACGTGTACTTGTGTTGTGTACTTGTGTTGTGTACTTGTGTATTTGTGTGTGTGTTGTGTACTTGTGTGTGTTGTGTGTTTGTGTGTGTTGTGTACTTGTGTACTTGTGTGTGTTGTATACGTGTACTTGTGTACTTGTATACTTGTGTTGTGTACTTGTGTGTATTTATGTTGTGTACTTGTGTGTTTGTGTTGTGTGTTTGTGTGTGTTGTATACTTGTGTGTTGTGTACTTGTATACTTGGGTTGTGTACTTGTATACTTGAGTTGTGTATTTGTGTGTGTGTTGTATACGTGTACTTGTATACTTGTGTTGTGTACTTGTGTGTATTTCTGTTGTGTACTTGTGTGTATTTGTGTTGTGTACTTGTGTGTTTGTGTTGTGTGTGTACTTGTATACTTATGTTGTGTACTTGTATACTTGTGTTGTGTACTTGTGTGTATTTGTGTTGTGGACTTGTGCGTTTGTGTTGTGTGTGTACTTGTATACTTATGTTGTGTACTTGTATACTTGTGTTGTGTACTTGTGTGTATTTGTGTTGTGCACTTGTGCGTTTGTGTTGTGTGTGTACTTGTATACTTATGTTGTGTACTTGTATACTTGTGTTGTGTACTTGTATACTTGTGTTGTGTACTTGTGTGTATTTGTGTTGTGCACTTGTGCGTTTGTGTTGTGTGTGTACTTGTATACTTATGTTGTGTACTTGTATACTTGTGTTGTGTACTTGTATAATTGTGTTGTATACTTGTGTATGTGTTGTATACTTGTGTGTTGTATACGTGTACTTGTGTTGTGTACTTATGTTGTATGCTTGTGCTGTGTATTTGTGTTCTGTTGTATACTTGTGTGTGTTGTGTGTTTGTGTGTGTGTTGTATATATGTACTTGTGTACTTGTATACTTGTGTTGTGTACTTGTATAATTGTGTTGTGTATTTGTATACAGTGGTACCTCACCTTACGAAAGACCCAAAAAACGAAAATTTCAAGTTACGAAACGCCTTCACGTTAAATTTTGGTCTCTAGATACGAAAGAAAATTCAAGTTACGAAACGCGAAATCTCAAAAATTCAAATAATGCGCGCTCAGCCACACACATTATACACTTTTCTCAGACTGGATTTAAACTTTTCTCATATTTGTCTCTCGTTTAAACACTCAATCTTACATAGATTTTCAACAAAATGTATTAATAGTAGGGATGGGCATTTGGTGAAGTTTTCTTCGTCGATCGTCGGGAGAATTAATGAGTAATAATCGGTTAATCGTTAACATATTTTGTATTAAAAAGACAACAACCATTCACTCAAGTGTGTCCGCTTTTACTATGTCTGTCGAGGCTGTGGGAACAGGCGCTTCTCCACGGGAAAGTAAATCTGCAAATCAACATGCGTAGAGGTGGATTAAAGCGAGGCAACACGCATCCTGCAGCCTCTGCTAGCGCGCTCGGAGTTAGCCGCTTTGGGATCCGAGCTAACCGCTGCTAGCCCGCTGTCTCTGTCCTACCTCCTCCACACAACCCAGCCGTATCTGCAGCAATATTTTATTAAGTCGTGAAAACCTTTGCCCTCCACGGCACTGATGGGGAGCATGTCTGTTTCGATCATCTTCGCTATTAGTTCGGTGACCTTCTCTGCTCGTTGAGCACTGCAGCTCCTCCCGGTCCGTGGTAGCACCGAGTCCAGGCTAGCCTGTGATAGAGATGATGAACCGCCGCCACCTTCTTTTACCAGACTTGGATGCGCGGTGTTCAAATGATAAATAATTTGTGTTGTCGATGAGGTATATTTGTATGCTGCATTGCAGTGCTTGCAGTGCGCTTGGTCATTTTCTAAATTAAAGTGGTCCCACACAACACTTCGCCGCGACCTCTTCATGTTTTGGCCATTGACCTACGGAAGCTTGCATATATCAACTGAGGCGCGCCAACTGAGGCGATTGTTTTTATTTTTTTTGGGGGGGGGGGTTGTTTTTTTATCGGTTTGTCGATGAAAATGAACTTGCTCAGTGAAATTCTTAATGATCAATTATTGGTTAATCGATTAATTATGCCCATCCCTAATTAATAGTGAAGCGTGGGGGGAAGGGGGAGGGCGGTGTGTGTGCGCACGGACACGTATGTGATAGCGCAGCATGACCCGGCGCGGGGCTGCGAGCACGAGACCCGTGCTCAAACCGTGCCTCCTCTAAACCAGATCTAAACCAGGTCTAAACCAGATCTAAACCAGGTCTAAACCAGGTCTAAACCAGGTCTAAACTAGGATTAAACCAGGATTAAACCACCGCGGCTCTTGCCTGCGTTCGTTCATGCGCTCGGACTGCCTGCGGTCCCGAGGGGAGGCACATCTCCTCCCCTCGTCGCTGCTCGCCTCAGCCGTGACTCGTGAGGTACACCGGCAGAGCTAGCACGAAACCAGGAAATAGACCCGCACGCGGCGCTTTAATCCTGGAGTCCAGTCCTGGTTTAGTCCAGGATTAGTCCTGGTCCAGTCCTGGTTTAGACCTTGTTTAGACCTGGTTTAGTCCACGTTTAGTCCTGGGTCTACAGTCTCTTAGCCAATCAGGACCCAGAACACAGTGTTACACTATAAAAAAAAAAAAACTTGGATCGGGGCCTTGGAACAAATCAGGCTTTTTCCATTGAAATAGCTACTCAACTTACGAAAAATTCACGTTACGAAACCACTTCTGGAACAAATTAATTTCATAAGGTGAGGTACCACTGTACTTGTGTTGTGCACTTGTACACTTGTGTTGTGTGTTTGTGTTGTGTAGTTGTATACTTGTGTTGTGTGTTTGTGTTGTGTACTTGTGTACTTGTATACTTGTGTTGTGTAGTTGTATACTTGTGTTGTGTACTTGTGTACTTGTGTTGTGCACTTGTACACTTGTGTTGTGTGTTTGTGTTGTGTACTTGTGTACTTGTATACTTGTGTTGTGTTGTTGTATACTTGTGTTGTGTACTTGTGTAGTGTACTTGTGTACTTGTATACTTGTGTTGTGTAGTTGTATACTTGTGTTGTGTACTTGAGTAGTGTACTTGTGTACTTGTATACTTGTGTGGTGCACTTGTACACTTGTGTTGTGTGTTTGTGTTGTGTACTTGTGTACTTGTATACTTGTGTTGTGTACTTGTATACTTGTGTACTTGTATACTTGTGTACTTGTATACTTGTGTACTTGTATGCTTGTGTACTTGTATACTTGTGTTGTGTACCTGTATACTTGTGTACTTGTATACTTGTGTTGTGTACTTGTATACTTGTGTTGTGTACTTGTATACTTGTGTACTTGTATACTTGTGTACTTGTATACTTGTGTACTTGCATACTTGTGTACTTGCATACTTGTGTTGTGTACCTGTATACTTGTGTACTTGTATACTTGTGTTGTGTACTTGTATACTTGTGTACTTGTATACTTGTGTACTTGTATACTTGTGTACTTGTATACTTGTGTTGTGTACCTGTATACTTGTGTACTTGTATACTTGTGTTGTGTACTTGTATACTTGTGTACTTGTGTACTTGTATACTTGTGTTGTGTACTTGTATACTTGTGTACTTGTATACTTGTGTTGTGTACTTGTATACTTGTGTACTTGTATACTTGTGTTGTGTACTTGTATACTTGTGTACTTGTATACTTGTGTACTTGTATACTTGTGTACTTGTATACTTGTGTTGTGTACCTGTATACTTGTGTACTTGTGTACTTGTATACTTGTGTACTTGTATACTTGTGTACTTGTATACTTGTATACTTGTGTACTTGTGTACTTGTATACTTGTGTACTTGTATACTTGTGTACTTGTGTACTTGTGTTGTGTACCTGTATACTTGTGTTGTGTACTTGTATACTTGTGTACTTGTATACTTGTGTTGTGTACTTGTATACTTGTGTACTTGTATACTTGTGTACTTGTATACTTGTGTACTTGTGTACTTGTATACTTGTGTTGTGTACCTGTATACTTGTGTACTTGTATACTTGTGTTGTGTACTTGTATACTTGTGTACTTGTGTACTTGTATACTTGTGTTGTGTACTTGTATACTTGTGTACTTGTATACTTGTGTTGTGTACTTGTATACTTGTGTACTTGTATACTTGTGTACTTGTATACTTGTGTACTTGTGTACTTGTATACTTGTGTTGTGTACCTGTATACTTGTGTACTTGTATACTTGTGTTGTGTACTTGTATACTTGTGTACTTGTATACTTGTGTACTTGTATACTTGTGTACTTGTGTACTTGTATACTTGTGTTGTGTACCTGTATACTTGTGTACTTGTGTTGTGTACTTGTATACTTGTGTACTTGTATACTTGTGTTGTGTACTTGTATACTTGTGTTGTGTACTTGTATACTTGTGTACTTGTGTACTTGTATACTTGTGTTGTGTACTTGTATACTTGTGTACTTGTATACTTGTGTTGTGTACTTGTATACTTGTGTACTTGTGTACTTGTATACTTGTGCTGTGTACTTGTATACTTGTGTACTTGTATACTTGTGTACTTGTATACTTGTGTTGTGTACCTGTATACTTGTGTACTTGTGTACTTGTGTACTTGTATACTTGTATACTTGTGTACTTGTGTACTTGTATACTTGTGTTGTGTACTTCTATACTTGTGTACTTGTATACTTGTGTTGTGTACTTGTATACTTGTGTACTTGTATACTTGTGTACTTGTATACTTGTGTACTTGTATACTTGTGTTGTGTACTTGTATACTTGTGTACTTGTATACTTGTGTACTTGTATACTTGTGTTGTGTACTTGTATACTTGTGTACTTGTATACTTGTGTACTTGTGTACTTGTGTACTTGTATATTTGTGTACTTGTATACTTGTGTACTTGTGTACTTGTATACTTGTGTACTTGTATACTTGTATACTTGTGTACTTGTGTACTTGTGTACTTGTATACTTGTATACTTGTGTACTTGTGTACTTGTGTACTTGTGTACTTGTATACTTGTATACTTGTATACTTGTGTACTTGTGTACTTGTGTACTTGTATACTTGTGTTGTGTACTTGTATACTTGTGTACTTGTATACTTGTGTACTTCTGTACTTGTATACTTGTGTACTTGTGTACTTGTATACTTGTGTACTTGTGTACTTGTGTACTTGTATACTTGTATACTTGTGTACTTGTGTACTTGTGTACTTGTGTACTTGTGTACTTGTGTACTTGTATACTTGTATACTTGTGTACTTGTATACTTGTGTTGTGTACTTGTATACTTGTGTACTTGTATACTTGTGTACTTGTATACTTGTGTTGTGTACTTGTATACTTGTGTATTTGTGTACTTGTGTATTTGTGTACTTGTATATTTGTGTACTTGTATATTTGTGTACTTGTATATTTGTGTACTTGTGTATTTGTGTACTTGTATATTTGTGTACTTGTATATTTGTGTACTTGTATATTTGTGTACTTGTGTATTTGTGTACTTGTATATTTGTGTACTTGTATATTTGTGTACTTGTGTATTTGTGTACTTGTATACTTGTATACTTGTATACTTGTGTACTTGTGTACTTGTGTACTTGTATACTTGTGTTGTGTACTTGTATACTTGTGTACTTGTATACTTGTGTACTTCTGTACTTGTATACTTGTGTACTTGTGTACTTGTATACTTGTGTACTTGTGTACTTGTGTACTTGTATACTTGTATACTTGTGTACTTGTGTACTTGTGTACTTGTATACTTGTGTACTTGTGTACTTGTATACTTGTGTACTTGTGTACTTGTGTACTTGTGTACTTGTATACTTGTGTACTTGTGTACTTGTGTACTTGTGTACTTGTAGTACCTCGGACTCCTTTGGACCTGGTTCTGTGGCGTTTCTCAGACGAGTTCACCTCCATCTGCCAAAAACAAACTCTGTTCATCCAGAGCTCCTCCTCTACTCCTCCTCCTGTTCTCCTCCTCCTCCTGTTCTCCTCCTCTACTCCTCCTCCTGTTCTCCTGTTCTCCTCCTCTACTCCTCCTCCTGTTCTCCTCCTCCTCCTGTTCTCCTCCTTTCCTCCTCCTCCTCCTGTTCTCCTCCTCTTCCTCCTCCTCTCACCTGTTTCTCCTCCTCTCCTCCTGTTCTCCTCCTCCTCCTCCTCTACTCCTCCTCCTGTTCTCCTGGTCTTCTCCTCCTCTCCTCCTCCTCCTGTTCTCCTCCTCCTCTACTCCTCCTCCTGTTCTCCTCCTCCTCCTGTTCTCCTCCTCCTCCTTTCCTCCTCCTGTTGTCCTCCTCTCACCTGTTTCTCCTCCTCTCCTCCTGTTCTCCTCTTCCTCCTCTACTCTTCCTCTTCCTCCTCCTCCCCTGGTTCCTCCTCCCCTGGTTCCTCTCCTCCCCTGGTTGGTTCCTCCTCACCTGGTTCCTCCTCCTCCCCTGGTTCCTCCTCCCCTGGTTCCTCCTCCTCCCCTGGTTCCTCATCCTCCCCTGGTTCCTCCTCACCTGGTTCCTCCTGCCCTGCTTCCTCCTCCCCTGGTTCCTCCTCCCCTGGTTCCTCCTCACCTGGTTCCTCCTGCCCTGCTTCCTCCTCCCCTGGTTCCTCCTCACCTGGTTCCTCCTCCTCGCCTGGTTCCTCCTCCCCTGGTTCCTCCTCCTCCCCCCTGGTTCCTCCTCACCTGGTTCCTCCTCCCCTGCTTCCTCCTCCCCTGGTTCCTCCTCACCTGGTTCCTCCTCACCTGGTTCCTCCTCCCCTGGTTCCTCCTCCTCCCCTGGTTCCTCCTCCCCTGGTTCCTCCTCACCTGGTTCCTCCTCCTCCCCTGGTTCCTCCTCCCCTGGTTCCTCCTCCTCCCCTGGTTCCTCCTCCTCCCCTGGTTCCTCCTCCCCTGGTTCCTCCTCACCTGGTTCCTCCTCTCGTGGTTCTTGTCGTGGTTTCAGAGTCGTTGAGTTCGAGCTGCATCAGAGTTTCACTTTCACCACATCGTCTGAAAAAACAAAAAAAACTTTCAAATCAGATGCCCTCCCCGTGTGTCAGAGTCCAGTCCTGGTCCAGTCCCGGTTCAGTCCCGGTTCAGTCCCGGTTTAGTCCTGGTTTAGTCCTGGTTTAGTCCTGGTTTAGACCTGGTTTAGACCTGGTTTAGTCCTGGTTCAGTCCTGGTTTAGTCCTGGTTTAGTCCTGGTTTAGACCTGGTTTAGTCCTGGTTTAGTCCTGGTTCAGTCCTGGTTTAGTCCTGGTTTAGACCTGGTTTAGTCCTGGTTTAGACCTGGTTTAATCCTGGTTTAGACCTGGTTTAGAAATGGTGTAGACCTGGTTTAGACCTGGTTTAGTCCTGGTTTAGTCCTGGTTCAGTCCTGGTTTAGTCCTGGTTTAGACCTGGTTTAGACCTGGTTTAGTCCTGGTTTAGTCCTGGTTTAGTCCTGGTTTAGACCTGGTTTAGTCCTGGTTTAGTCCTGGTTTAGTCCTGGTTTAGACCTGGTTTAGTCCTGGTTTAGTCCTGGTTTAGTCCTGGTTTAGTCCTGGTTTAGACCTGGTTTTGTCCTGGTTTAGTCCTGGTTTAGTCCTGGTTTAGTCCTGGTTTAGACCTGGTTCAGTCCTGGTTTAGTCCTGGTTTAGTCCTGGTTTAGTCCTGGTTTAGACCTGGTTTAGACCTGGTTTAGTCCTGGTTTAGACCTGGTTCAGTCCTGGTTTAGTCCTGGTTTAGTCCTGGTTTAGTCCTGGTTTAGACCTGGTTTAGTCCTGGTTTAGTCCTGGTTTAGTCCTGGTTTAGTCCTGGTTTAGACCTGGTTTAGACCTGGTTTAGTCCTGGTTTAGACCTGGTTTAGTCCTGGTTTAGTCCTGGTTTAGTCCTGGTTTAGTCCTGGTTTAGACCTGGTTTAGTCCTGGTTTAGTCCTGGTTTTATCCTGGTCTGAACTCGGGCTCATTAAATTCCAGCTCACGCGTCGCCGGGTTCATCTCAGGCCTCTACTGAGCGCGCTCCAACCCCTCGTCTGCTGCTCTCTACTGAGCGCGCTCAGACCTGCAGTCTCCATGGAAACCATACGGAGGGTTCTATAGAGACCATCCATCAACCCGGACTGGGACTGAACCAGGTCTGAACCAGGTCTAAACCAGGTCTGAACCAGGTCTGAACCAGGTCTGAACCAGGTCTGAACTAGGTCTGAACTAGGTCTGAACTAGGTCTAAACAAGGACTAAACCAGGACTAAACCAGGACTGAACCAGGACTAAACCAGGACTGAACCAGGTCTACACCAGGTCTGAACCAGGTCTAAACCAGGTCTAAACAAGGACTAAACCAGGACTAAACCAGGACTGAACCAGGACTGAACCAGGTCTAAACAAGGACTAAAACCTGGACCTAGTCTAAAGAACCAAGTCTAAAGAAGAAATGAACCAGGTCTAAACCAAGACTGAAACCAGGATTTAAGAAGGCTGAACCAGGTTTAAGGGGCTAAATCAGGACTAAAACCAGGACTAAAACCAAGACTAAATCCAGGACTAAATCCAGGACTACACCAGTTCAGGACTGGACCTCAGTCCTTTCTGACACTTAAAAAGCATTTGTTTTATTAAATATAATAACGTTTCATTTAGTCCTGATTCAGTCCTGGTCCAGTCCTGGTTCAGTCCTGGTTCAGTCCTGGTTCAGTCCTGGTTCAGTCCTGGTTCAGTCCTGGTTCAGTCCTGGTTCAGTCCGCCTTTAGACCTGGTTTACACCTGGTTTACACCTGGTTCAGTCCTGGTCCTGGTTTAGTTCCGGTTTAGTTCTGGTTCAGTCCAGGTCTAGACACTCGTCTCTGAGGTGAATACAGATGAGCTTCACATATAGACAGACTCTGCTCCTTCTGAGAACGAACCAGGACTGAACCAGGACTGAACCAGGACTGAACCAGGACTGAACCAGGACTGAACCAGGACTGGACCAGGAATAAACCAGGTCTAAACCGGGACTGAACCGGGACTGAACCAGGACTGGACCAGGACTGATAAAGGTCTAAACCAGGTCTAAAGGAGGACTGAACCAGGTCTAAAGGAGGACTGAACCAGGTCTAAAGGAGGACTGAACCGGGACTGAACCAGGTCTAAACCAGGTCTAAAGGAGGACTGAACCGGGACTGAACCAGGTCTAAACCGGGACTGAACCGGGACTGAACCAGGACTGGACCAGGACTGATCAAGGTCTAAACCAGGTCTAAAGGAGGACTGAACCAGGTCTAAAGGAGGACTGAACCGGGACTGAACCAGGTCTAAACCAGGTCTAAAGGAGGACTGAACCGGGACTGGACCAGGACTGATCAAGGTCTAAACCAGGTCTAAAGGAGGACTGAACCAGGTCTAAAGGAGGACTGAACCAGGACTGGACCAGGACTGATCAAGGTCTAAACCAGGTCTAAAGGAGGACTGAACCAGGTCTAAAGGAGGACTGAACCAGGACTGGACCAGGACTGATCAAGGTCTAAACCAGGTCTAAAGGAGGACTGAACCAGGTCTAAAGGAGGACTGAACCAGGACTGGACCAGGACTGATCAAGGTCTAAACCAGGTCTAAAGGAGGACTGAACCAGGTCTAAAGGAGGACTGAACCAGGACTGGACCAGGACTGATCAAGGTCTAAACCAGGTCTAAAGGAGGACTGAACCAGGTCTAAAGGAGGACTGAACCAGGTCTAAAGGAGGACTGAACCGGGACTGATCCAGGTCTAAACCAGGTCTAAAGGAGGACTGAACCGGGACTGATCCAGGTCTAAACCAGGTCTAAAGGAGGACTGAGTCTAAGAAAAAATGAGACTTTTCAGGAGTTTATTGTTTTTTTTCTATGGAGACAATTTAAAATTCACAAACTCCTTCAAATAAAGAGTTCTGTGTGTGTTTTGGTCTCACTCAGTAAAAAACCCAAAACAAAACCGTGCATTTGCCGTTTTACTAAAACGGTCTGAAAAGTCAAGAAAAAATATAAAAAGTGATTTAAAAAGCGCATTTTCACTCTCCTGTGATCAGTCCGAGCGTTCATGGTCCTGTTTAGGAGTTTGATTTTGTAGCTAAATCAGTTCTTCAGACAGAGCTGTGCCTACAGTTAGCATCATGACGCCAAAAACCCAAAACAAAACCACCAGGATTCAATAAATGGATTTAAACTGTAACTTAAACTTTAATGACCAAATTCTTCTTGTAAAAAGTCGAACTGTCTCTTTTGTGTTTTTAAAAAAGTTTAGTGCTGCGTTTTATTTTGAAAAATCCTCCACATTGTTGTTCCTGTGGTGTTTTACAGAACCATAAGAGGCAAACACTTTAGCGTTTAGCATTTAGCGTTTAGCATTTAGCGTTTAGCATTTAGTGTTTTTTATTTAGCATTTTTTATTTAGCATTTAGCGTTTTTCATTTAGCATTTAGTGGATAGCATTTAGTGTTTTTCATTTAGCGTTTTGCATTTAGCGTTTCATTTAGCGTTTTTTATTTAGCATTTAGTGGATAGCATTTAGTGTTTTTTATTTAGCATTTTTTATTTAGCATTTAGCGCTTTTAATTTGGCATTTAGCGGTTAGCATTTAGTGTTTTTCATTTAGCTTTTTTTTATTTAGCATTTAGTGTTTTTCATTTAGTGTTTTTCATTTAGCGTTTTTCATTTAGCATTTTTTATTTAGCATTTCGTGTTTTTCATTTAGCGGTTAGCATTTAGCGCTTTTAATTTGGCATTTAGCGGTTAGCATTTAGTGTTTTTCATTTAGCGTTTTTCATTTTTCATTTTTTCGTTTTTCAGGGGCGGCAGTAGCTCAGTTGGTAGAGCGTTTGTCCACTGATCCAAAGGTTGGCGGTTCAAATCCCGCTCTTGACATAAGCAACATCAGTGGTTGAGCGGTCAGATCCACTGACCCACAGGTTGGCAGGTGTGATTCCAGCTCCCACAGATGAATGCTGCCATTGTGTCCTTGGGCAAGACACTTAACCCGCCTCGCCCCCAGTGTCTGCGTACACTGGTGTGTGAATGTGTGTGTGAATGGGTGACTGGTTCCTTGTTGTAAAGCGCTTTGGGTGCCTTGAAGGTGGAAAAGCGCTATATAAAGATGTGACCATTTAGTGTTTTTCATTTAGCATTGAGCGGTTAAGATTTAGTGTTTTTCATTTAGCATTTTTTATTTAGCATTTAGCGTTTTTCATTTAGCATTTAGCAGTTAACATTTAGTGTTTTTCATTTAGCTTTTTTTATTTAGCATTTAGTGTTTTTCATTTAGCGTTTTTCATTTAGCGTTTTTCATTTAGCATTTAGTGTTTTTCATTTAGCGGTTAGCATTTAGCAGTTAGCATTTTGCGTTTAGTGTTTAGCATTTAGCATGTTGAAAGGTGGGTGACAGCAGAAAGGAGAAGTTCTGGAGTAAAAATGTAAAAATGTCCAATTGTGTTTTTTAGATTTGCAATTTCTTTTTTGATAATGAGATTATGTCCAAAGTTTAAACACGTCCAGAAGAACTGACCAAAAGACTGAAATCTGAACTTTAAACTCATCCAAGAATCACATTTCAGAACATTTTGTACAGAAACTACAGGTCAGGAGTGTTTATGCAGAAGAAGAACAGATTTGGTTGTTTTTTGTCAGAAATTATGGTAATTCAAAATGGCAGCCGGTGATGCTAATTGCGTCTGTTCTAAACCAGGACTAAACCAGGACTAAACCAGGACTAATCCGGGACTAAACCAGGACTAAACCAGGAATAAACCGGGACTAAACCAGGACTAAACCAGGAATAAACCGGGACTAAACCAGGACTAAACCGGGACTAAACCGGGACTAAACCAGGAATAAACCGGGACTAAACCAGGAATGAACCGGGACTAAACCAGGAATGAACTGAGACTAAGCCGGGAATGAACCGGGATTAAACCGGGACTGAACCGGGACTGAACCGGGACTGAACCGGGACTGAACCAGGATTAAATCAGAACTAAACCAGGACTAAACCGAAACCAAACTGGGACGAAACCGGGACTAAACTGGAATTAAATCAGGAATGAACCGGTCCGGGACTGAACTGTGAATGTGATTCTTGGATGAGTTTGCCAGTTTAATCGTGATTTTGATTCAGTTGCCATTAATCGGCAGCCCTGTAGACGGAGAGTTGGGGCTGAATCGTAAATTAATTCGGTCTGGATCGCCATGTTGCCGTGGTAACATCCCGTGACGCTCCCCGTTTAGAGCGCTGCCACAACACAATCAGTGTGCTTCCGGCTAATGAAACTTCTGCACGTCACATCAGGTTTGTGCATTCGCCGTGTTCAGTTTCGTGTCATGTTTTTGTACATTTATGGAGGATTGTTGTGTGGGAGTGTGGGTGACGTAGCCTTGTGGGCGGAGCCTCGTACAGACTAAATAGGGCCGGGGAGAGATCTCCAGATTACTCAAACGTGCATGGATGACTCTAAAACCTCTTCAGGCAGGTTTGAGATGAGGAAACATTGTTAGAACAAAGTTGATTTCACATAATAGCCCCTCCCCTTTAACTATCTCCATGGTGACAGGCAGGGGACGCCACTGGACCAAAGTTACAAGTCAGATCTGTGGAGATCCGACCCCCTCTCATAATACGAACGCATGCCAAGGGTGTACACCTGTTAACACGCAAAGTAAGTGTAATGCCATACTGTGGAACATTCCAGGCAAAGGAATAATATCTCCATGGAAACAAGCAGTTGCAAGCTACATATGGCAATTTAACAACAAAAAATAAGTTTTAGTCTTCAATTTTGAATCCGTCCATTTAAACTTCCTCCATCTGCTCTAAACGCACTTTCCCTTATCTCCTTTAAAACACCAGAGCTTCACCGGAACATTAGAAAAGACGAAACCTCTTCAGCTAAACAAACCTCAGAGTCCTGGTTTGGACTCATCGTAACACCAGGGTCAACAGTGATGTGTAATAAACATGTAATAAACATGTAATTACCGTTCTATTACCAGACTTCAGAAAATACGGACATTACAAAAGACGGAACCTCTGAACTTCAGGGGAATGAAACTCAGAGCCCTGGTTCAGACTCATCGTAATACCAGGAACAGTGATGTGTAATAAACATGTAATTACTGTTCTATTACCAGACCGAGCTGTAAGACTTCAGATAAACAAGGACATTAGAAAAGACGGAACCTCTAAACCTCTGAACTTCAGCTAAATGAACCTCAGAGTCCTGGTTTGGACCCATCGTAACACCAGGATCAACGGTGATGTGTAATAAACATGTAATAAACATGTAATTACCGTTCTATTACCAGACTTCAGATAAACAAGGACATTAGAAAAAATGGAATATCTGAACCTCTGACGTTCAGCTAAACGAACCTGAGAGTCCTGGTTTGGACTCATCGTAACACCAGGGTCAACAGTGATGTGTAATAAACATGTAATAAACATGTAATAAACAAGCAATTACCGTTCCATTACCAGACTTCAGAAAACACGGACATTAGAAAAGACGGAACCTCTGAACTTCAGGGGAATGAAACTCAGAGCCCTGGTTCGGACTCATCGTAATACCAGGAACAGTGATGTGTAATAAACATGTAATTACTGTTCTATTACCAGACCGAGCTGTAAGACTTCAGATAAACAAGGACATTAGAAAAAATGGAATATCTGAACCTCTGACGTTCAGCTAAATGAACCTGAGAGTCCTGGTTTGGACTCATCGTAACACCAGGGTCAACAGTGATGTGTAATAAACATGTAATAAACATGTAATAAACAAGCAATTACCGTTCTATTACCAGACTTCAGATAAACAAGAATATGTGAGCTATCAGGTCGGGTTTTACGTTAAAGCTCCTACACCCTTTTGGGACACTCTGTTCCACCTGTTAATTATGTTTAATGCCATACTGTGGAACATTCCAGGCAAAGCAATAATACCTTCATAGAAACAAGCAATCTAAATAGTGTGATTTAACTACAACAAAAAATAAGTTTCAGTCTTTAATTTTGTATGCGTTCATTTAAACTTCCTCCTTCTGCTCCAAACGCACTTTCCCTCCTCTGAACTTCAGCTAAACAAACCTCAGAGTCCTGGTTTGGACTCATCGTAACACCAGGAAATAATAAACATGTAATAAACATGTAATAAACATGTAATAAACGTGTAATAAACATGTAATTACAGTCCTATTACCAGACTGAGCTGTAAGACTTCAGATAAACAAGGACACATGAGCCAACAGGTCGGGTTTTATGTTAAAGCTCTGGAAAAAGCACTTTTGACATCTTTCAGGACACTCTGTTCCACCTGTCGACATCATCAGTGGCGATCCAGAAGAGCTCCTCTGTGTTTTTAAAGTCACCGCCATCTGGAGTTTTGTACAAACATCAAAACTCAGGCAGTAACAGGCGAGAGCGTCCGAGCGATAGAGACGCCCGGTAATGTTCTCCCGTCCAGGACAGGTCATAACAATATTGTTTATCGCTATGGCAACAGTCCTATTTCTCATGGACTCATTTCTCCGTCAGGACTAAACGGTACAGGGACCAGCCACAGCTCACCACATCCTAGTCCTGGTTTAGTCCTGGTGTAGTCCTGGTTTAGTCCTGGTGTAGTCCTGGTTTAGTCCTGGTGTAGTCCTGGTTTAGTCCTGGTTTAGTCCTGGTGTAGTCCTGGTTTAGTCCTGGTGTAGTCCTGGTTTAGTCCTGGTTTAGTCCTGGTTTAGTCCTGGTTTAGTCCTGGTTTAGTCCTGGTTTAGTCCTGGTTCAGTCTGTGACCTTAAAGAACCTCGGAGTTTAAATTATTCAGAATGTCCCAGACTCTGGACTGACTCCGAAGTGTTTCTGAGCGAAGCTGCGAGTGCAGTCTGGAAAATAAACACTAAACAAGTCTAGAGGACAAGTCTAAAACTGGGTCTAAAGCAGAACTAAACCAGGACTAAACCTGGACCACATAAGGTAAAAGTGTGTCAACTGATCTGAACAGAACCAGACTGAAATCAGGAGTTTAGACCAGCTGCAAACCAGGACTAACCCAGGACTAACCCAGGACTAACCCAGGACTAACCCAGGACTAACCCAGGACTAACCCAGGTCTACAGTGACAGGTGACAGAGAAACAGAGAAACAGAAACCTACTGAAATGGCGTTCTTCTTGTTCTTGTTCTTTGGTGGCTCGGTATGGCTCGGTGTGGCTCGGTGTGGCTCGGTTGTGGTCTGGAGCGTGGTGTCGGCGCAGGTGTCGGTTCAGTCCCGGTGGTGTCCCGGTGGTGTCCCGGTGGTGTCCCGGTGGTGTCCTGGTTGAGCCCGGCTCTAGCGCGCCATGCCTGCACCGGAGCGGAGGATGCTTCGGTGAAAAGGATCCAGACAGACTCACGGACGCGCGCACATACGCACGGAGTGGCACGCGCACGGACGCACTGACGCAGAGGCACGCGCGGACCGGACCGGGCCGAACTGCGCCAAACCCACGCGCCTGAGCCGGTGTTCCCGTGCGCCGGTGTGAGCGCGGAGGAGGACGCGGCGGACGCGGTCGGTTCTTCGTGGTTTTTTTTGCCGTTTGTTTCGGACGCTGATGCTGACGGGAGCGCGCACGCACACAGGCGGGGGCGCGCACGCTGCATTCCCTCGCATCTCCAGAATGCGCCAGTCTCTGCCTTTGTTCGCGTTCAAGTGACGGGAAAGTGCGAAGAAACACCTCACACACGGGGAAAAACACGTCTGAGGTGCATATTATCACACCAGACTTACAGGTGCACTACGGAACTATCCCGTGGAGGGGCCGTCACCTGCTTGTTTCCATGGATACGCCTGGAATGTCCCACAGTGTGGCTTTAAACAGCTCTACTTTACATTTATTCAATCACAGGTGGTTTTACAGCTCGACTCTCCACAGATCTGACCTGGAACTTGGTCTGGTGTGGTGTCCGAGAAGATAGAAAGGTTTAATGCCATACTGCGGAACATTTCAGATAAAGCGAAAAGCGTTTGACGGACCCTCCAGCAGAAGTTACACAGTGCAGTTTAGTCCCTACTTCAGACGTGGTTTAGTTCTGGTTTAGTCCCTATTTTAGACCTGGTTTAGTCCTAGTTTAGTCCCTACTATAGACCTGGTTTAGTTCTGGTTTAGTCCCTACTTTAGACCTGATTTAGTTCTAGTTTAGTCCCTATTTTAGACCTGGTTTAGTTCCTACCTTACACCTGGATTAGTCCTGTTTAGTCCCTACTTTAGACCTGATTTAGTTCTAGTTTAGTCCCTACTTTAGACCTGATTTAGTTCTAGTTTAGTCCCTACTTTAGACTTGGTTTAGTTCTAGTTTAGTCCCTACTTTAGACTTGGTTTAGTTCTGGTTTTGTCCTTACATTAGACACGTCACTGCTCTGCCTGGAATGTTCCGCAGTGTGACTTTAAACAGCTCTACTTTACATGTATTCAATCACAGGTCGTTTTATAGAGTAAAAATTAGTAGAAAAACAAACATTCTGGACTGGACCAGGACTGGACCAGGACTGAACCAGGACTAAACCAGGACTGGACCAGGACTAAACCAGGACTAAACCAGGACCAAACCAGGACTAAACCAGGACTAAACCAGGACTGGACCAGGACTAAACCAGGACTAAACCAGGACCAAACCAGGACTAAACCAGGACTAAACCAGGACTAAACCTGGACTTGACCAGGACTAAACCAGGACTAAACCAGGACTAAACCTGGACTAAACCATGACTGGACCAGGACTAAACCAGGACTGGACCAGGACTAAACCAGGACTAAACCTGGACTAAACCAGGACTAAACCAGGACTGGACCAGGACTGAACCAGGACTGAACCAGGACTAAAACCTGGACTAAACCTGGACTAAACCAGGACTAAACCAGGACTAAACCAGGACTGAACCAGGACTGAACCAGGACTGAACCAGGACTGAACCAGGACTAAACCAGGACTGGACCAGGACTAAACCAGGACCGAACTAGGACTAAACCAGGACTAAACCAGGACTGGACCAGGACTGGACCAGGACTAAACCAGGACTAAACCAGGACCAAACCAGGACTAAACCAGGACTAAACCAGGACTAAACCAGGACTGAACCAGGACTAAACCAGGACTGGACCAGGACTAAACCAGGACTAAACCAGGACTAAACCAGGACTGAACCAGGACTAAACCAGGACTGGACCAGGACTAAACCAGGACTAAACCAGGACTGAACCAGGACTAAACCAGGACTAAACCAGGACCAAACCAGGACCGAACTAGGACTAAATCAAGACTAAATCAAAACCGAACCAGGACTAAACCAGGACTAAACCAGGACTGAACCAGGACTAAACCAGGACTGGACCAGGACTAAACCAGGACTGAACCAGGACCAAACCAGGACTAAACCAGGACTAAACCAAGACTGAACCAGGACTAAACCAGGACCAAACCAGGACCGAACTAGGACTAAATCAAGACTAAATCAAAACCGAACCAGGACTAAACCAGGACTGAACCAGGACTAAACCAGGACTAGACCAGGACTAAACCAGGACTAGACCAGGACTAAACCAGGACTAAACCAGGACTGGACCAGGACTAAACCAGGACCGAACTAGGTCTAAGCCAGGACTGAACCAGGACTAAATCAGGACCGAATATTTATTATCTATTATTGATTAATATGTAGTAGAAAATCAGAAAAGTGAAGGTTTATTTTTCAAGAATATTAAAGCCCAAATGTCCTCCAATTCTGGAATGATCCAAAAGTTTCCTGAAAGTTTTCAACTGAGCTGATAAGGAAGCTAATTGGTCATTTAAGTTATGTTTTGGAAGAACAGGGTTGGGATTTAATAAGTTTTATTCTTTCCACTCCTTTTCGAGCAAAAAGAAAAGACAAATGTATTTGACTGTATATTGGTTACCTGTATTTATTTCCTTGTGTTGACCTGCTCGAAATGAATATATAAATGAAAAAATGAAAAAAAGTTTCGTTTGTAACTTCCGTCCGTACCAAGATGGCCGCCGTACAGACGCGTCTGCGGCCGTTTCCCTCCGCGGGGTTTCACTTCCGGGTGAAAACACGCCCGTTTCCGGTCCCGTGGCGCGCGTGTGGATGTGTGGACGACGTAAACAAACCGAACCGTGGATTCGGACCGTTTTCTGCGGGTTTGACCGGGGTTTGACCGCCGTTCCGCTCACCGTTAGCAGTTAGCTCCCGTTAGCTCCCGGTGCCATGGTGAAGTGCGCGGTGTCCAGCTGTCCGAACCGGGAGCAGCTCAGCGCGGACCGGGGCTTCAGCGGAACCCCGAAGCGGTTCTTCAGCCTCCCGCAGGACCCGGCCCGCATCAAGGTTCTCACCCGGTTCTTTAGAGTTCTGTTCGGGGGAGAGTTTAGAGACAAAATGAGCCACAAAGTTTATTCTGCAGGATCCAGGTTTTTTGCAGCGGAATCTGGCAACTTCAGCCCTGCTTTTCCCCAGACACGCGTGGAATTATCTGAGCGTGTTTATATGTTTACGTGTGTGTGTTTGTATTTGTCCAGCAGGAGGCGCAAGGACACAGATGCAGCAGTGTCAATGAGGCTAAAAACCAGAACTGCCAAACGTGTTTAGCTGTGAACCTGTGGAGTGAGGAATTTTAAGCTGCTAAAAGTGAATTGGTTTAGTCCTGGTTTAGTCCAGGTTCAGTCCTGGTTTAGTCCTGGTTTATTCCCCGTTCTGTCCTTGTTTGAGCCTGGTTTATTTCTAGTTCAGTCCTGGTTTAGTCCCGGTTCAGTCCCGGTTTAGTCCTGGTTCAGTCCCGGTTTAGTCCTGGTTTAGTCCCGGTTTAGTCCTGGTTTGGTCCTGGTTCAGTCCCAGTTTAGTCCCGGTTCAGTCCCGGTTTAGTCCTGGTTTAGTCCTGGTTCAGTCCTGGTTTAGTCCTGGTTCAGTCCCGGTTTAGTCCTGGTTTAGTCCCGGTTTAGTCCTGGTTTGGTCCTGGTTCAGTCCCAGTTTAGTCCCGGTTCAGTCCCGGTTTAGTCCTGGTTTAGTCCTGGTTCAGTCCTGGTTTAGTCCTGGTTCAGTCCCGGTTTAGTCCTGGTTTAGTCCCGGTTTAGTCCTGGTTTGGTCCTGGTTCAGTCCCAGTTTAGTCCCGGTTCAGTCCCGGTTTAGTCCTGGTTTGGTCCTGGTTCAGTCCTGGTTTAGTCCTGGTTTCTGTGTGACTTTTCTGATGCAGGCTTGTTTCCATGGAGATGTGATTGTTTCACAGTGTGGCATTAAACTTGTCGTGGACACAAGCAGGTCAAATACTTTTAAGCAACAAAAGTTTTGTAACGCAAAAGGCAGCGGCTCGTTTTAGATCAATATTCTGGTTTACAACGTAAAGATCACGTGTTTAATGCCCTACTGTGGAACCTTCCGTCAGGTGTGGCTGGCGGCGCTGCGTGAGCCCGACACGCAGGACTGGACGGAGAGTCACGTGATCTGCGAGGACCACTTCCTGCCCGAGGACATCTGTGCGGGCGGAGTGAACCCGGACGCCATCCCCATCATGCCGCCGTGTTTGGACGACGAGCTGGGCATCAACGAGTGGCCCGAGGACCCAGAGGAGGACGACAGCTGGGCCGCGGGGGACCGGGCCGACGAAGAGGAAGGAGAGGAGGAAGATAACGGCGAAACGAGAGAGGAGAACGAAGAAGAAGAGATGGAGGAAGAGGCGACTATGACCGAGGAGGCGCACGGGGCAGAGGAGGCGCACACGGCAGAGGAGGCGCACACGGCAGAGGAGGCGCACACGGTAAGACGGTGAATATATTTTACAGAGGAGGGAGAGTGAAAACATGAGCCAGTTTTTGTTTCGTGGGGATAATTACAGATCTGTTAAAGGGATAGTTGGGGTTTTTTGATGTGAATCTGTACGGCGCCCCCTTCAGCAGTGTCGTGCATTAACACTGACTTACCCCTGACTAGGGATGCAAATTATCGATTAATTCATTAATCTATAGTTGATTGACCTTATCGATCGACTTACGATTAACTGATAAGCGGCGTTTTTCACCTGAATTTGAGTGTTTCAATAGGGTCTTTAAGAATATAAGCTATAGTAACATAACACTGAGTCATAAATATATCATAGTATTATTATATTGTATATTCCTCAATTAATTATTCCTTAGTAAAAAGCAGACAAATGTATTGATGCTGAATAACAAAATACATTCTTTATTGAAAATAAATTGAGGACTGGCTCAGTTGTTGCACTTGCAGCATGGAAATCTTGAAATTAAAAGGAACAGAAGAAATTAAATAACAGAATGTTATTTAGTCTACATATTATGATGAAACCAGTGAATCCAGGCTATTTTTAGGACATTCTCACCATTTATTTTGAACTAAGGCATCAACAATATTTCTCTCCCTTAATCTGTGAAGGGTTACAGTACAAAATATACATTTCACAGGGCCCCTGGACACAGCATAAAACATTACAGGGCCTCAAACCAGAACAATCAAGAAATCATAAAAGCATGTAAGTTACATGCTTTTATCATTTCAAAAATATATGGTTCTAGATCTACTGTGAGTTGTACGGCAACATCCAGAGAGGAAAGGGTTACATGATGTAACGCTATGGTCTTTCTCGCGAGTGGGTTCGCATCTCGTGTTCACATTCCAGAGTAGCGCCCTCTAGCGATTAGTTACAATTAATGCATTTTGTTTGGCCAACGTCTTGATCGACAATTAATTGTAAGTTGATTAATTGTTGACATCCCTACCCCTGACAGTGTCCTCTGAGCTGAGTTCTGCCCCTGACAGTGTCCTCTGAGCTGAGTTCTGCCCCGGTTCTGCCCCTGACAGTGTCCTCTGAGCTGAGTTCTGCCCCGGTTCTGCCCCTGACAGTGTCCTCTGAGCTGAGTTCTGCCCCGGTTCTGCCCCTGACAGTGTCCTCTGAGCTGAGTTCTGCCCCGGTTCTGCCCCTGACAGTGTCCTCTGAGCTGAGTTCTGCCCCGGTTCTGCCCCTGACAGTGTCCTCTGAGCCGAGTTCTGCCCCGGTTCTGGCGCTGAAGTGGGATAGAGTTCACTCCAAAGAACCGTTGTACTGAACTCATGAGGGTTGTTGTCACTTGGTGCTATTTTCTCTTGAGTCGTATCACTGCTGCCCCCTGCTGGACCGCCGCGCGCGAACACAACACTTTTTCAGTTGTTTGGCAGTGTTTACACCCTCAGACCGCGAGACAATTTAGAAACGTCAGAATAAAAATAATGCTATCGATAGAAGAAGAAGAAAACAATAGATATAAAATGGGGCGGACCTGTGATTATCCAGGTTGTACCAACAAAGATGAACCGTTTTCATGTCACAAATTGGTCTGAGGCGACTTTGGCTTCTTGCCGTAGGGTTCAATGTGGACACCAAATTGGCTAAAATAAAAAAGCTTCGTGTTTCAGTGAAGAGGATTACGTATGTCCAGCACGGAGAAGGAAGCTTCTGAAGATTACTGCTGTCCCATACATGTGTGAAATAAACGAAACAAAACCTGGTCTAGACCTGGTTTAGTCCGCGTTTAGTCCTGGTCTGGTCCTGGTCTAGTTCCAGTCTGGCCCCCCCCCCATCTATAACATCAATCGGCCAAGGTCCCTTAATCAATCAGGATGCAGAACACAATGTTACACTATAAAAAAAAAAAAAGTTACACTATAAAAAAAAATTTGAAATTGAAAAAAATAAAAATGAAATAAAAAAATCAGGAGTCAAAATACGTTTTGAAAATAAAAGAAGACATTCAGAAATTAATTTAGCATGATTTTCAGTCTATAAAATGTTATCTCAGAATAAAAAATAAATAAATATCGGTATTGGCTAAAATTTTCCCATCGGTGCATCCCTAGTTTAAACTAGTTGATGTGATATCGGCACATCCAGAACCCCGCTGAACACTGTATGCCCCTCAGGCGGCAGAGACGGCCACAGCGCCCCCTGCAGACAGAAGCCCAGAGGCCGTTTCAGAGCCGCAAGAACCCAGGTACAGCCTCACCTTCATCCTCCCTCTCCCTCTTCTCTGGTGATCAAACTCACATCGGCTCTTCTGTTTTCAGTCCTCCTCAGCCACAGCGGCTCGTTTCTCCTCCACCGAGAAACCCAGTCAAATGTAAGACCCTGAACACACAAACTACATCTGCACCAACATCTCATTTACGATGTGAAGTTCAAAAAAAAGCAACAAATCTGCTGTTTCTACGCAAGGCCATATTCATAAGCAATATTTTTCTTCCTCGTTATCCCGAGATAACGAGATAATTAATTCAAGATCTCGAGAAAACGAAACTATCACTGCGGTCACATGGACGAGTGTACTCCGACTGCAAACGGATTGGGATCGTATCAGATTCATGTGCACAGGCTAAGGATCGTATAAGGATTGGTTTCCCGAATCCGATTGGAACCCCTGGCTTAGGCCGATAGTAACCCGCTCTGTGCCGCCTCGTGCACGGTATCGGATTGGATCGGCGTACTGCGCATGTGCGGGAATTTTCGCCAGGGATTTCACCTGGAAGTGGCAGGAGGCGCCGACGCCGTCATAAGTAGCGATTGTTGCCAGAAAAGTCAGACGAAATCATGGCTGCGAAGAAAGAATGCACAACACGTACACTAATGCTGCTCCGGCAAACTAGTCCAGGTTTAGTCCAGGTTTAGTCTAGGTTTAGACCAGGTTTAGACCAGGTTCAGTCTAGGTTTAGTCCAGGTTTAGTCCAGGTTGAGTCCAGGTTGAGTCCAGGTTGAGTCTAGGTTTAGACCAGGTTTAGACCAGGTTTAGACCAGGTTTAGACCAGGTTCAGTCTAGGTTTAGTCCAGGTTGAGTCCAGGTTGAGTCCAGGTTGAGTCTAGGTTTAGACCAGGTTTAGACCAGGTCGGGATAATTTCAAGATTAGTCCGCGGCGCCTCCGCAGAAGACTGGCCCGGCTTCGTCTTTACCGACGGAGATACAGCGTTTTCTCGAGATCTCGAGTTAATTTTCTCGTTATTAAGGTGGAAAATAATCATTACGAACATGGCCTCTGTCGGCTTCCGTAGCTTTCCAAGAACAAACAATGAGACAAACTAAATCAGATCTGTGTGAGCGGTGCTAGAAACACAAACGTTCAAATCATTTCATATTGTCGCATAAAACTTTTGCTCAAGTAAAAGTTCTGTTACACTGTACTATGTTTTATTCAAGTAGGACTAAAAGTGTAGGGCCTGTAGAACTCTTAAAAGTACAATATGTTAAAAAAAAGCTGAATATATAAAAGTAGATGTGCCCGATAACAAGGTTTGAAGTACGATAAATCGCTATAGAGAAATATAAACGATAATACTGGAACTACATCTGACTCAAAGATAATTCCAGTAAACACATTTTAAGTCCAGTGTCGTTAAGAACAAAGGAATAATTAGCCATAGTTAATTATGGTTAATTATTACATAAAAGTGGCTAAAATCTTTAAAAAACAATACTCTAAAAACAATACTGACCTTGAACTGTTCCATCGTTCACATATTGAGCGATAAGTGGATATGGTGATCCTCGTGACCTGAATGCATCTCCTCCTGCAGTCCGGTCCGACTGCGGCCTGAACGTCCTCACGCCTCAGTTCCTGGAGCTCATGTTGAACTCGGACCGGACCCTGGACCTGGACCAGGCGGTGACGGCGCTCCCGGACAAGAGGAGGCGTCTGTACGACATCACCGCCGTGCTCAAAGCCCTGGACCTGGTGCAGAAGGAGTCGCCCAGCAAAGTGCGCTGGACGTGAGTATGACCCGCAGGGGGCGCTGGACGTATGACCCGCAGGGGGCGCTGGACGTATGACCCGCAGGGGGCGCTGGACGTATGACCCGCAGGGGGCGCTGGACGTATGACCTGCAGGGGGCGCTGGACGTATGACCCGCAGGGGGCGCTGGACGTGAGTACAACCCGCAGGGAGAGAGGGGCCAGGCTTTTCCAATACAAAGTGATCTGTTCACTTCCTGTTTGGAACGTGGCGAATGGCGGGTTTGCCCTGGTGGGCTCGCTCCGGTGGGTTGGCTCTGGCGGGTTCACTCTGGCAGGTTTGTTCTGATGGGTTCACTCTGGCGGGTTGGCTCTGGCGGGTTGGCTCTGGCGGGTTGGCTCAGGCGGGTTGGCTCAGGCGGGTTGGCTCAGGCGGGTTGGCTCAGGCGGGTTGGCTCTGGCGGGTTCACTCTGGCGGGTTGGCTCTGGCGGGTTCACTCTGGCGGGTTGGCTCAGGCGGGTTGGCTCAGGCGGGTTGGCTCAGGCGGGTTGGCTCTGGCGGGTTCACTCTGGCGGGTTGGCTCTGGCGGGTTGGCTCTGGCGGGTTGGCTCTGGCGGGTTGGCTCTGGCGGGTTGGCTCTGGCGGGTTGGCTCAGGCGGGTTGGCTCTGGCGGGTTGGCTCAGGCGGGTTGGCTCTGGCGGGTTCACTCTGGCGGGTTCACTCTGGCGGGTTGGCTCTGGTGGGCTCGCTCCGGTGGGTTGGCTCTGGCGGGTTCACTCTGGCAGGTTTGTTCTGATGGGTTCACTCTGGCGGGTTGGCTCTGGCGGGTTGGCTCCGGCGGGTTGGCTCAGGCGGGTTGGCTCTGGCGGGTTCACTCTGGCGGGTTGGCTCTGGCAGGGTGGCTCTGGCGGGTTTGGTCTGGCGGGTTTGTTCTGGTGGGTTCACTCTGGCGGGTTCGCTCTGGCGGGTTCACTCTGGCGGGTTGGCTCTGGCGGGTTGGCTCTGGCGGGTTGGCTCAGGCGGGTTGGCTCTGGCGGGTTGGCTCTGGCGGGTTGGCTCTGGCGGGTTGGCTCAGGCGGGTTTGGTCTGGCGGGTTTGTTCTGGCGGGTTTGTTCTGGCGGGTTCACTCTGGCGGGTTCACTCTGGCGGGTTGGCTCCGGTGGGTTGGCTCTGGCGGGTTGGCTCTGGCGGGTTTGTTCTGGCGGGTTGGCTCAGGCGGGTTGGCTCTGGCGGGTTGGCTCCGGCAGGTTTGTTCTGGCGGGTTGGCTCATGCGGGTTGGCTCCGGCGGGTTGGCTCTGGCGGGTTGGCTCTGGCGGGTTTGTTCTGGCGGGTTGGCTCATGCGGGTTGGCTCCGGCGGGTTGGCTCCGGCGGGTTCGCTCCGGCTGGTTCACTCTGGCGGGTTGGCTCTGGCGGGTTGGCTCAGGCGGGTTTGTTCTGGTGGGTTGGCCCTGGCGGGTTCACTCTGGCGGGTTGGCTCTGGCGGGTTGGCTCTGGCGGGTTGGCTCTGGCTCTGGCGGGTTGGCTCTGGCGGGTTGGCTCTGGCGGGTTCACTCTGGCGGGTTGGCTCTGGCGGGTTGGCTCTGGCGGGTTGGCTCTGGCGGGTTCACTCTGGCGGGTTGGCTCTGGCGGGTTGGCTCTGGCGGGTTGGCTCTGGCGGGTTCACTCTGGCGGGTTGGCTCTGGCGGGTTGGCTCTGGCGGGTTGGCTCTGGCGGGTTGGCTCTGGCGGGTTCACTCTGGCGGGTTGGCTCTGGCGGGTTGGCTCTGGCGGGTTGGCTCTGGCGGGTTGGCTCTGTGTAGCTCCTGGAATTCCACATATTCAGCAGAAACAGAACAAACGTTTATATTTAAGTGTAAAAAAAGATTTCTATAAAAGAATTCTGACGTAGAAAAGTTGGAGAATAAAGTTGACTTGAGCGTTGATCTGCTCCGTGTTGTGTCCAGGGGGAAGTGTCCGATCTCCAGCTTCCTGTGGCCGAAGGAGAAGATGCAGAAGGAGTCGGAGAAGTTGAGGCTCGTGGAGGAGACTCTGGACGGACTCATCAAGAGCTGCGCCCAACAACTGTTCCAGATGACCGACGACCCGAGCAACGCCAGATATCCACCACCGTCTGCTCCTCCTGCTCCTCCTCCTGTCTGCTCCTCCTGCTCCTGTCTGCTCCTCCTCCAGTCTGCTCCTCCTCCCCCTGTCTGCTCCTCCTGTCTGCTCCTCCAGTCTGCTCCTCCAGTCTGCTCCTCCTCCTCCTGTCTGCTCCTCCTGTCTGCTCCTCCTCCTCCTGTCTCCGCCTGTCTGCTCCTCCTCCTGTCTGCTCCTCCTCCTCCTGTCTGCTCCTCCTCCTCCAGTCTGCTCCTCCTGTCTGCTCCTCCTGCTCCTCCTCCTCCAGTCTGCTCCTCCTCCTCCAGTCTGCTCCTCCTCCTCCTGTCTGCTCCTCCTGCTCCTGTCTGCTCCTCCTGTCTGCTCCTCCTCCTCCTGTCTCAGCCTGTCTGCTCCTCCTCCTGTCTGCTCCTCCTCCTCCTGTCTGCTCCTCCTCCTCCAGTCTGCTCCTCCTCCTCCAGTCCTGCTCCTCCTCCTCCAGTCTGCTCCTCCTCCTCCTGTCTGCTCCTCCTGTCTGCTCCTGCTCCTCCTGTCTCCGCCTGTCTGCTCCTCCTCCTCCTGTCTGCTCCTCCTCCTCCTGTCTGCTCCTCCTGTTCCTGTCTGCTCCTCCTCCTCCTGTCTGCTCCTCCTGTTCCTGTCTGCTCCTCCTCCTCCTGTCTGCTCCTCCTCCTCCTGTCTGCTCCTCCTGCTCCTGTCTGCTCCTCCTGTCTGCTCCTCCTCCTCCTGTCTCCACCTGTCTGCTCCTCCTCCTCCTGTCTGCTTCTCCTCCTGTCTGCTCCCCCAGTCTGCTCCTCCAGTCTGCTCCTCCAGTCTGCTCCTCCTCCTCCAGTCTGCTCCTCCTCCTCCAGTCTGCTCCTCCTCCTGTCTGCTCCTCCTGTCTGCTCCTCCAGTCCTGTCTCCTCCAGTCTGCTCCTCCTCCTCCTGTCTGCTCCTCCTGCTCCTGTCTGCTCCTCCTGTCTGCGCCTCCTCCTCCTGCCGCCACCTGTCTGCTCCTCCTCCTCCTGTCTGCTCCTCCTGCCTGCTCCTCCTCCTCCTGTCTGCTCCTCCTGCTCCTCCTCCTCCTGTCTGCTCCTCCTGTCTGCTCCTCCTCCTCCAGTCTGCTCCTCCTGTCTGCTCCTCCTGTCTGCTCCTCCTGTCTGCTCCTCCTGTCTGCTCCTCCTCCTCCAGTCTGCTCCTCCTGTCTGCTCCTCCTGTCTGCTTCTCCTCCTGTCTGCTCCTCCAGTCTGCTCCTCCTGTCTGCTCCTCCTCCTCCTGTCTGCTCCTCCTGTCTGCTCCTCCTCCTCCTGTCTGCTCCTCCTGTCTGCTCCTGCTCCTGTCTCCTCCTGTCTGCTCCTCCTGTTCCTGTCTGCTCCTCCTCCTGTCTGCTCCTCCTCTTCCTGTCTCCTCCTGTCTGCTCCTCGAACACTCTTGACTTCATGTATTTAAATAAACCTTTTCCTTTGTGGCGTTTATCGTTGGATCCTTGACGCTCTCACGTTGGCGTATGTGACGCTGTCGGACGTCCAGAACCTTCCGGTGTTTGAGAATCAAACTGTGATCGTGGTCAAAGCCCCGGAGGAGACCAAGCTGGAGGTCCCTGCTCCCAAAAAGGTGACAGCGGCATGGGAGGGCATCTGGCACACGGGGAGGGCATCTGACACCTGGCACACGGGGAGGGCATCTGGCACACGGGGAGGGCATCTGACTCTCTTTGTTTCTCCTGGTCTCTTCAGGACGGTATCCAGATGCACCTGAAGTCCGGTTCTGGTCGGATCTCGGTTCTGGCGTGTGAAGTGTGGCCCGACGGCACAAAGGCAGAAAAAGGCGCATTTCTACAGATTGAACACAGTCGCATCAAAACCTCCCCCCTACAGACAGGTGAGAGTCGAACCCACAACCTCCTGACTCAGACCAGGAGTCGAACCCACAACCTCCCGACTCAGACCAGGAGTCGAACCCACAACCTCCTGACTCAGACCAGGAGTCGAACCCACAACCCCTTGACTCAGACCAGGAGTCGAACCCACAACCTCCCGACTCAGACCAGGAGTCGAACCCACAACCTCCTGACTCAGACCAGGAGTCGAACCCACAACCTCCTGACTCAGACCAGGAGTCGAACCCACAACCCCCTGACTCAGACCAGGAGTCGAACCCACAACCCCCTGACTCAGACCAGGAGTCGAACCCACAACCTCCTGACTCAGACCAGGAGTCGAACCCACAACCCCTTGACTCAGACCAGGAGTCGAACCCACAACCTCCCGACTCAGACCAGGAGTCGAACCCACAACCTCCTGACTCAGACCAGGAGTCGAACCCACAACCTCCTGACTCAGACCAGGAGTCGAACCCACAACCTCCCGACTCGGACCAGGAGTCGAACCCACAACCTCCCGACTCAGACCAGGAGTCGAACCCACAACCTCCCGACTCAGACCAGGAGTCGAACCCACAACCTCTCGACTCAGACCAGGAGTCGAACCCACAACCTCCCGACTCGGACCAGGAGTCGAACCCACAACCTCCTGACTCAGACCAGGAGTCGAACCCACAACCTCCTGACTCAGACCAGGAGTCGAACCCACAACCCCTTGACTCAGACCAGGAGTCGAACCCACAACCTCCCGACTCAGACCAGGAGTCGAACCCACAACCTCGTGAGGCTAACCACTCTGTCTTGTGTTGCAGAGTCGTCGTCTGGGCTATAGCACTGGCTCCACTCCAGGGGGCGCCGCTGAGTCAGACTGATGTTTTATCTTCATATTCAACTGAACGGAGCTCAGAGTTTCACCTGGACCTGGACCAGGACCTGGACCAGGACCTGGTCCTGGACCTGGACCTGGACCTGGACCAGGACCTGGACCAGGACCTGGACCAGGACCTGGACCAGGACCAGGACCTGGTCCTGGACCAGGACCTGGACCAGGACCAGGACCTGGACCAGGACCTGGACCTGGACCAGGACCTGGACCTGGACCAGGACCTGGACCTGGACCTGGACCTGGACCTGGACCTGGACCTGGACCTGGACCTGGACCAGGACCAGGACCTGGACCAGGACCTGGACCTGGACCTGGACCTGGACCAGGACCTGGACCTGGACCTGCCTGAACCTGTGGACTCAGATTTTGTTTATTTGAGTTACACTTTTCTTTATGAACAAATCATGTTTTTGACAAAATGTGTTTTTCTAATGAATTCTTGTAAATAAATTCTGTACATCTGGTCTCCGTTTATTTCATGAGTTTTTACAAATTCAGGCTCTAGTTTAGTTTAGTTTAGTTTAGTTAAAATATGAGTTCTGTGTGTAGGTCTTCCAGGATCTCCGCTTTTTTTTTTTTTAGCCTCGTGGTAATTTTTTTTTTTTCCAAATACGTTGAAATTTTGGGTGTGTATTATATATGTATAATTGTGTTTGCCAATCGTCCGTTGAAAAATGTAATCGTCCCATATTCAGAAACAAAAGTACATGTCTCGTATTAAACTTCTGGTGCTGCGGACACCGCACGCCCCGAGCCGCGAGTGCGCGCAGCTCTTGTATTGTTTTATATTAATTTATACAGTTTTAAGTTAAGCAGGACAGATATTTACTGTTAATCTTATTATTTTGTATTAAAATAAATTGCTAATTATTTTGCATGCGTTCATATCACTCAAATATGCATCTAATTCAATTCAGGTTTGAGCCAAATAGATTTAAAAAATTCCCTTCACACATACAAAAAATGGTTAAAAAGATTCACTACCCAATTCTGTATTCTGGACTGATGTCAGCGCTTCTCTCGGCTCGTTATCAGACTTTGATGTCGCAAAATCGGGGTCAGTGCCGTGTTTTGATATCAACTTTCAAATAAAAAACACTACAAATGTTTAAAAATGTGTTTTATTGCTATTTATTACAGTTACAAGTTTTCATGACTTGGCACTTTAATCCCTGGTCTTCAGAGGGAGATGAAGTTTTATTGAATATCTGACAAAACAAATGAACTTTAAATTCATTACATTTATATAAATATCCAGCCCCCCCCTTCCCCATGGGGCTTGTGGGTAATCAAAGGTGTGGAGCTGAGGCTGGAGGATCAGGAGGAGGTGGAGCTCCTGCTCCTGAATCTGACATTAACTTCAGTTATTTTGCATCATGACCACAGATAAAATGGTTGATTTTTAAAAAAAATATATAAATGGGCCTAAAACTAAACCAGAGTGAAAAAGCTGAGCTCATTTTAGTCCAGCTCAAAGGTTTAAATTACCCAGTTATAGATGTCAGAAACTAAATACATTTAAATAAACAGCCCCAGAGGTCAGAGGAGTGGCTCAAATCATCAAGTAAAAATCACTGACCCAAGTAAAAATGATCAAGAACCACCAAGAACTTTAACTTTTGGCAAAAGGAGAAATTCAGTTTGTCAGCTGGACAAATGTTTAGTCGAATACATTTGGCAGCTCATCAAGTGCCCTGGATTTGTCCTTGAGTCCTTCAGTTCCAGGCAGTGACAGACTGGACAGTCTGGCATGTGGGCACATGCCAGAAGGGCCCCGGCCTCGACGATGCACCACCACGGCCCCGAAACCGCATTGCCTCGGCCCTCCCTCTAGGTATTCGGTCGTTACGTGCCTCCATCGTCTTAAAAATTCCGCCCTCTTGCTGTAATTGAAAGGACCCGTTCAGTATTTCTACACTTACAACTACATTTATATGACACCGTGATGACGTGTTTAAGGTATTTTATTTTGCCGGGATATTTCTTCCTACGATGTTAAAAATGTGCACAGTTTGAAACAAAACAAATATATCTGTATTTTGTATTTGTTTGCGAAAACTGAAGTAAAGCACTGCCTTATGGGAAATTTCCCACGGCCGGACGCGACTCGAGCTCGAGCTACCACGATTTGACCGATGTCTGTCCGAGTTGCTACCAAGAATTGATCAATCACGGCACTAGTTGCTACCAAGAATCGTTAGCGCTCACATATGAAGTGGAAAACACTTTATACGGAAGACAATAGTAAACCTTTTGGAGGAAGTTAGTACAACTTTCTTTCTTCTCCTTTGGGCTTGTCCCTTTTTCAGGGGTTGCCACAGCGAATCAACTTTTTCCATCTCGTCCTGTTTTCTGTATCTTCTACTCTGGCTCCAACTACCTCCATGTCCTCCCTCACTGCATCCATAAATCTCCTCTTTGGTCTTCCTCTTTGTCTCCTTCCTGGTAGCTCCATCTCTAACATTCTTCTACCAATATATCCACTGTCCCTCCTCTGAACATGTCCAAACCATCTCAATCTGGCTTCTCTAGCTTTTTCTCCAAACCTTCCTGTCTGTGTTGTCCCTCTGATGACCTCATTCCTGACCCTGTCCATCCTTGTCACTCCTAAAGAGAATCTGAGCATCTTTAACTCTGCTATCTCCAGCTCTGCCTCCTGTCTTCTGCCTATTGCAAGTGTTTCTAATCCATACATCATGGCTGGTCTCACAACTGTCCTGTAAACCTTTCCCTTCACCCTAGCTGGCACTCTTCTATCGCAGATCACTCCTGACACTTTTCTCCAGCTGTTCCATCCTGCCTTCACTCTATTCTTCACCTCTCTTCCACAGTCTCCACTGCTCTGAACAGATGATCCTAAGTATCTAAAATCCTCCACCTTCACCACCTCTGCTCCTTGTAACTTCACTGTTCCACTGTTCTATCATTTACACACATGTACTCTGTCTTGCTACGACTGACCTTCATCCCTCTTCTCTCTAATGTGAACCTCCACCTCTCTAGAAAGAAAGGAAGTTAGTACAACACCACATTGAATCACTTTCATGAGAAACAGAACGGTGAAGATTGTGGTCGTGCGGTCAAGTTAGTCAAAGTAGAAGAGGAGACAGACGGACGGTCGGATACTTAGCATTGTAGTCGAGGAGGAGGCACTAAACGACACAAAGGAGGCGCGATCGGGTTGCGGAGAAGAGCATTTATTAACAGCATGAAGGTAAAACACTTGTTTTTAAATTCTGGCTGGGTTGAGCATTGATTTCCATGATTTTAATGCAGTTGTTTAATGTGTGGGGCTGACGTCTGCCGCTGTTCCCTGATGTGCTTTGTGTGTGTAACCCACTGTTTTGGTATTTTATTCTGCGCGGTTCTGTGTTGGCATGTTGTGGTTGTGGACAAAAGTCACGATTGATGGGTTAATCAGAGCGTACTGGTATTGCGCGTGTCCATAAATGCTTCATGTATAAATGCTTCATGTGTGGCGTTGTCAGACCTAAGACCCCCCCCCTTCCATGGTCTACAGGTACGGAGCCGCTTGTAGTTGCAAAATGTCAGGGCCGTTTTTTTATCCCAGTCCGTCACTGGTTCCAGGTGATGTAGTGGTTGTGGTCGGGTTGTGGACACAGAACCACTGATGAGCCCAGAGAGTTGAACCTGAACCCGAAGGCGGGGACCAGGGGCTGGGTGAAGGCTGTGCTGAAGCTGTGGAGCAGGGTCAGGGTGCCGGACACACAGTAGAAGGACAGGACCCCGGCCTCTGGGTCCACGTACACCCCCACAGTGCGAGAGCCGGGTTTCTGTGGCAGGACTGTCTCCTGATTATTGTGCCAAACAGAAAAGCCTTCATCAGAGCAGAACAGGCACCAGGACTGCTCATTTCCTCCTAAAATGGAGGAAGTTCCCCTCCCTCTCCTCTGCAGGCCTCTGTAGGTCACAGCCACGTGGACGTTCCCGCTCCACTGCACCTGGAAGTAGCTCCGCCTGCAGAGCTCCTCAGCACACAGCAGCTGATAGAACCAGTCAAACCTGTCGGGATGTTCTGGGTACGGCTCATTATCGCTCACACACATCACTGCCATCTTCCCGTCAGAGAACCTCAGTTTGGGGTGGACAGAGTTCATGTCCCACGTGAGACCAACAGAGTCTGGTGGACAGAACAGAGAACAGGAATACATCATAAGGAAAGAGACATTACATAAGACAGGAGTATCCTGTAGTACTCGTACTAGTACTAGTATCCTGTAGATTTTCAAATCCTAAATCATGAATTGGAGCTGGTCCCTACATAATTTGTATATTTTCACGGAGGAGCGCTGGTCCGCAGAGCCGGAGAGTCCCAAGGGAACATGCTGCCTGATAGAAGTGAACTTTATTGATCTCAATCTTCTCTTCTCTGCATTTTAACCCTATATATATATTAGGAGCAGTGGGCGACACATTACTGCGCCCGGGGACCATCTCCATGATCTTCTTGCTTCGGTTTGGTCAGGACCTAAGCTGGAGGATTTACCTATGGTGCATGTTTTGGGTTGATGGGGGAAACCGGAGTGCCCGGAGGAAACCCACCCAGACACGGGGAGAACATGCAAACTCCACACAGAACACACACAGAAAGGCCCAGGCGACCCGGGGATCGAACCCGGAACCTTCTTGCTGTGAAGCAAGAGCGCTAGCCACTCAGCTACCGTGCCGCCAACACATGAGGGACACGTCGTGTGCCTGGCACCGCTGTTACTGGAGGACACGGAGCGATTACTATTGGAATCTTGATGGCAGGACATCTGGATTGGCCTGGGGGATGTTTTCTGACCCATCACTAATTGGAGCCGAGCTGATAAAAGAGCCCCGAGCCGCCAGACAGTCATTTTATGGGGAACTGCAAACTCAGGGGGGCAACATCAGAAGGAGAAAACACAGATGAACTGTTCCATCCAATCTGTGGGATCCACCTGGTGCTGGATAACATCGCAGAAAATGGATATAGAATTGTGGGGAACAGCGGCGCAGTCCATATTCATTATCATACGTGCGGGGGGAGGATTGCGAGTCGCACAGACCTGCAGGAAGTGGGGACCTGACAGAAACCAGGGTTCTGGCAAATTGCCTGTTCGCCTGGGTTCTAAAATGTAAAATGAACTGGACTCTTTGTTTTGACTGCATCTTCTGCACAAACACGTCCAAGGCCGACAGCTGCCTTTTATCTCACAGACTCTGCAAAAACACTGGCACACAGTATTGGACTCACACTCACATGTATTAAGTAATACGGGCCTGTCTATTTTTATAATGTCTGCTTCTACTTCAGTTTTCAATCAATTTCATTGATTTCTGATCTGTTCCCTTGCCGCACCCTTCATCCTTGTCACCAAAGAAAAAACATATGTTACCTGTTCAATTGTTTTTCTGTCATTACATGTCGTGTATAATTGTCTTTGATTGTATTGCATCTTTTCCACTCTGCATCTCCGAGTCGGCGGTGCGCAATCAATCAATCAATCTTTATTTATATAGCCCTTTACAACACCAATGGTGACCAAAGTGCTTTCCAATTAAAAACAGAAAATACAACAATACAAAAAACACTATCACTGTCCTGCCTGGTTAGTGGGGAAACGAAATTTCGAATTCACTCTAGGTACATGTACATATGGTTGTTTTTGGACAATAAATCAAACTATGACTATGACTACTCTTGGTACTTACACTTCCTCACACCTGGTTTTAACCACTGTGGTCCACTGGGGTCCAGTCTGAAGAAAGAAGGGCAGAATCAGAACTGTCCTCCAGAGCAGAGCTATGAAGACAGCCGTCTGAGAAGATCAGTGCGTTTGTTTGGACTTACCTGAGTGAGTGCAGGCTGCAGCGGGGCTCCCTGGCCAGAGCCTGCAGGAGCTGCGCCCCGTTCTCTCCTGGATGGTTATAGCTCAGATCAATCTCGCTCAGATGGGAGAGGTTTGAGTTTAGAGCCGAGGCCAGATGTGCACAGCCGTCCTCTGTGACCAGGCATCCGGACAGACTGAGGACACAGGAACCAGTGGAATAAGACACAGTGTGTAACACCTCCAGACTCAAGAGGGAGGGGTTAATGTCACCTGAGAGTCTCCAGTCTGCAGGGGGCGCTCTTCAGTCCAGAACACAGCAGCTCCACTCCTGAGTCCTGGAGGTCGTTGTTAGTGAGATCCAGGTGTGTGACACTGGAGGAGCTGAGGACTGAGGCCAGAGGACCACAGCTGTGAGGGGACAGGCCACAGCCACAGAGACTGAGGACAGAGAGGGACATTAGAGACGAGAACCTCCACAATAGTTTAAATACAGTCTGGACTCACAGAGCTTTGGTGGAGGCTCTGACCACCGGCAGCAGACCCAGGAGAGCTGTCTCTGAGGCACAATATTTCCTCAAGTCAAACTCTTCCAGATCTGAATCTGAAGACAGTAAGAGGAAGGACAGAGCCGACCAATCAGCAGGAGACATGATTCTACTACAGAGAAGTCCTTTTCTCATGACCTCCTGTATCTGCTGCACCAGACTGTGGTCGCTGAGCTCATTTAGACAGTGGAGCAGGTTTAGGCTCCTGTCTGGAGAAAAGCCTTCATCCAGCTTCTTCTTGATGTAGTCAATAGTCTTTTGGCTGTTTTCTGAACTTCTTTTGTGAGTTGTCAGACCTCGAAGCAGCTTCTGGTTCTCCTCCACAGACAGTCCCAGGAGGAAGCGCAAGAACAGGTCCAGGCGTCCATCTGGACTCTGTAAGGCCTGGTCCACAGCAGAGCAGTAGAAGGCTGCTTCAGTATTTGTTCTCCTTATGCCTGTATTCAGAGAAGGCTTTCTCTTCAGTAGCAGGTTCTCTCCAGAGCTGAAGAAGGTCTGATGGACGTGAAGAGCAGCCAGAAACTCCTGCACAGTCAGATGGATGAAGCAGTAGACCTTGTCCTGGTACAGGCCTGGCTCCTCTCTGAAGACCTGTGTGAACACTCCAGAGTACACTGAGGCCGCTGCAGCGTCCAGCCCACACTCGCTCAGGTCACTCTCGTAGAAGATCAGGTTTCCTTTCTGCAGCTGCTCAAAGGCCACTTTTCCCAGAGATCGCACCATCTCCCTGATCTCTGGAGTCCAGTGAAGGTCCACCCCTGATCCATGGTGATACTTGATGTTCTGGACTTTGGCCTGCACCACCAGGAAGTGGACGTACATCTGTGTGAGACTCCGGGGCAGCTCTGGTTCTGTTTGTTCCAGAAGCTTCTGTAGAACCATGGAGAGGATCCAGCAGAAGATCGGGATGTGACTCATAATGTGGAGGCTGCGGATGCTCTTGATGTGGGAGATGATGGCTGTGGCCTGGTCTGTGAACCTCTTCCTGTAGTACTGCTCCTTCTGCGGGTCAGTGAACCCTCGCACCTCTGTCACCATGGAGACGCACTCAGCAGGGATCTGATTGGCCGCGGCGGGGCGTGTGGTTATCCAGAGGCGAGCGGAGGGAAGCAGCCTTCCCCTGATGAGGTTCACCAGGAGCACGTGCACTGAGGTGGACTCTGTGGGGTCGGTCAGGACCTGGGTTTGGCTGAAGTCCAGAGGAAGTCTGCACTCGTCCAGACCGTCAAAGATGAAGAGCACCTGGAGCTGTTGGAAGCTGCAGAGATGTTTGGATGGACTGAAGAAGTGGTGCAGCAACTCCACCAGGCTGAACTGTGTGTCTCTGAACAGATTGAGCTCTCTGAAAGTGAACGGGAACAGCAGCTGGAGGTCCTGGTGGGCCCTGCCTTCAGCCCAGTCCAGACTGAACTTCTGAGTCAGCACCGTTTTCCCCACGCCGGTGACACCCTTCGTCAGCACCACTCTGATTGGCTCTGGTGAGTGTGGGCGGGGTTTAAAGAGGTCTTCACATGTGATGGTGGTCTCTGGAGCGGCCGGTCTTCTGGACACGGTCTCCATGTGTCTGACCTCATGTTCCTGGTTGACCTCTGAGGCCCCGCCCTCTGTGATGTAGAGCTCTGTGTAGATCTGGGTCAGGGGGGCGGAGTCTCCTGCTTTAGCCACGCCCTCAAACACACGGCTGAACCTCTGCTGCAGATCAGACTTCAGTTCACGCTGACATTTGGAAGCACATTGTCCTGGAACAGAAGTGAGAATAAGAAACCACATGCTGGAGGCATAAAGAGACCTCAGACTGAAGCTTCTCACGTTTGTGCAGATGCTCAGCCATTTTGTGCTGCTCCAAACTCTTCAGGAAGTTCAGGGCGATCTTCAGGAAGGCCTCTTTGATTCCTGCCTTGTCCTCCTCGAGTGCCAAAGACTCCGTTTCCTCTGTCAGTAGAACTTTCTGTAACTTACTCAGCTCATTTTTCACAAAAGTTAAAATGCACTCCTCCAGTTTCTGTAAAATAAGAGTAAAAAATCAGACTCAGTTCAAGTACAGTTTTCTGTGCCGTTCGTTCAATTGATTCATAATAAAAAAGTAATGATTGATTTTCCATTTTTTGTTTTTATTCATGCAATGAAAAAACTAAATATATTTGACTTTTCAATTTGATCTTCAGCTTAAATATACAAAGAGAAAAGTTTCATTCGATTTACGCAACACAAAAATTTGAGGCCCAGGCGGACAGATGAGCCCCAGCGACGCTCACCTCCCGAGCACCTCCCGAGCACCTCCCGGGCACCTCCCAGGCACCTCCCAGGCACCTCCCAGGCACCTCCCGAGCACCGGGCACCTCCCGGGCACCTCCCGGGCACCTCCCGAGCACCTCCCGAGCACCTCCCGGGCACCTCCCAGGCACCTCCCGAGCACCTCCCGGGCACCACCCGAGCACCTCCCGGGCACCACCCGGGCACAGGCAAAGCCCAAGGGCAGGTGAGGGAATTGTGTGGATATTTATTTTACAAAATTCACAATTTTACGAGCTAATTAAGATTCTAAGCTGTCATGGCACATGAAGCCGTCCTGACCTCCTGGTTCAGTCTGAGTTGTTGTTTCAGAAAAATAGAAAAAATAACTTGTTTTTTATATCTTACATTTTAAACTAAATAACAAAACTAAATTAAGAATGAGTCAGTTCTGTTCTCTTGGACACTACAAGCAGCCAGAACATGAGTTCTGTGTCACTGTGGCAAAGAGGATGTCCTTTGTACGCCGTCGCATGAAGAGCACTTTAAGCACTTGAAGCACTTTAAGCACTTGCACATGGCACACAGGGGTTCATCCTGGACCAGCAGCAGACCAGCTCTGGACCTGCAGTGGCCCCGTGTGCAGTGCCGGGCCATGTTCATGTTAAAAGAGCAGTCAGCTTAAACAATCACATTTCTTGACTGGCCGTGGTGCGTAACAGTCCACTTTGAGGCGGTCAGCTCAGTGTGACCCAGCTCAGACCCTTGTCCAGATGGAATGCAGAGCTCCAGCTCCACCGCACCATTTGCCCTTGGAGCTACTGGGGCCGCAGAGCCTCTCACTTGACTGAGGGCAAAGGGACCTGAAGCTCGCCAAAGGTGTTTAAGCACCTCATGTGGAGATAGTTACAGAGCAACTGGGCCACAGTAGTAACGCCAGAAGATCTCCAGCACTATCACACTGAACACGGGAGCTCCCCAAGGATGTGTGCTGAGTCCCCTCCTCTTCACTGTGCTGACCCACGACTGCACACCGTCACACAGCTCCAACCTCTTCATCAAGTTTGCGGACGATACGACTGTGTTGGTCACATCAGCGACGACGATGAGACTCACTATAGGAGCGAGGTGAGCCGCCTGGTCAAGTGATGCAGTAACAACAACCTCTCGCTGAACGTGGAGAAGACAAAGGAGATTGTGGTAGACTTCAGGAGAGCACACACACAGCACGCCCCCCTCACCATCACCGGGGCTGCTGTGGAGAGAGTAAGCAGCACCAAGTTCCTGGGTGTGCATATCTCTGAGGACCTCTCCTGGTCAAAGAACACTGCATCACTGGCCAGTAAAGCCCAACAGCGACTCTACTTCCTCCACAAGCTGAAGAGAGCCAGAGCCCCAGCTCCATCATGAGCACCTTCTACAGAGGCACCATAGGTCACATCCTCACCAGCTGCATCACTGTGTGGTATGGCACCTGCACCGTGTCCTGCCCGAAAAAGCTACACCGAGTAGTGAGAGCAGCTGAGAGAATCGTGGGTGTCTCTCTCCCCTCCCTGCAGGACATCTACGGCACCCGCCTCACCCGCAAAGCCCTCTGGGTGATCCCACCCACCCATCCAACTGCCTCTTCAGTCTGCTGCCATCAGGAAGGAGACTGAGGAGCTCAGGGCCAAGACCAGCAGACTGAAAGACAGCTTCATCCACCAAACTGTCAGGATGCTCAACTCTCTCCCAATCACACTGCTGCTTAAATCACACTGCTGCTTAAATCACACTGACACTGCTGCTTAAATGACACTGACACTGCTGCTTAAATGACACTGACACTGCTGCTTAAATGACACTGACACTGCTGCTTAAATGACACTGACACTGCTGCTTAAATGACACATTTGAGCTTTATTCCGCTCCACATTGTGTGTTTTACTTATTTGTATTATACACAAGCCTTTTGGACTTTTGCTACAGGTATATGTGATGTTTTAGTCATGGTGTTTATTGTCTTGTTTATCACATGTTTTATGTTCACTGTGGGCCTAGGGGGCGCTGCAATTCCAAATCCTGTGTGTGCGACCTGTACATATGTTTTTTGACAATAAAGATGAACTTTGAAGTTTGAAGCAGATGTGCGCCCGCAGACCCTCGCTCTGCTTCAGGGAAAGGTGGCAGAGGCCTCCCTTTTCCATGTGCACATTCACACAGACTGAACTGTCGAAGGCCACACTTCCAGAAGCCTTTGGACACGTCACACACTCGGGCAGGGCATCGTACAGGAAGGCAAGTCAATAACGAGTCTTGTATAACGTCAACAGGTGACGAAAGCTCTTTCAGATGACACGTCTTACCCGACACTCTGCCCTGACACTCTGTGGGTCTGGATGGGGCTGTGAGGGCCCAGAGCAAACTCCACGCAAACCCACACAAAAGAAAACCAATGAGTTCTTTGCTGCACCAACACAGAATATAGTGTCCGAAAAGTGCTCAAAGACAAAGGGTTAGGGTTCAGCGGCCTGTGGTGGTGACTGTGGCACATCAGCCCTCAGACATCTCCAATAAACACTGTGGAAACTGTTTCTTCTTTTTGGTTTTGATTTTTTTTAAAACAGTAAAAACAAAGAGCAAACCACACAGATTATGTTTGACTTGTATGTAGTCGTTGTATCTGGGCCTTTGCTTCGCCCTGATCGTTCTCGAGCAGTTCTTCTGTGTCGTTGGATCTGAAGCAGGTTTGTCACACTGTTCTTGAAGTGTTTGTTTCTGTGTCTGTGAATGAGTTTCTTGTTTCACAGATTTAAACTCTCACCTTAAAAATAAATCCAGTGTCAGGGCCGCTTGGCTGAAGCTCTGGACGTGTCTGTCCCGACCTGCAGAGAGGTACTCTTTTATCTCTAATGCTCAGTTCAAGCTGAATCTGAAACAGACGACTGGACTCTTCCACTCCGGCGTCTGTTCTCACCTCTGATCGTCTGAGGCGGGTTCTCGATTGAAGAAGATTCGTTGCTTCATGGACGAGTCGCTCTGGAGTGACATTCCTCTGGGGACTGGGTCAGGTCTGGATTCAGTCTCAGAGCTTAAAACAAACAAATATAAACTTTAAAAATGAGTGAAGACTTTTTTAAATCAAGATCCAATTCACTTAAACAGCAGCGATTCTAGTTATGAACCAGGACTAAACCAGGACTAAACAAAGACTGAACCAGGACTAAACCAGGACTGAACCAGGACTTTCCTGCTAGCCTTGAGAGAGTGCAGACGTCTCTGTCTCTTCCTCCTTATCTCCTGCTCTGTTGTGTGCGTGCCTCTCTGTTTTTCGTAATTTTTCCAATTTCCTAAAATACGGATGTGATCAGCTGGACCCTCAGCGCAATTGATACTCTTTTTTCACGGAGGAGTACCGCTGCGGGAGAAGATGGGGGTCTGGCAGAACCAGGGTTCCAGCTAAATTGCTCTCACCTGGGTCTCTAAAATGTATTTCATCATGCTAAATTAATGCCCTGTAAATCTGTCTCCTGTGAAAATCTGTCTCCACGGTTATCTGTGTTTTCTGTGTTTTCTGTGTTTTGACTTCCCTGCATGAACACTCCCAAGGCCACACATGTGGCTTGTTATCATGAACTCTGCAAAAACATGGCACACACTATTCGGACTGTTCACACTGACGTGATTAAGTAAACATTTCCCTGTCTTTTCAGAAATGTCTGCTCTCTGCTCTCGGTTTCAATCAATTTAATTGATTTCTGATCTGCTCCCTGCCCCACCCTTCCATGTTGTTGCCAAAGAAAAAAACACCGTATGTTACCTGTCCAATTGTTTTTCTGTCATTACATGTTGTGTATAATTGTCATTGATTGTAATTGCGTCTTTTCCGCTCTGCATCTCCCAGTCGGCGGTGCACATGTACGTGGCCCCTCCCCTACCCGCTCTATCACTGTCCTGCCTGGTTACCGGGGAAACAGAATTTCGAATTACTTTATGTACATGTACATATGGTTTTTCGACAATAAAGCAAAATATGACTATGACTGAACCAGGACTAAACCAGGACTAAACCAGGACTAAACCAAGACTAAACCAGGACTAAACCAGGACTAAACCAAGACTAAACCAAGACTAAACCAGGACTGAACCAGGACTGAACCCGACCTGCAGAGAGGTACTCTTTTATCTCTAATGCTCAGTTCAAGCTGAATCTGAAACAGACGACTGGACTCTTCCACTCCGGCGTCTGTTCTCACCTCTGATCGTCTGAGGCGGGTTCTCGGTTGAAGAAGATTCGTTGCTTCATGGACGAGTCGCTCTGGAGTGACATTCCTCTGGGGACTAGGTCAGGTCTGGATTCAGTCTCAGAGCTTAAAACAAACAAATATAAACTTTAAAAATGAGTGAAGACTTTTTTAAATCAAGATCCAATTCACTTAAACAGCAGCGATTTTAGTAACGAACCAGGACTAAACCAGGACTGAACCAGGACTGAACCAGGACTAAACCAGGACTAAACCAGGACTGAACCAGGACTGAACCAGGACTGGACCAGGACTAAACAAAGTCTAAATCAGGAGTATCCACAGCTTAGGATCTTTGGAAACCATCAGAACGTTTCTCCTTAGTTCGTGGGATGACGTGATTCATTTTGAGCAAAAGATCAAATTTCCACACACTGAAGAGGATTTATTTTTACATCTTCATGTGAGTTCTCACCTCTGATCGGCTGAGGCGGGTTCTCGGTTGAAGAAGATTCGTTGCTTCATGGACGAGTCGCTCTGGAGTGACATTCCTCTGGGGACTGGGTCAGGTCTGGATTCTGTCTCAGAGCTTAAAACAAACAAATATAAACTTTAAAAATGAGTGAATAATAATAATAATAATAATACATTTTATTTATAAAGCACTTTTCAAGACACTCAAAGACGCTGTACAGAAGGTAAAATCAGTAATGAAGACTTTATTAAATCAAGATCCAATTCACTTAAACAGCAGCGATTCTAGTAATGAACCAGGACTAAACCAGGACTAAACCAGGACTAAACCAGGACTAAACAAAGACTAAACCAGGACTGAACCAGGACTGAACCAGGACTGAACCAGGACTAAACCAGGGCTAAACCAGGACTAAACAAAGACTAAACCAGGACTAAACCAGGACTAAACAAAGACTAAACCAGGACTAAACCAGGACTAAACAAAGACTGAACCAGGACTAAACCAGGACTAAACAAAGACTGAACCAGGACTAAACCAGGACTAAACAAAGACTGAACCAGGACTGAACCAGGACTGAACCAGGACTAAACCAGGACTAAACAAAGACTAAACCAGGACTAAACCAGGACTAAACAAAGACTAAACCAGGACTAAACCAGGACTAAACAAAGACTGAACCAGGACTAAACCAGGACTAAACAAAGACTAAACCAGGACTAAACCAGGACTTTCCTGCTAGCCTTGAGAGAGTGCAGACATCTCTGTCTCTTCCTCCTTATCTCCTGCTCTGTTGTGTGCGTGCCTCTCTGTTTTTCATAATTTTTCTCGCTTTTGGAGCAGATTTTCCAATTTCCTAAAATACGGATGTGATCAGCTGGACCCTCAGCGCAATTGATACTCTTTTTTCACGGAGGAGTACCACTGCGGGAGAAGATGGGGGTCTGGCAGAACCAGGGTTCCAGCTAAATTGCTCTCACCTGGGTCTCTAAAATGTATTTCATCATGCTAAATTAATGCCCTGTACATCTGTCTCCTGTGAAAATCTGTCTCCACGGTTATCTGTGTTATCTGTGTTTTCTGTGTTTTGACTTCCCTGCATGAACACTCCCAAGGCCACACATGTGGTTTGTTATCATGAACTCTGCAAAAACATGGCACACACTATTCGGACTATTCACACTGACATGATTAAGTAAACATTTCCCTGTCTTTTCAGAAATGTCTGCTCTCTGCTCTCGGTTTCAATTTCATTGATTTCTGATCTGCTCCCTGCCCCACCCTTCCTTGTTGTTGCCAAAGAAAAAAACACTGCATGTTACCTGTCCAATAGTTTTTCTGTCATTACATGTTGTGTATAATTGTCATTGATTGTAACTGCATCTTTTCCGCTCTGCATCTCCCAGTCGGCGGTGCACATGTACGTGGCCCCTCCCCTACCCGCTCTATCACTGTCCTGCCTGGTTACCGGGGAAACAGAATTTCGAATTACTCTATGTACATGTACATATGGTTTTTCGACAATAAAGCAAAATATGACTATGACTGAACCAGGACTAAACCAGGACTGAACCAAGACTGAACCAGGACTAAACCAGGACTGAACCAGGACTAAACCAAGACTGAACCAGGACTAAACCAGGACTAAACCAAGACTGAACCAGGACTAAACCAGGACTG
>JAVJIX010000105.1:102500-125000 GCA_036785185.1 Paratrypauchen microcephalus | reverse complement strand
TAGTCCTGGTTTAGACCTGGTTTAGTCCTGGTCTAGTCCCGGTCTGGTCCCAGTCTGGTCCTCATGTCTTAGTCCCGGTCTGGACTTCCTACAGATCCAGTGACTCATGTCTGGGCTCCTCGTGGATCCAGCGGGACTCCCGGAGCCCCCCCGGAGCCCCCCCGGGTCCCCCCTCTATAACATCTATATAAATGTGTCAAACTGAACACATTCTGTACTGTACAGGAGACACGGAGGAGAAGACAATCAGGACGCACAACACAATGTTCAGACACTAGAAAAAAAAAATTGAAATAAAAAAAAGCTCCACAAAACAGCAATAGAGCGAGGGACCAGTGTAATAGTTAAATCTGTCGTTTTTACTCTTTCAGTACAGTAAAGGGCCCTGCACTGGCCCCTGCACTGGCCCCTGGGTAAACAGCAGTCCCTTCACCCCTCAGTCAGACTGGAGGCCCTCGTGTGTCCTAAGGCCCTAAACCTCCTCCAGGGGCCCTCAGATACAACATTCCACTGAACATTCCACATGAAATCTCATTTGGACATGAAACTGAATATTTGATCATTTTCTTTTCATTACCCTGAGATACTTTCAACAAATGATCATTTTGTCCTTTTTTTCTCTTTAGTGAAATATCACAAACGACCGTCTTATAACGACGGTGTGTTAATCCTACGACCTGTCCGAGGAGAAGAGACGTTCTCTCGAGCGGTGACCACAGGTGGAGATGGTTTCACCACCAGACTCAGACTCAGGAGATCCAAAAGTTCTGATCACTTTAGAATCTTTCCAGGTTTTCGATGGTTTAAACGGCTGGACTCGGACACTGTCCCCTTCACTGACCGTCCACAGAACGAGGACTTCTCCGTCTGTCGAGCAGTCCCTGTGTGTGGTCTGCTCCAGGACTGAACCAGGACTAAACCAGGACTGAACCGGGACTAAACCAGGACTGAACCAGGACTAAACCAGGACTGAACCGGGACTAAACCAGGACTGAACCGGGACTAAACCAGGTCTAAACCAGGACTGAACCGGGACTAAACCAGGTCTAAACCAGGACTGAACCAGGTCTAAACCAGGACTAAACCAGGTCTAAACCACGTCTAAACCAGGACTAAACCAGGTCTAAACCAGGACTGAACCGGGACTAAACCAGGTCTAAACCAGGACTGAACCAGGTCTAAACCAGGACTAAACCAGGACTGAACCGGGACTAAACCAGGTCTAAACCAGGACTGAACCGGGACTAAACCAGGTCTAAACCAGGACTGAACCAGGTCTAAACCAGGACTAAACCAGGACTAAACCAGGACTGAACCAGGACTAAACCAGGTCTAAACCAGGACTAAACCAGGACTGAACCAGGACTAAACCAGGTCTAAACCACGTCTAAACCGGGACTAAACCAGATTCTTTTAAAAGACACAGATTTGGAGTCTTGTTTATTTCATGTGATTTTTTGTTTTTTTTTTACAAAACACAGAAAAAAACCCATTTAAACATTTTCTACAAAAACTAAAGAACGGCTCAGAGTGGGCGTGGCCCGGGTCTCAGAGTGGGCGTGGCCTGGTCGGAGGCAGCGCTGTGATTGGTGGAGATCAGAAAATGGGGTTTAACGCATCGTGTAATCTGTGAACGGCGACTTCAACCATCTCCCTCAGAGTCTCATCTTCTTCACACACCACCAACTGAAACAAGAAGAGGAGGAGTCAGAGAGGAGAGGAGGAGGAGAGGAGGAGGATACAAACTACTATCTAAGATGACAAGAGAGGAGGAGGAGGAGGAGAGAAGGAGAGAAGGAGAGAAGGAGGAGAGAAGGAGGAGAGGAGGAGGAGACAAACTACTATCTAAGATGACAAGAGAGGAGGAGGAGAGGAGGAGAGGAGGAGAGAAGGAGGAGAGGAGGAAAGAAGGAGAGAAGGAGGAGAGAAGAAGGAGAGGAGGAGGAGAGAAGGAGGAGAGAAGGAGGAGAGGAGGAGGAGAGAAGGAGGAGAGAAGGAGAGGAGGAGGAGAGGAGGAGGAAAGAGTGAGAGAACGGGGAGATGACATCATAGAAGAGAAAGAACTGTAGAGATAAAAGGAAAACAGGAGGAGCAGAGCAGAGGAGCAGAAGAGCAGGAGGAGAAGGAGGAGGTGGGAGGAGACAGGAGGAGGTGGGAGGAGACAGGAGGAGGTGGCAGGAGACAGGAGGAAGTGGCAGGAGACAGGAGGAGGTGGCAGGAGACAGGAGGAGGTGGCAGGAGACAGGAGGAGGTGGCAGGAGACAGGAGGAGGTGGCAGGAGACAGGAGGAGGTGGCAGGAGACAGGAGGAGATGGCAGGAGACAGAAGGAGGTGGCAGGAGACAGGAGGAGGTGGCAGGAGACAGGAGGAGGTGGGAGGAGACAGGAGGAGGTGGGAGGAGACACACCCTGGTCTGCGGGTCGACTGCGGCCGTCGCCTGTTCCACCGTCACTTTGAGTTTTCCTCCAGAGAAACTCACAGAACCTTCTCCAAACATGTCACTGAAACACAGAGGGCAACAGGGGCATCAGGGGCAACAGGGGCATCAGGGGCAACAGGGGCATCAGGGGCAACAGGGGCATCAGGGGCAACAGGGGCAACAGGGGCATCAGGGGCATCAGGGGCAACAGGGGCATCAGGGGCAACAGGGGCATCAGGGGCAACAGGGGGATCAAGTATAAGATTTAGTCCTGGTTCAGTCCTGGTTCAGTCCTGGTTTAGTCCTGGTTCAGTCCTGGTTTAGTCCTGGTTCAGTCCTGGTTCAGTCCTGGTTTAGTCCTGGTTCAGTCCTGGTTTAGTCCTGGTTCAGACCTGGTTCAGTCCTGAACTTGGACTCACTTTAACATCATGGCGAGTCTCTCGGGAAAAATGTCTTCAGGTTCGGGCATTTCTCTGCGTCCCTCCAGACCTGAAACACAAAACGAGACGTGACAGAGGAACACCTAACCCCGCCCACACCTCCTCTAACCCCGCCCACACCTCCTCTAACCCCACCCACCCCTAACCCCACCCTGCCCACACCTAACCCCACCCACACCTAACCCCGTCCACACCTCCTCTAACCCTGCCCACACCAACCCCGTCCACACCTCCTCTAACCCTGCCCACACTTAACCCCATCCACACCTCACCCCGCCCACACCTCACCTAACCCCGCCCACACCTCACCTAACCCCGCCCACACCTCACCTCACCTCAAAAAAGGACTGAACTGGGATTAAACTGTGACTAGGGATTAAACCAGGACTAAACCAGGACTGGACCAGGACTAAACCAGGACTGGACCAGGACTAAATATAAACCACCACATACACAGTTTAGAGTTTAGTTCCACTTTAAAACTACAAAAATAAATGTAAATAAACGTAATAATTCAAACTGAAGTGAAACGCCGTTCAAACGCGGCGGAGGAAAAGGGGGCGGGGCCTCGTACATTTCTGCGCGCTGGGGTTGGACTGCACCTCCAGGATCACCGTGGTCACCGCGTCCGCAAACATGTCGTTCAAAGGGTTCGCGATCCACTGCGGCACAAACAAACACGTCAGATGCCCTCCTGAGTCTGGTTTAGTCTGGTTTAGTCCGGGTTTAGTCTGGCTTTAGTCCAGGTTTAGTCCAGGTTTAGTCCAGGTTTAGTCCAGGTTTAGTCCAGGTTTAGTCCAGGTTTAGTCTAGGTCTAGTCCAGGTTTAATTATGCTTTAGTCCAGGTTTAGTCCAGTTTTAGTCCAGTTTTAGTCCAGTTTTAGTCCGGGTTTAGTCCGGGTTTAGTCCGGGTTTAGTCCGGGTTTAGTCCGGGTTTAGTCCAGGTTTAGTCCAGGTTTAGTCCGGTTTTAGTCCGGGTTTAGTCCGGGTTTAGTCCGGGTTTAGTCCGGGTTTAGTCCGGGTTTAGTCCGGGTTTAGTCCGGGTTTAGTCCGGGTTTAGTCCAGTTTTAGTCCGGGTTTAGTTCGGGTTTAGTTCGGGTTTCTGTGTCTGCAGAGCATGCTGGGAGCTGTAGTCCGTGTGGGAGCTGTAGTCCGTGTGGGAGCTGTAGTCCCTGTGGGAGCTGTAGTCCCTGTGGGAGCTGTAGTCCCTGTGGGAGCTGTAGTCCCTGTGGGAGCTGTAGTCCCTGTGGGAGCTGTAGTCCCTGTGGGAGCTGTAGTCCCTGTGGGAGCTGTAGTCCCTGTGGGAGCTGTAGTCCCTGTGGGAGCTGTAGTCCCTGTGGGAGCTGTAGTCCCTGTGGGAGCTGTAGTCCCTGTGGGAGCTGTAGTCCCTGTGGGTGCAGGGCATGCTGGGAGCTGTAGTCCCTGTGGGAGCTGTAGTCCCTGTGGGAGCTGTAGTCCGTGTGGGTGCAGGGCATGCTGGGAGCTGTAGTCCCTGTGGGAGCTGTAGTCCCTGTGGGAGCTGTAGTCCCTGTGGGAGCTGTAGTCCCTGTGGGAGCTGTAGTCCCTGTGGGTGCAGGGCATGCTGGGAGCTGTAGTCCCTGTGGGAGCTGTAGTCCCTGTGGGAGCTGTAGTCCGTGTGGGAGCTGTAGTCCGTGTGGGAGCTGTAGTCCGTGTGGGAGCTGTAGTCCGTGTGGGAGCTGTAGTCCGTGTGGGTGCAGGGCATGCTGGGAGCTGTAGTCCCTGTGGGAGCTGTAGTCCCTGTGGGAGCTGTAGTCCCTGTGGGAGCTGTAGTCCCTGTGGGAGCTGTAGTCCCTGTGGGAGCTGTAGTCCCTGTGGGAGCTGTAGTCCCTGTGGGAGCTGTAGTCCGGGTGCAGGGCATGCTGGGAGCTGTAGTCTGTGTGGGAGCTGTAGTCCGTGTGGGTGCAGGGCATGCTGGGAGCTGTAGTCCGTGTGGGAGCTGTAGTCCGTGTGGGTGCAGGGCATGCTGGGAGCTGTAGTCCTCACCTGCAGCAGGACCATCCCGGCCTCGTGCACCAGAGTGATGCTCTTAAACACTTTGACTGTGATCTTCTCCACTCCCTCCACCTGCTCCACGTCCCCTGAACACAGCAGAGCGGTCAGACGTTAAAACAGCACCACCCCGTGACATCAGCGGGTGGAGCAGCCGTTTGGCCCCACCCCGTGACATCAGCGGGTGGAGCAGCCGTTTGGCCCCACCCCGTGACATCAGCGGGTGGAGCAGCTGTTTCAGAGGTACTGACCCGCGAGGTGCCGCAGCTGACTGACCAGAACCGAGATGGGTCCAGTGAACGGGATCGCCTGAGTCTGAGTCACTGTCCCCAAATTCAGATCTGTGTAATCTGGAACAGAGAGAGGTTTAGTCCTGGTTTAGTCCTGGTTTAGTCCTGGTTTAGTCCTGGTTTAGTCCTGGTTTAGTTCTGGTTTAGTCCTGGTTTAGTCCTGGTTTAGTCCTGGTTTAGACCTGGTTTAGTCCTGGTTTAGTCCTGGTTTAGTTCTGGTTTAGTTCTGGTTTAGTCCTGGTTTAGATCAGGTTTAGTCCAGATTTAGTTCTGGTTTAGTCAGGATTTAGTTCTGGTTTAGTCCTGCTTCAGTCCAGGTTTAGTTCTGGTTTAGACCGGGTTTAATCCTGGTTTAGTCCTGGTTCAGTCCTGGTTCAGTCCTGGTTCAGTCCTGGTTTAGTCCTGGTTTAGTCCTGGTTTAGTTCTGGTTTAGTTCTGGTTTAGTTCTGGTTTAGTCCTGGTTTAGATCAGGTTTAGTCCAGATTTAGTTCTGGTTTAGTCAGGATTTAGTTCTGGTTTAGTCCTGCTTCAGTCCAGGTTTAGTTCTGGTTTAGACCGGGTTTAATCCTGGTTTAGTCCTGGTTCAGTCCTGGTTCAGTCCTGGTTCAGTCCTGGTTCAGTCCTGGTTCAGTCCTGGTTCAGTCCTGGTTTAGTCCTGGTTCAGTCCTGGTTCAGTCCTGGTTCAGTCCTGGTTTAGTCCTGGTTCAGTCCTGGTTCAGTCCTGGTTCAGTCCTGGTTCAGTCCTGGTTCAGTCCTGGTTTAGTCCTGGTTCAGTCCTGGTTCAGTCCTGGTTCAGTCCTGGTTCAGTCCTGGTTCAGTCCTGGTTCAGTCCTGGTTCAGTCCTGGTTCAGGTCTCACTCGACAGGTCGGATGGAGACAGGATGTGGTAGTTGAAGTTTCTTTTGACCAGGATCCCGGAGACCCTCTGACCCTGAGCGCACTTCCTGTCCGCCAGAGACCCCATGACCTGCAGCAAAGCATCATGGGAGTGAGAGAGGGGAGGGCATCTGACACACAGGGAGGGGGGTATCTGACACACATGGGGAGGGCATCTGACACACACGGGGAGGGCATCTGACACACGGGGGGGGTATCTGACACAATCTGACACACGGGGGGGGGGGGGGGTATCTGACACACGGGGATGGGGTATCTGACACACGGGGGGTATCTGACACACGGGGATGGGGGTATCTGACACACGGGGGGGGTATCTGACACACGGGGAGGGGGGTATCTGACACACGGGAGGGGGGTATCTGACACACGGGGGGTATCTGACACACGGGGGGGTATCTGACACACGGGGAGAGCATCTGACACACGGGAGGGTATCTGACACACGGGGGGGGGGGGGTATCTGACACATGAGGGGGGGGGGGTATCTGACACACGGGGAGAGCATCTGACACACGGGAGGGTATCTGACACACGAGGGGGGGGTATCTGACACACGGGGAGGGCATCTGACTCACGGGGAGAGCATCTGACACACGGGAGGGCATCTGACACACGGGGAGAGCATCTGACACACGGGAGGGTATCTGACACACGGGGGGTATCTGACACACGGGGGGGGTATCTGACACACGAGGGGGGGGTATCTGACACACGGGGATGGGGGTATCTGACACTCGGGGATGGGGGTATCTGACACACGGGGGGGGTATCTGACACACGGGGAGGGGGGTATCTGACACTCGGGGATGGGGGGATCTGACACACGGGAGGGTATCTGACACACGGGGGGTATCTGACACACGGGGGGTATCTGACACAATCTGACACACACAGGGAGGGCATCTGACACAATCTGACACACGGGGAGGGCATCTGACTCACGGGGAGAGCATCTGACACACGGGAGGGTATCTGACACACGGGGAGGGTATCTGACACACGGGGGGGGGGTATCTGACACACACGGGGGGCATCAGGGGCAGACCTTGGCGAGCTTCTCTCCTCTGAAGTACAGGGTGACGGCCTCGGTGTTGCGCGGGTTGTGGACCTCGATGTGGACCTCGTCGTTGTCCTCGTACTCACGGATCAGAGCCGCTTTGAGGCGAGCCATCTCATTCTGCTCCCCGTGAACCAAGATCTGAGGAGAAACACGTCACACAGAGGAGGAGGAGCAGAGGAGGAGAAACAGAGGAGCAGAGCCAGAGGAGGAGAACCAGAGGAGAAACAGAGGAGGAGAACCAGAGGAGCAAAGGAGGAGGAGAACCAGAGGAGAAACAGAGGAGCAGAGGAGAAACAGAGGAGGAGAACCAGAGGAGAGGAGGAGGTGAAACAGAGGAGGAGGCAGAGCCAGAGGAGGAGAACCAGAGGAGGAGAGGAGGAGGAGAACCAGAGGAGAAACAGAGGAGCAGAGGAGGAGGAGAACCAGAGGAGAAACAGAGGAGCAGAGGAGGAGGAGAAACAGAGGAGGAGCAGAGGAGGAGAAACAGAGGAGCAGAGGAGGAGGAGAAACAGAGGAGGAGAATCAGAGGAGGAGAGGAGGAGGAGAAACAGGAGGAGAACCAGAGGAGGGGAACCAAAGGAGAAACAGGAGGAGAACCAGAGGAGGAGAACCAGAGGAGGAGAACCAGAGGAGGAGAAACAGAGGAGCAGAGCCAGAGGAGGAGAGGAGGAGAACCAGAGGAGGAGAGGAGGAGGAGAACCAGGAGGAGAACCAAAGGAGGAGAAACAGGAGGAGAACCAGAGGAGGAGAACCAGAGGAGGAGAACCAGAGGAGGAGAAACAGAGGAGCAGAGCCAGAGGAGTAGAGGAGGAGAACCAGAGGAGTGGAGGAGAGCCAGAAGAGAAGCAGAGGAGAAACAGAGGAAGAGAGGAGAACCAGAGGAGCAGAACCAGAGGAGAAACAGAGGAGCAGAGGAGGAGAACCAGAGGAGCAGAACCAGGGGAGCAGAGGAGGAGAACCAGAGGAGCAGCAGGTAGAAGAAGTAGAGAGGAGCAGGCAGTAGGAAGCAGGAGGAGGCAGTAGGAGCTGAGCCAGAGGAGCAGACAGGAGGACAGGAGCAGAGGAGCAGTACCACGTGAGGAGGTTTGAGCGCTCGGATGAACTCGCTGGTCTGCTGGTAGTCGGTGTGAGCGGAGAAGGAGATGTAGTCCACGGACATCTTCAGAGGAAGCTTCTGTCCAGACATGGTGGTGATCTCGTCCGGCTCCGTCATGATGTGCTGCCACCACAGTTTCCCCAAAAACTCTTAAACTTCACTCTTCATGTCATTTTTCATGTTCACTGACCAAACCAAAACCAAAACTACATTTTTATACGAAGGAACTGACTCGATACAGATTCTGATCCACAGAGAAAATAAAAACTCCTGGGATTTTTAACATTAAACTTTTCTATTCCCATGTGTCCTTATCTGTGGAATCCTCAGTGGCCCAGGTCTAAACCAGGTCTGAACCAGGTCTAAACCAGGTCTAAACCAGGACTAAACCAGGACTAAACCAGGTCTGAACCAGGTCTGAACCAGGTCTGAACCAGGTCTGAACCAGGTCTGAACCAGGACTAAACCAGGACTAAACCAGGACTAAACCAGGTCTAAACCAGGTCTGAACCAGGTCTGAACCAGGACTAAACCAGGACTAAACCAGGACTAAACCAGGACTAAACCAGGTCTAAACCAGGTCTGAACCAGGTCTGAACCAGGACTAAACCAGGACTAAACCAGGACTAAACCAGGACTAAACCAGGTCTAAACCAGGTCTAAACCAGGTCTGAACCAGGTCTGAACCAGGACTAAACCAGGACTAAACCAGGACTAAACCAGGACTAAACCAGGTCTAAACCAGGTCTAAACCAGGTCTAAACCAGGTCTAAACCAGGACTAAACCCGGTCTGAACCAGGACTAAACCAAGTCTAAACCAGGACAGGACTAAACTAGGCCTAAACCAGGACTAAACCAGGTCTGAACCAGGCCTAAACCAGGTCTAAACCAGGTCTAAACCAGGTCTAAACCAGGACTAAACCAGGTCTAAACCAGGTCTAAACCAGGACTAAACCAGGTCTGAACCAGGACTAAACCAGGTCTAAACCAGGTCTAAACCAAGTCTAAACCAGGACTAAACTAGGCCTAAACCAGGTCTAAACCAGGTCTAAACCAGGTCTAAACCAGGTCTAAACCAGGTCTTAACCAGGTCTTAACCAGGTCTTAACCAGGTCTAAACCAGGTCCATGGGTGTATTCTAGTCTCTGAGCTGTTATATTTGTTCTGATCAGTTCCAGAACGTTCTAAACACCTTCAGGTTCAGGTTCTGCTCTGTTCCGTCAGTGGAACTTCTGTGAAAAATGTGGATCTAGTTTGGATCGTAGCTTTAGTTTCTTTCTTATCTTTATTTCCATCCATCGTACGGCGGCAGGTACAGTTGGCGATATGTGTTCTGTTGTTACCGTGGCGACACACGTGCCGTTACCTTAGCGAGCGTTCCCTCCACGCAGTATCCGGCGATGATCACGCCGTTCCTCTTGTCCGTGCACCAGGACTCAAACAGCTCCCGGGACAAACCGCTCTGCATCATCCCCGGAGACGCCATCACCACGCTGGGCCCGATGTCGTCAAAGTGGTCCATGCTCTGGAGGTCAGAAGCAACCAAGATCTAGTCTAGTCCCGGTCTGAGCTTCACACAAAGTCCTGGTCTAGTCCTGGTCCTGGTTTAGTCCTGGTCCTGGTTTAGTCCTGGTTTAGTCCCGGTTTAGTCCCGGTCGTGGTCTGACCTTCAGGCTGCCGATGTGCTTGAACACAAAGTCCTGGTCTAGGTTTAGTCCCAGTTTAGTCCTGGTTTAGTCCCTGTCGTGGTCTGATGTGCTTGAACACAAAGTCCTGGTCTAGTCCCGGTCCCGGTTTAGTCCCGGTTTAGTCCCGGTCGTGGTCTGACCTTCAGGTTGCTGATGTGCTTGAACACAAAAGTCCTGGTCTAGTCCCGGTCCTGGTTTAGTCCCGGTTTAGTCCCGGTTTAGTCCCGGTCGTGGTCTGACCTTCAGGTTGCTGATGTGCTTGAACACAAAGGGGTTGTTGATGTTGATGGCTTTGCGGATCTTGTCGTTCATGGCGTTGATGTAGGTCTGGTACACGGCCATGCACTTCCGCGCCAAAGACGACGCGTAGTAGATCGGGATGTCGTGGAGCTCGGGGTGGTTCTGCCAGTACTCGTCTGGAGAAGGATGAGGACACGAGATCAACGTGAGATCGAGACGAGATCGACACAAGTTCGACACGAGATCATCACCGAATTGAAACAAAATGACACGAGATCGACATGAACACACACAGCCTGTGTCCAGAAGAGGTCTAAGGGACGCAACAGTGTACACCTACAGCCAAATGAAACTAATCATGGCCAGCACTTACAGCGTACAGACAGAGACAAAGATGTTATCGGAAGGTGGAAGGAATACTTTGAGGAGCTCCTCAATCTCGCCGTCACGTCTTCCGAGGAGGAAGCAGAGGCTGGGGACTCGGACGCAGACTTGTTCATCACCCTGGCTGAAGTCACTGAGGTGGTTGGAAAGCTCCTCGGTGGCAAGGCCCCGGGGGTGGATGAGATCCGTGCTGAGTATCTTAAGTCTCTAGATGTTGTAGGGCTGTCTTGGCTGACACGTCTCTGCAACATCGCGTGGCGGTCGGGGACAGTACCTCTGGACTGGCAGACCGGGGTGGTGGTCCCTCTGTTTAAGAAGGGGGACCGGAGGGTGTGTTCCAACTATCGGGGAATCACACTCCTCAGCCTTCCCAGTAAGGTCTATTCCAGGGTGCTGGAGAGGAGAATTCAACCGATAGTTGAACCTCGGATTCAGGAGGAGCAGTGTGGTTTTCGTACCGGCCGCTGAACACTGGACCAGCTCTATACTCTCCATCGGGTGCTCGAGGGTGCTATACCAATACCAGGTCCAAACAAGGACTAAATCCGGTCTAAACCAGGTCCAAACCAGGTACAAACCAGATCTAAACCAGGTCTAAACCAGGACTAAACCTGAATAGAGCCTATAGTTGATGGAGCGAATCATGCCCGTACTCACTTCCTGTTCAGACGGTGGCGGCGAGCAGTGTGCTGAGGCTTGTGTTCTTACCCAGGATAAGCAGCAGCTCCTGGGCTCGTCCTAAGGCGAACACGGGGATGAGGCAGCGGCCTTCGCGGTTCACAATGTCCTGGACGGTGTTACAGAAACGCGCCTCTCGCTCCTCGCGCTTCTCGTGGATGTGCGTCCCATAAGTCGACTCCTGAACAACACAAACACAAGAGTTTAACCCGAAGAACGTTCTGAGGATCTGATAAAGAGGCAGGTCCACATGAAGTTTAGATTCATGTCCAAACGAGAAAAATACAACAAAACCAAACACGACAAAAACCAAACACGACAAAACCAAAAATACGACAAAACGAAAGACGACAAAACCAAAAATACGACAAAACCAAAAATACGACAAAACCAAAAATACGACAAAACCACACACGACAAAACCAAATAGAACACATCTGAGCCTGAGTGCAGGGGCTGCAGTACCTGGAGTGGCCACTAGTCCATCCCACACAGGACGAGAGGGGGAGGGGCCTATTGATGACCTGATCAATAAGCCCCAAAGATCCAGTCTTACACAGGGGTCACACACGGGGGGCACACTCACCGTGATGAGGATGTCCGGTTTCACACTGGGGATCTCTGCTGCCATCAGGTGTCTGTCCTCCTGCCGGGAGAAGTCTCCGGTGTACAGCAGCTGCACAAACAACACAGAGGAAAGTCCCACACTGGAGCTTTAAGGTCAGTGCTCCTCATCCACAGATCAGACTGTTCCTTTAATATTCTCCTACAGATTCAGACTAAATGAAGAGCACAGAAGTGGAGACGAGCTGTGGTCGGGTTTCACAGGATCTTCACCGAGATTCAAGACACTTAGGTCGTTTTCACACCTTGTTTGGTTCGTTTAAATGAACCAGAGTTCGTTTGCTCCTTTGATTCGGACCTTTTGTTCTGGTGTGAATAAAAACCAAAAATCTCGATCCGGAGCAAACAAGCGAACCGAGACCGATCAAAAAGCTCGGTCTCGGCACGGTTCCATTCGAACTCTGGTGCGGTTCGTTTGAGGTGAGAATGCAGACCGGACTCGGACTTTTTGTACTTAACGAAAATTTGGTCCGGCCCAAAGCAAGTGAACAGTCGGACTTTCCTGGTGGGAAAACGCCCTAAACACCGACATTCGAGTTTGTTCTGATAAACAAGTCCAAGAGAAACAAGAGCGCCGACTTCAGCGTTGGTGTGGAGTCCAATGGAGCTGAACTAAACCAGGACTAAACCGGGACTAAACTGGGAATAAACTGGGAATAAACCTGGACTAAACCTGGGACTAAACCGGGACTGAACCAGGACTAAACCTGGATTAAACCAGCACTAATCCAGGACTAAACCGGGACTAAACCGGGACTAAACTGGGAATAAACCTGGACTAAACTGGGAATAAACTGGGAATAAACCTGGACTAAACCTGGGACTAAACCGGGACTGAACCTGGGACTAACCCGGGACTGAACCAGGACTAAACCTGGATTAAACCAGCACTAATCCAGGACTAAACCGGGACTAAACTGGGAATAAACCTGGACTAAACTGGGAATAAACTGGGAATAAACCTGGACTGAACCTGGACTGAACCTGGACTGAACCTGGACTGAACCTGGACTGAACCTGGACTGAACCTGGGACTAAATGTGTACGTCAATCTTCAGGTGAGTAAATGGTGAGGGTTAAAAGTCCGTTTTGAGGAACATGCGTGTTTAGGCGTGCGTGATTTAAGCGTGCGTGGTTTAGGCGGGATTTAGCGTGCATGGTTTAGGTGCGTGTGGTTTAGGTGCGTGTGGGTTAGGTGCGTGTGGGTTAGGTGTGTGTTTAGGCGTGCGTGGTTTAGGTGCGTGTGGTTTAGGTGCGTGTGGGTTAGGTGCGTGTTTAGGCGTGCGTGGCGCGTGTACCTTCACTCCCGCGATCTCAATCATAAACATGGCGGCTCCGAGCACGTGCCCGGCGTGGTAACACCAGAACTTAATCCCGGCGACCTCTTTGACCTCGTGGAAGTTTATCGTCTCGATCTTCTCCATTGAGTCCTCCAGGTCCGTCTCCGTGTACAGCATGTCGTCCGCGGAGATGTTACTATGGAGACCGCACGGTGAGACGTTACCATGGCGACTGTGAGCGCCGTGACGTTCGCGGCGACAGAGAGAGCAGGTACCTGACTTTGACGTAGTCCGACAGGAGCCAGCGGTAAATCGCCTTCGATGCGTGAGTCATGAACGTTCGACCTTTGAAACTCGTCTTCTGCAGAAACCACGGCAACGCCCCACAGTGGTCCAGGTGGAAACTGCACAGAGAGACCAGGGTGAGACCAGGACTAAACCGAGACTAAACCAGGACTAAACCAGGATTAAACCAGGATTAAACCAGGATTAAACTGAGACTAAACCAGGACTAAACCAGGACTACACCAGGACTAAACCAGGATTAAACCAGGATTAAACCGAGACTAAACCAGGACTAAACCAGGATTAAACCAGGATTAAACTGAGACTAAACCAGGACTAAACCAGGATTAAACCAGGACTAAACCAAGACTAAACCAGGACTAAACCAGGACTAAACCAGGACTAAACCAGGACTAAACCAGGACTAAACCAGGATTAAACCAGGATTAAACCAGGACTAAACCAGGATTAAACCAAGACTAAACCAAGACTAAACTGAGACTAAACCAGGACTAAACCAGGACTAAACCGAGCCTAAACCAGGACTAAACCAGGATTAAACCAGGATTAAACCAGGACTAAACCTAGACTAAACCAGGATTAAACCGAGACTAAACCGAGACTAAACCAGGACTAAACCAGGATTAAACCGAGACTAAACCAGGATTAAACTGAGAGTAAACCAGGATTAAACAGAGACTAAACCAGGACTAAACCAGGACTAAACCGAGACTAAACGAGGACTAAACCAGGATTAAACTGAGACTAAACCAGGATTAAACCGAGACTAAATCAGGATTAAACCGAGACTAAACCGAGTCTAAACCGAGACTAAACTGGGACTGAACCGGGACTAAACCTGGACTAAACCAAGATTAAACCGAGATTAAATCAGGATTAAACTGAGAATAAACCAGGTCTAAACCAGGACTAAACCAGGACTGTGGAAGTTCTCACTGGCTGATGAGCAGGAGGTCGACCTCGGCGGGGTCGATCAGGTCGATGTACGGCAGAGCGTCCATCCCCTCCAGGCCCGGGTGGATCCCACAGTCCAGCTACAACAAGAGTGAAACATTTTTAAAAATTAAATCAATTAAACGCAGCTTTAAGTGAGTTTAAAATGACAAAGCCCTAAATCTGAAGTTCCACCAGACAAAAAGGAGAAGATGAAGATTAGCCTTTAGACAAAAAGGAGCATTATGTTTCTGTTTATGTCAGTCTGTCCCAGGGCGGCTGTGGCCCAGTGTGGAGTGAATTATGTGAAGTGACTTCTGTCTAAGCCTGATCAGGTTTATTCTAATCGATCAGATTTCAGGTGATTTTTGTGTCGGACCATGATCTTCCGTCCTTTAAACTCCAGGATGATGCACGAGCGCCCCACTTCCTGTCCCGCGCCCCTGAAACACAAACAATTTAAACTTTTATCATTTATATTCTAGAAATTCTGTAATAAACCAGGTCTAAAGCAGGTCTAAACCAGGTCTAAAGCTGGTCTAAACCAGGTCTAAAGCTGGTCTAGACCGGGTCCTGGACTCACAGGGGTCGGATCAGGAGCTGGTCGCTCTCCTCCGCTGGGACGATGATGTCGGGTTTTCGTTTCGCTGCCATTTTTATTATTTAAGTTTAAAACGCACAAATTTCATTCAGTTTTTAAAGTTTTTAGCCCCATTAGCTCCAGACATTAGCCGCGTTAGCCGCGTTATCTTCGTGCGGAGTCAAACTGCAACACTCCAAAGTGTCCGAGTGGAACTCACGTATTCAGTGTTTAGTTCCGGTTGTCGTTCGTCTTTGTTACAACAGACCGCAGATCAATATTATTATAAATATTATTTATCCGTGACTATAGTAGAAAAATGTCACAGGAATTGTGTGAGTGCAGTGCTGACTCACTAGACTTGAGCCTCTCGAAGGTTCTTCCGCACGCGGCACGTAACAAAAAATAAAGAGTCTTGAATTCAAAATGTGTCTTTTCTATCTTTACTTAAGTGAAAGTCATACAGAGTGGAAAAAAAGGAACAACAAAAGAAACAAAAAAAGGAATTTTTAAAGCTTGTAACTTCCCTACATGACGTCCAGCGCAAGATCAAAAAAGATCAAAGTACAGCATAGCAACGCATAGCAACGCAGATATAACATAGAAAATGGCTCTAACAAATTGTTTACAATTTGACGACTTTTTCAGTTATTGAGTTAAATATAAATATATGTAAAAGAAATTTCTTTAAGCTGTAATGACTTTATTGGCCCACAAGATGGAGATATTTCTCATCAAAAAGTTAAATATCTGTGTGTTCAACAGTGAATCGAAATTTCGTTTCTCTCTGGCCAAGTAGTGCAAAAAGACAGAGTACAAAATACAACATAAGACGAAACAAAACAAAAACTATCGAAGACAAAAACAAAAAAAAAATCTAAAATCTAAAATGTGAAAGCAGTGCAACAGAATGTTCATGTGTCCAGAGCAAAAAGTGTAGAAAGAACAAAAGGAGAAATTCAGTTTGTGAACTGGACAAGTTTATTTGGTCGAATATGTTTATGTTTCAAGAATATAAAGAATGTTGGCAGTATAAAGGGGGTAATTGATATTATTGGAATTTAAAAGTTCTAAGTTAAGCAGGACTCACGTGGCCTTTGTAAGTACAATTTTGGAGCACCACTCAGCAGATGTTGAGAAATAGTACTGATCCAACATAATCAATTATCTAAATTCATCAAATTAATGTATTTATTTATTTATAATTAACATCAAACTTCAAGAGTTATTTAAGGTTATGTCTAACTGATCAGCGAAGCCATTCTGTGAAGCATCTGCATACGACCAGGAGAGTGAAGATGTTTGTTTGGTGTGGTCCAAAGGTTTGGTCCATATATATATAAAATATGAAAGCCTCACTTCCGGTCAGATTGGATAAAGTAATTTGGTTAAAAACATGTCAAAACAAAAGATGGGCACAAATTTGGAAGAGAGAACTTGAAGTTTTAACTCTCTGGAATGCTTTAGTCCAGCAGAGATCAGGAGCAGCTCTGTGTCTGAACTTCTCCTCTGACTGGGGTCTCCTCACCTTGGTGACCCACTGAAGGTTTTGTGGGAAAGGCTAAACCCAAGAGGTGGAGTCTCAGGTAAAGTTGAGTGAGGAAAGTTTTGTGAAATTCCTCTCACATTTTTGTTTTGAACAGTTTTAATCAAATAAAAGATCTTCACATCCCATTTACAGATCAATATTCAAACATCAGTGACAATATTCACAGCAGGAACAGTTCTTCGTTCTGTGGAGAAACTTCTTCAGCTGAGATTGTCCCAACAGCAGCGACTTTTATTTGTGTTTTTGCCGAGTTTATCTGAGTTTACTTCAGCCAATCAGTACGAGAAACATTTGTAGATCTTAGAACATTTGTAGATCTTGTAGTTCTTCTTTGGAGATATTCTTTGTCTCTGGTCCATCTTCAGCGACAGCTCCAGGTGGAGCTGGTGGTGCCTCCACACTCTCTGAAGGCAAAGCCCAAACTTTGATCTGGTGAAAACTCTGATACCATGGCAACAGTGAAGCAGTGAAACAGGTGCTTCTCATAGTCATAGTCATATTTTGGTTTAGTAAATTCAAAATTTTGTTTCCCCGGTAACTAGGCAGGACAGTGATAGAGTGGGTAGGGGAGGGGCCACGTACATGTGCACCGCCGACTCAGAGATACAGAGCGGAAAAGACGCAATTACAATCAATGACAATTATACACAACATGTAATGACAGAAAAACAATTGGACAGGTAACATACAGTGTTTTTTTCTTTGGCGACAAAGGGAGGGTGGGGCAAGGGAGCAGATCAGAAATCAATGAAATTGATTGAAACTGAAGCAGAGGCAAACCTTTCTAAAATAGACAGGGCAACGTGTTTACTTAATACATGTCAGTGTGAACAGTCCGAATAGTGTGTGCCAATGTTTTTGTAGAGTCCGTGATAACAAGCCACATCTGTGACCTTGGGAGTGTTCATGCAAGGAAGCCAAGTCAAAACATAGACGTGTTTGTGCAGACTCAAAACAATGCAGAGTCCAGTTGAATCACATTTTCAGGAGAATTGTTTACACCAGGGAATTTAACATAATCAATACATATTTAGAACCCAGGTGAACAGACAATTTGCCAGAACCCTGGTTTCTGCCAAGCCCCCAACTTCATGCCACCAAGAAGGACTGTGCGACTCGCAATCCTCCCGCTGGCACGTATGATGAATGAACGCAGACTGAGCCGCTGTTCCACACAGTTCCACATCCATTATCTGTGATGTTATCCAGTGCCAGACGGATTCCACAGATTGGATGTTTCAGTTCAATCTGTGTTTCCCTTCTGATCTCGTCCTCCCTGGTCCGCCACAGCCCCACTATCGTGTAAAATGACCTCCGGCGGCTCGGGGCTCTTTAATCCGCTCGGCTCCAGTTAGTGATGGGTCAGAAAAACATCTTCCAGGCCAATCCAGATGTCCTGCCAAAATTCCAATAGTAATTGTTTTGCGTCCTCCAGTAACAGCGGTGCCAGACGCATGATGTGTCCCTCGTGTATCAGGCAGTGAGTACCCTTGGGACTGTCCGGCTCTTCAGACCGGCGCTCCTCCATGAAAAAAAATGCCAATAGCGTTTAGGATTTTGAAAATCTGTTCCAACAGGAGAAACATGACGAGACGAGAGAAATTAGACATCAGACAAAGCAAGATAGAGGAGGAAGAAAATGCGTCTGCTCTCTACGGCAGCTAGAACAGTTTTTAGGTCGACCTGTAATACCACAAGAATATAAAGAATATATTTATATTTACGTCTAAGATTCAGAATCAGAGGCAACTTTAAAAAGAGAAGGGTAAAGTGTATTTCACGATTTTAATTGTTTTATTCTCATGACATAAAAGTTTTAGTGTGTACAATAAAATAAAAATAAAAACCTCAAATCCGAGTCTGAAAAAGCAGTGACCAACAAACTAGGATTTAATCATGTGGTCCTGGTTTAGTCCTGGTTCAGTCCTGGTTCAGTCCTGGTTTAGTCCTGGATCAGTCCTGGTTCAGTCCTGGTTTAGTCCTGGTTTAGTCTTGGTTCAGTCCTGGTGCTGGTCTGGAGGTCATTCTGGTTCAAACATCTAAACTCCTCCTCTGCCTGACCTCTGACCTTTTATTGATTTCTCTCAGATTTGAAATGATTATTGACAAAATTAATAGACTTTACAGGCCTGGTTTAGACCTGGTGTAGACCTGATTTAGACCTGGTGTAGACCTGGTTTACACCTGGTTTACACCTGGTTTAGTCCTGGTTTAGACCTGGTTTAGACCTGATTTAGTCCTGGTTTAGTCCTGGTTTAGACATGATTTAATCCTGGTTTAATCCTGGTTTAGACCTGGTGTAGACCTGATTTAGTCCTGGTTTAGTCCTGGTTTAGTCCTGGTTTAGACCTGGTTTAATCCTGGTTTAGTCCACTCTCTTTTTTCAATAAAAACTGTGGAACATTCCAGTCAGAGCAACATCTCCATGGAGACCAGTGGTGCACATGTAAACTGAAGACCTGTCCCTCAGTGCCTCTGGGTCAGACCTGGTCAGTCTGGATGATGGGACTTGTAGTTCTTTGGTTCTTCATGACAGTTGTAGTTCTTTGGTTCTTCCTCGAGGCGTCTCCATCTGTCGCCTCCATCTGCTCCTGATGTTTGAGACACAAACAGAGACCGGGCCAAACACACAAACACATTTAGATTTTAGTTCTTCTCTCAAACAGAAAAACACTCTGTTCCACCTTGTGATGTCATCATGTGGTGATACAGGAAGTGCTCCACTGTGTTTTTAAACTCCACACACCTTCACTAGAATCATTTGGATCATTTCAGTCCTGGAGTCGACGATCTCGACTGAAATGAAGGTAAAAGGAGCTGTTCAAACTGTTAAACTCCCACTTGATGACATCACGAGGTGGAACAGAGCGTTTGGAGCTTTGGAGATGTAGACAGACGAATAATAAAGTGTTACTTAAACATATAAATGAAACAAACACAAGTTCACAGGAGTCCGTTTATGTTTTGTTTCTCTGCAGTGCTGATATGACACTAATCAATACTGAATACTGGAGCCAATATCGAAACTCGATCCGCATTTTTCACAGGTATTGATCCTAAAAAAGTCCCATGTTCAGGACAGAGCAGAACCTTTCCTGAATGTGTTTAGAACGACCTGGAGCTGATCAGAACAAGAAGAAGTAGAAGAAGTGACTTTATTGATCCCACACAGGAGAAATTCTTCTCTGCATTTGACCCGTCCTGTTATTAGGAGCAGTGGGCAGCACATGACTGCGCCCGGGACCATCTCCATGATCTTCTTCTTCGGTTTGGTCAGGACCTCAGCTGGAGGATTTTACCTGGTGCATGTTTTGGGTTGGTGGGGGAAACCGGAGTGCCCGGAGGAAACTCACCCAGACACAGGGAGAACATGCAAACTCCACACAGAAAGGCTCGGGCGACCCGGGGATCGAACCCAGACCATGTTGTTGTGAAGCATGAGTGCTAACCACTCAGCCACCGCCAGAAGAGCACAGAGACTAGAATACACCCATGGACCTTTAGACCTTATTTAGACCTGGTTTAAACCTGGTTTAGTCCTGATTTAGACCTGGTTTAGTCCTGATTTAGACCTGGTTTAGTCCTGGTTTAGACCTGGTTTAGTCCTGATTTAGACCTGGTTTAGTCCTGATTTAGACCTGGTTTAGTCCTGGTTTAATCCTGATTTAGACCTGGTTTAGTCCTGATTTAGACCTGGTTTAGTCCTGATTTAGACCTGGTTTAGTCCTGGTTTAGACCTGGTATAGACCTGGTTTAGTCCTGGTTTAGACCTGATTTAGACCTGGTTTAGTCCTGGTTTAGACCTGGTTTAGTCCTGATTTAGACCTGGTTTAGTCCTGGTTTAGACCTGGTTTAGTCCTGATTTATACCTGGTTTAGACCTGGTTTAGTCCTGGTTTAGTCCTGGTTTAGACCTGGTTTAGACCTGGTTTAGTCCTGGTTTAGACCTGGTTTAGTCCTGGTTTAGACCTGGTTTAGTCCTGGTTTAGACCTGATTTAGACCTGGTTTAGTCCTGGTTTAGACCTGGTTTAGTCCTGATTTAGTCCTGGTTTAGTCCTGGTTTAGTCCTGGTTTAGACCTGGTTTAGACCTGGTTTAGTCCTGGTTTAGACCTGGTTTAGTCCTGGTTTAGACCTGGTTTAGACCTGGTTTAGTCCTGGTTTAGACCTGGTTTAGTCCTGGTTTAGACCTGGTTTAGACCTGGTTTAGTCCTGGTTTAGACCTGGTTTAGTCCTGGTTTAGACCTGGTTTAGACCTGGTTTAGTCCTGGTTTAGACCTGGTTTAGTCCTGGTTTAGACCTGGTTTAGACCTGGTTTAGACCTGGTTTAGTCCTGGTTTAGACCTGATTTAGACCTGGTTTAGTCCTGGTTTAGACCTGGTTTAGTCCTGATTTAGACCTGGTTTAGTCCTGGTTTAGTCCTGGTTTAGTCCTGGTTTAGACCTGGTTTAGACCTGGTTTAGTCCTGGTTTAGACCTGGTTTAGTCCTGGTTTAGACCTGGTTTAGTCCTGGTTTAGTCCTGGTTTAGACCTGGTTTAGTCCTGGTTTAGACCTGGTTTAGTCCTGGTTTAGACCTGGTTTAGACCTGATTTAGACCTGGTTTAGTCCTGGTTTAGACCTGGTTTAGACCTGGTTTAGTCCTGGTTTAGACCTGGTTTAGTCCTGGTTTAGACCTGGTTTAGTCCTGGTTTAGACCTGATTTAGACCTGGTTTAGTCCTGGTTTAGACCTGGTTTAGTCCTGATTTAGACCTGGTTTAGTCCTGGTTTAGACCTGGTTTAGTCCTGATTTATACCTGGTTTAGACCTGGTTTAGTCCTGGTTTAGACCTGGTTTAGTCCTGGTTTAGACCTGGTTTAGTCCTGGTTTAGACCTGGTTTAGACCTGGTTTAGACCTGGTTTAGACCTGGTTTAGACCTGGTTTAGACCTGGTTTAGACCTGGTTTAGACCACTCTCTCTCTTTTTTTTCAATAAAAACTTGGAACATTCCACTCAGAGCAACATCTCCATGGAGACCAGTGGTGCAGGTGTAAAGTGAAGAAATGGAACATGCGCTTTTATTTCCAGATTCTTTATTTGTTTTTGTCAATAAGTTAAATAATAACAACATAAATAACAGATAAATATGATTTAGGCGAAACATTTAAATAAAGGCAGTAAATAAATAAAGAGACTCGGTTTAGTCCTGGATCCGGCTCCTCGGGATCCGGCTCCTCCGGGGCTCATGTGCTGAGCGCGTGCATGTGAACCGGCGCGTGCCCTTTGACCGCGGCTCTGTGGCACGCGCTCGGGTCGCGGTGCCGCGCCTCGTGCTTGCGCAGGGAGTCGAGTCTTTTGAAGCGCTTCCCGCAGCGCGCGCACCCGTGAGGCGCGTCCTCGGCGGAGTCCGAGTCGCTGTGCGCGTGCTCGCGGGGCCGGTGCCAGCGCCGGTGCGACGCGAGGTTCGCGCTGCAGCCGAACGCTTTGCCGCACGCGCACCGGTACTCCACGCGCACGATGCGCGAGCACCGGTGCTGCGCGAGCGCGCGCGGCTCCGGGAAGGTCTCGCGGCAGAGCTGACACACGAGCCCCGCGAGAGGCGCGTGCGCCCGCGGCTCCGGTGCCGCCTCTTTGATCTTCAGCCCGAGCACCGGGGACGTGGTGACGTCATCGCGCACCTGGCGCCTCCGCGCGGGCGTCTTCTTCTTCCGCTCCTCCGGGCGCGTGCGTGTGTCCCTGGAGTCTGTGCGCGTTGACTCCGGTCCCGGGAGCGCGGCGCGTGCGGGGAAAGACTCCGCGGTCACGGGGCTGAAGCGGCGCTCGTGCTCGCGGCTCACGAGGCGCGTGGGGCTGTGTAGCGCGTGCACGGCCCCGGGGATTCCAAACTGCACCGGGGGCGCACGCGGAGGCGTCAGTGCGCGCGGCGGGACAAGTGGGAAAACTCCAGGCGCGTGCGTGACGCGCGGCGCGTCCTCTTCCTCCGTGCGCGCGCGGTACGACACCGCGCACGCGCCTCTCGTGCGCCTGACCATCAGCCCGCGAGGC
>JAVJIX010000105.1:0-97500 GCA_036785185.1 Paratrypauchen microcephalus | reverse complement strand
AGAGTTTCTCGGTCTTGGACAGAGTTTCTTTGTCTTGGACAGAGTTCCTCGGTCTTGGTCAGAGTTTCTTGTTTTGGTCTTGGACAGAGTTTCTTGGTCTTGGACAGAGTTTCTTGGTCTTGGACAGAGTTTCTCGGTCTTGGACAGAGTTTCTTGGTTTGGTCAGAGTTTCTCGGTCTTGGACAGAGTTTCTTAGTCTTGGTCAGAGTTTCTTTGTCTTGGTCAGAGTTTCTTTGTCTTGGTCAGAGTTCCTCGGTCTTGGTCAGAGTTTCTTGGTCTTGGACAGAGTTTCTTGGTTTGGTCAGAGTTTCTTTGTCTTGGTCAGAGTTCCTCGGTCTTGGTCAGAGTTTCTTGGTCTTGGACAGAGTTCCTCGGTCTTGGTCAGAGTTTCTTGGTCTTGGTCAGAGTTTCTTGGTCTTGGACAGAGTTTCTTGGTCTTGGACAGAGTTCCTCGGTCTTGGTCAGAGTTCCTCGGTCTTGGTCAGAGTTCCTCGGTCTTGGTCAGAGTTTCTTTGTCTTGGTCAGAGGTTCTTGTTTTGGTCTTGGACAGAGTTTCTTGGTCTTGGACAGAGTTCCTCGGTCTTGGACAGAGTTCCTCGGTCTTGGTCAGAGTTTCTAGGTATTGGACAGAGTTCCTCGGTCTTGGTCAGAGTTTCTCGGTCTTGGACAGAGTTTCTTTGTCTTGGTCAGAGTTCCTCGGTCTTGGTCAGAGTTTCTTGGTCTTGGACAGAGTTTCTTGGTTTGGTCAGAGTTTCTTTGTCTTGGTCAGAGTTCCTTGGTCTTGGTCAGAGTTTCTTTGTCTTGGTCAGAGTTCCTCGGTCTTGGTCAGAGTTTCTTGGTCTTGGACAGAGTTTCTTGGTTTGTTCAGAGTTTCTTGGTCTTGGTCAGAGTTCCTCGGTCTTGGTCAGAGTTTCTTGGTTTTGGTCAGAGTTCCTCGGTCTTGGACAGAGTTTCTTGGTCTTGGACAGAGTTTCTTGGTCTTGGACAGAGTTCCTCAGTCTTGGTCAGAGTTTCTCGGTCTTGGTCAGAGTTCCTCGGTCTTGGTCAGAGTTTCTTGGTCTTGGACAGAGTTTCTTGGTCTTGGACAGAGTTCCTCGGTCTTGGACAGAGTTCCTCGGTCTTAGTCAGAGTTTCTTTGTCTTGGTCAGAGGTTCTTGTTTTGGTCTTGGACAGAGTTTCTTGGTCTTGGACAGAGTTCCTCGGTCCTGGACAGAGTTCCTCGGTCTTGGACAGAGTTCCTCGGTCTTGGTCAGAGTTTCTTGGTCTTGGTCAGAGTTCCTCGGTCTTGGTCAGAGTTTCTTGGTCTTGGACAGAGTTTCTTGGTCTTGGACAGAGTTTCTTGGTCTTGGACAGAGTTCCTCGGTCTTGGACAGAGTTTCTTGGTCTTGGACAGAGTTCCTCGGTCTTGGACAGAGTTTCTTGGTCTTGGACAGAGTTCCTCGGTCTTGGTCAGAGGTTCTTGTTTTGGTCTTGGACAGAGTTTCTTGGTCTTGGAGAGAGTTTCTTGGTTTTGGACAGAGTTTCTCAGTCTTGGTCAGAGTTTTTAGTTATTTGTGTCAGTTTTTGCCTTGTTTGATAGTTTTTCAGTGTTGTGTATTATTTGTATAAATTCTTATAATCATATAATGGTACAGTTTCACTTATTCATTATTGTTCATGTTGTTTTCCAGAACCACACACACACACACACACACACACATATTCAGACAGCATTTAATTTAATAAAGATTCTTCAACCAAGTGAAGCATCGCAGTGATTCTGACCTATGGGCAGAAATATGTGCCACCAGAAACTGAATTTGAATCACATCATTTGAAATTGTATTTTTTAATTTGAATCACTGCATTGAAAATGGAATCTGAATCGTCATTTGAAATTGAATTTATTAGTTTGTAACAGGAAGCTAATAAAATTTGAAAATTCAACTCTTTTTATATGCTCATGTTCAGTTATTTTATTTTTATTTTATTTAACCTTTATTTAACCAGGAAAAAAAGACTCATTGAGATTAAAAATCTCTTTTACAAGAGCGTCCTGGCAGCAGTTCAGTTACATGTCGGTTACAGGTCACTTTCAAAACACAACACACACACACACACACACAATTGATCAAATTTTACAGTTCAGAAATCACAGTTTCTAGATAAAAATGTCAAACTATTTCACAATAAATACAACACAATCAGGAATAGCAGCTACATACAGATGTTACAGCATCCCGGTCAGTTAAATTTTTCTTAAAAGATCCTAAGGAGACCAGCTCACTCAGTTTCAAGTCTTTCTGTAAAATATTCCATGCAGAGGGAGCAAACTGAAAAGCCTTCTTTCCCTTTTCAGACCTGACCTTTGGAACTGACAATAAAAATAAATCTGAAGAACGAAGATTATAAGAACCACTTTGTTGAGAAATTTAGGTTTCCAAGTATGGTGGCAGCTGGCCAAGTATACATTTATAAATCAGCACATACAAACTCTTAAAGGCAAATTAACTTTTTTTTACAATCTGAGCCTTCTTTCGGCAATAAAACAAGTAGTTTTACTCACCCATAGCAGAACTTATGTTGAGCCGTTCTGTTCTACTAATGATCCCGTATCCGTTAACATGGTGCTCGTATCATATGCTCGGGGCATTACTTTGCGCTCTCCAAATAACACAAACTTTAGCACTTTTCAAATCATAGAAGCCCGATGTCTTAATGTAAGATTTAGTTTGAAGCAAAAGTGGCCTGTAATCCGAGATTTATCCATAGTTTTCAGCTTTGCGTTTCATGTTTGGGTCCCGGGAGCTGATAGCACAGTCCGCGCATGCGCACTGGCGTCCTCATCTACTCGAAACTATGGATAAATCTCGGATTACAGTCCACTTTTGCTTCAAACAAAATCTTACATTAAGACATCGGGCTTCTATGATTTGAAAAGTGCTAAAGTTTGTGTTATTTGGAGACCGCAAAGTAATGCCCCGAATACACATGTTAACGGATACGCTACAACATAACTTTCACCAAACAGCTCCAAATGACACGATCGTGCTATGGGTGAGTCAAACGACTTGTTTTATTACCGAAAGAAGGCTCAGATTGTAAAATAACGTTACTTTTCCTTTAAGTCTTCGGGACAACAAGGAGGACCAACCAACACGAGTCTATAAAACACAATGATGGGTAAGAGTTCCTCAGAGCTCCGTGATGAACTGTGTCCAGAGCTCGCAGACTCTGGGCTGATGCATATTCAGTTCTTAAAATTCAGTTTCAGTTTACTGTGACAAACATCCAGGTAGTTTAAGGATGAAGGAAGAACAGTCGAGCTCAGATATACAGGACTCCCTCATAAGGTAAGGATAATTTAACATTCTTTAACGTTCTTGTTTAGCTGTTGTTAGAACCTGTAGAACCTGTAAAAAACGCTCGACTGTTCTTCCTTCATCCTTAAACTACCCGGATGCTTGTCACAGTAAACTGAAACTGAATTTTAAGAACTGAATTTGAATTTCGAGAACTGAACATGAGCATAAAAAGAGTTGAATTTTCAAATTTTATTAGATTCCTGTTACAAACCAGGACTGAATCGGTACTAAACCAGGACTAAACCGGGACTGAACCAGGACTGAACAGGACTAAACCAGGACTGAACCAGGACTGAACTGGGACTAAACTGGGACTAAACCGGGACTAAACCAGGACTGAACCGGGACTAAATTGGTACTAAACCAGGACTAAACCGGGACTGAACCAGGACTGAACAGGACTAAACCAGGACTGAACCAGGACTGAACTGGGACTAAACTGGGACTAAACCAGGACTAAACCGGGACTAAACCAGGACTGAACCGGGAATAAATCGGTACTAAACCAGGACTAAACCGGGACTGAACCAGGACTGAACCAGGACTGAACCAGGACTGAACTGGGACTAAACCAGGACTAAACCGGGACTAAACCGGGACTAAACCAGGACTGAACCGGGACTAAATTGGTACTAAACCAGGACTAAACCGGGACTAAACCGGGACTGAACCAGGACTGAACCAGGACTGAACTGGGACTAAACCAGGACTGAACCAGGACTAAACCGGGACTGAACTGGGACTAAACCGGGACTGAACCGGGACTAAACCGGGACTGAACTGGGACTAAACCGGGACCAATCTTTATTAGATTCCTGTTACAAATTAATAAATTCAATTTCAAATGACACTATTCAGATTCAAATTTTTCAGTGCAATGATACAAATAAAAAAATACAATTTCAAACGATGTGATTGAAATCGAGTTTCTGGGGGCACATATTTGTGCCCGTTCTGCCCTGGGTTGTGGTCAGAGTTCTCCGGGCAGGGCGTACATGGGCAGCAGGTTCCTGTTGTGGCTCAGATACTTGACCACAGCCCTCCTGACCGCAGCACTGGTGTGTGAGTCCAGCAGCTCCTCCTCCTCTTCTCCTCCGCTGGGAGTCTTCTCCTCCTTCACCTGCACATTAAAGGAGACGTGTGAACAAGGCGTCGGCTCGGTTCGTCGTGAGTCGGTGAAATGGACCGCGCTCGAACCTCGACGCCGGTGGCAGAGTGGTTAGCCATGGCCCGGAGCTCCAGCTGGAATTCTCTGAACCGATCGTGGAAAACCCCCCAACACCAGCTCTGCCTGAAGAAACTGACACAAACACACTTTAACACAACACACCAGGACTAAACCAGGACTAAACCGGGACTACACCGGGACTAAACCAGGACTGAACCAGGACTAAACCAGGACTACACCGGGACTGAACCAGGACTAAACCAGGACTAAACCAGGACTGAACCAGGACTACACCGGGACTAAACCAGGACTGAACCAGGACTAAACCAGGACTGAACCAGGACTGAACCAGGACTAAACCAGGACTAAACCAGGACTAAACCAGGACTGAACCAGGACTACACCGGGACTAAACCAGGACTGAACCAGGACTAAACCAGGACTGAACCAGGACTACACCGGGACTAAACCAGGACTGAACCAGGACTACACCAGGACTAAACCAGGACTAAACCAGGACTGAACCAGGACTACACCGGGACTAAACCAGGACTGAACCAGGACTAAACCAGGACTAAACCAGGACTACACCAGGACTAAACCAGGACTGAACCAGGACTACACCAGGACTAAACCAGGACTACACCGGGACTAAACCAGGACTGAACCAGGACTAAACCAGGACTACACCGGGACTAAACCAGGACTGAACCAGGACTGAACTGGGACTGAATCAGGACTGAACTTAGACTTGGAAAAGGACAGGAGGACACAGGAGGACCGGAGAAGGATGGGAGGACACAGGGGGACACAGGGGGACACAGGGACACAGGAGGACAGATGAGGATGGGAGGAGGACACAGGAGGACGGGAGGACAGAGGAGGACGGGAGGACAGAGGAGGACACAGGAGGACACAGGAGGACGGGAGGAGGACACAGGAGGACGGGAGGACACAGGAGGACAGGAGGACACAGGAGGACGGGAGGAGGACACAGGAGGACGGGAGGACACAGGAGGAGGACAGAGGAGGGGACACAGGGGAGGGCATCTGTCTCACCTGTAGAGGTCGGACACCTGTCCCCGGCTGAAGCGCGTCCTCACATTTCCCAGGAGCCTTTGCTGTTGCCCGTAGAGACACAACAGGTTGTGGAGGGGGAGGGGCTTAAAGGACGCACAGGTGAATGTCTCCACCTGATCTTCATCCCCGAACTGCAGACGGAAGAACGAACCCAAGTCCACACGACCCGTCACCACAGAAGAGTCCGAGGACATCACAGAGTCCTTCAACGAGAACATCACCAGGTCAGAGAGGAGGAGAGAGGAGGAGGAGAGGAGAGAGGAGGAGGAGAGAGAGGAGGAGAGAGGAGGAGAGAGGAGGAGAGGAGAGGAGGAGAGAGGAGGAGAGGAGAGAGGAGGAGAGGAGGAGAGAGGAGGAGGAGAGGAGAGAGAGGAGGAGGAGAGGAGAGAGGAGGAGAGAGGAGGAGGAGAGGAGAGAGGGAGGAGGAGAGAGGAGGAGGAGAGAGGAGGAGAGAGGAGGAGGAGAGAGGAGGAGGAGAGGAGGAGGAGAGAGGAGGAGAGAGGAGAGAGGAGGAGAGAGGAGGAGAGAGGAGGAGAGGAGAGGAGAGGAGAGAGGAGGAGAGAGAGGAGGAGAGGAGGAGGAGGAGGAGAGAGGAGGAGAGAGGAGGAGAGAGGAGAGAGGAGGAGGAGAGAGGAGGAGAGAGGAGGAGGAGAGAGGAGGAGAGGAGAGAGGAGGAGAGAGGAGAGAGGAGAGAGGAGGAGAGAGGAGGAGGAGAGGAGAGAGAGGAGGAGAGAGGAGGAGGAGAGAGGAGGAGAGGAGGAGAGAGGAGGAGGAGAGAGGAGGAGAGGAGAGAGGAGGAGAGAGGAGAGAGGAGAGGAGGAGAGAGGAGGAGGAGAGGAGAGAGGAGGAGAGGAGAGAGGAGGAGAGAGGAGGAGAGAGGAGGAGGAGAGGAGAGAGGAGGAGGAGAGAGAGGAGGAGAGAGGAGGAGGAGAGAGGAGGAGAGGAGAGAGGAGGAGAGGAGAGAGAGGAGGAGAGAGGAGGAGAGAGGAGGAGAGAGGAGGAGAGAGGAGGAGGAGAGAGGAGGAGAAGGAGGAGGAGAGGAGGAGAGAGGAGGAGAGAGGAGAGGAGGAGAGAGGAGAGGAGGAGAGAGGAGGAGAGGAGGAGAGAGAGGAGGAGGAGAGAGGAGGAGAGAGAGGAGAGAGGAGGAGGAGAGGAGGAGGAGAGAGGAGGAGGAGAGAGGAGGAGAGGAGGAGAGGAGGAGAGGAGAGAGGAGGAGAGAGGAGGAGGAGGAGAGGAGGAGGAGAGCAGGGGAGGAGAGAGGAGGAGGAGGAGGAGCAGACAGGAGTCTCACAGATGAGGAGGTGCTGTGTGTGGTGGGAGTGGGTTTGGTCACATGGAGGAAGTGAAGTCCTCCAGGCAGAACTCCTCCTGAAACATGAAGAACATCAGAACCTGAGGAGCTCCTCCAGATACTGGTCCAGTCCTGGTCTAGTCCTGGTCTAGTCCTGCTCTAGTCCTGCTCTAGTCCTGGTCCAGTCCTGGTCCAGTCCTGGTCTAGTCCTGGTCCAGTCCTGGTCTAGTCCTGGTCCAGTCCTGGTCCAGTCCTGGTCCAGTCCTGGTCCAGTCCTGGTCCAGTCCTGATCCAGTCCTGGTCTAGTCCTGGTCTAGTCCTGGTCCAGTCCTGGTCCAGTCCTGGTCTAGTCCTGGTCCAGTCCTGGTCCAGTCCTGGTCCAGTCCTGGTCTAGTCCTGGTCTAGTCCTGGTCTAGTTCTGGTTTAGTCCTGGTCTAGTCCTGGTCTAGTCCTGGTCTAGTCCTGGTCTAGTTCTGGTTTAGTCCTGGTCTAGTCCTGGTCTAGTCCTGGTCTAGTCCTGGTCTAGTTCTGGTTTAGTCCTGGTCTAGTCCTGGTCTAGTCCTGGTCTAGTCCTGGTCTAGTCCTGGTCCAGTGGTTTAGTCCTGGTCTAGTCCTGGTCTAGTCCTGGTCTAGTCCTGGTCTAGTCCTGGTCTAGTCCTGGTCCAGTGGTTTAGTCCTGGTCTAGTCCTGGTCTAGTCCTGGTCTAGTCCTGGTCTAGTCCTGGTCTAGTCCTGGTCCAGTCCTGGTCTAGTCCTGGTCTAGTCCTGGTCCAGTCCTGGTCCAGTCCTGGTCTAGTCCTGGTCTAGTCCTGGTCTAGTCCTGGTCTAGTCCTGGTCTAGTCCTGGTCTAGTCCTGGTCCAGTCCTGGTCTAGTCCTGGTCCAGTCCTGGTCTAGTCCTGGTCTAGTCCTGGTCCAGTCCTGGTCTAGTCCTGGTCTAGTCCTGGTCCAGTCCTGGTCTAGTCCTGGTCTAGTCCTGGTCCAGTCCTGGTCCAGTCCTGGTCCAGTCCTGGTCTAGTCCTGGTCTAGTCCTGGTCCAGTCCTGGTCTAGTCCTGGTCTAGTCCTGGTCCAGTCCTGGTCTAGTCCTGGTCCAGTCCTGGTCTAGTCCTGGTCTAGTCCTGGTCCAGTCCTGGTCTAGTCCTGGTCTAGTCCTGGTCTAGTCCTGGTCTAGTCCTGGTCTAGTCCTGGTCTAGTACCTGTGACTTTCGGTCTCTTGTAGATGGGTAGAAGTTCGGTCTCTTCTCGTGGTTCTGCCGTCAGGTCGACCAGGAGGAGGATCTGATGCGCCAAGTCCTGCCCCACCTGCAACACACTGAGTCAGATGCCCTCCCCGTGTGTCAGATGCCCTCCCCATGTGTCAGATGCCCTCCCGTGTGTCAGATTGTGTCAGATGCCCTCCCCGTGTGTCAGATGCCCTCCCCGTGTGTCAGATGCCCTCCCCGTGTGTCAGATGCCCTCCCGTGTGTCAGATTGTGTCAGATGCCCTCCCCGTGTGTCAGATGCCCTCCCCGTGTGTCAGATGCCCTCCCCGTGTGTCAGATGCCCTCCCGTGTGTCAGATTGTGTCAGATGCCCTCCCCGTGTGTCAGATGCCCTCCCCATGTGTCAGATGCCCTCCCGTGTGTCAGATTGTGTCAGATGCCCTCACCTCTCGGGGGCAGAAGCGCTCGTGGCTCCACTCCTCGCTGTGGTACCTCCTGGAGAACTTGGTCATGGGTCCGGCCGCGAAGATCGAGCAGTCGTTGGTGCGGAAGCAGCGGTCCACCACCAGACGCCTGTCCACCACCAGGAACGAGTCCAGGAGAGAGCGCCGCATGCAGGGGTCAAGACCACGAGACGAGAGGGTCACCAGGGCCTGAGGAGAGACCAGGACTGAACCAGGACTGAACCAGGACTGAACCAGGACTAAACCAGGACTAAACCAGGACTGAACCAGGACTGAACCAGGACTAAACCAGGACTAAACCAGGACTGGACCAGGACTAAACCAGGACTGAACCAGGACTGAACCGGGACTAAACCAGGACTGAACCGGGACTAAACCAGGACTAAACCGGGACTGAACCAGGACTGAACCAGGACTGGACCAGGACTAAACCAGGACTAAACCAGGACTAAACCAGGACTGGACCAGGACTAAACCAGGACTAAACCAGGACTAAACCAGGACTGGACCAGGACTAAACCAGGACTAAACCAGGACTGGACCAGGACTAAACCAGGACTGGACCAGGACTAAACCAGGACTAAACCAGGACTAAACCAGGACTGGACCAGGACTAAACCAGGACTAAACCAGGACTAAACCAGGACTGGACCAGGACTAAACCAGGACTGGACCAGGACTAAACCAGGACTGGACCAGGACTGACCCCACAGCAGATCTGGACGGTCTTTCCGTTGTAGCTGAAGGTGACAGACGTGACCCTGTTCTCCTCAGTGCTGATGTTCTGGAGGACACAGTTCTTGTAGACCTGGACTTGGACCTTCTCCAGGTTCAGGTCCACAGCCTGGTCCACGGCTGGGTCCAGGAGCCAGGACCCGGACTCAGACGGGGCCAGGACCAGGTGGATCTGAGGCCCGGGGAGTCCCAGAGAGAGGAGCGTCTGCACGGAGGTGAAGGCATCGATACTGTCTCCAAACACCACCACGTTCTCTGAGGACACACAGGACGTAAATCAGACCTACTGTCCTTCTGTGAGCGTCTGTCGTGGATCATTCTGTTAACATTTGGACATTTTAAATCCCAAAACATTTTTAAATCGATAAAATAACTTCAAACTGGAGAAGGAAGTGCGTACGTCACTGTGGGCGTGAACCGGTGGAGCTGAAAACGGGGAGAGAGATCGGTAAAACGGCGTCTTGAAAATAAGTGATTCAGGATTCTTCAAACATGCACGAATCATTCTAAATACAAATTCAGAGGGTCAATGAGAAGAAACCACTAGAACATGGTAAAAGACCTGAAGAAACCTCTAGAACACGGTAAAAGACCTGAAGAAACCTCTAGAACATGGGAAAAGACCTGAAGAAACCTCTAGAACACGGGAAAAGATCTGAAGAAATCTCTAGAACATGGGAAAAGACCTGAAGAAACCTCTAGAACATGGGAAAAGATCTGAAGAAACCTCTAGAACATGGGAAAAGACCTGAAGAAACCTCTAGAACATGGGAAAAGATCTGAAGAAACCTCTAGAACACGGTAAAAGACCTGAAGAAACCTCTCGAACATGGGAAAAGACCTGAAGAAACCTCTAGAACACGGTAAAAGATCTGTGAAGTCCATTTTGCTGAAGAGATCTGCTTTAAAGCTGGACTGTGTAACATTTGTAGTGGACGGTTGGAGATGTACCGTGTCCGTGTCCGAGCTGCTCCTGGACCCAGAGTCTGGCCCTCGCTCGGTCCTCAGGCTCCTCCAGAGTCCACAGGTTCAGAGGAACCGGCCCAGAGCCAATCAGAGAGGGCACCTGCAGTCACATGACACAAAGACATACTTTACTCTCAACATTTGTCCTCTGCGTTTGACCCATCCCTCACTGTCTCTGTCCTCTGCGTTTGACCCGTCCCTCACTGTCTCTGTCCTCTGCGTTTGACCCGTCCCTCAGTGTCTCCCCTGTATTTGACCCGTGCTGACCTGATACTGCAGACCGGAGCAGAGGATCAGGAGGTCGTACGGGACAGCAGAGGGCGCAGGGACAGGTGAGGACTTCCTGTTGGAGGACACCTGGATGTGTCTGGACTTCCTGTCGATGGACACCACTTTCCCACAGAGCGTCTTCACGGGGGACAGAGGGACGAGTGCCACGTCTCTGCTGCTGAAGACATGACTGCAACACACGTCCTCTGCATCATTAGTGTCCTCTGTCCCACTGTCCCTCCTCTGTCCCTCCTCTGTCCCTCCTCTGTCCCTCTGTCCGTCCTCTGTCCCTCCTCTGTCCCACTGTCCCTTCTCTGTCCCACTGTCCCTCCTCTGTCCCACTGTACCTCCTCTGTCCCACTGTCCCTCCTCTGTCCCTCCTCTGTCCCTCCTCTGTCCCTCTGTCCGTCCTCTGTCCCTCCTCTATCCCACTGTCCCTCCTCTGTCCCACTGTCCCTCCTCTGTCCCTCCTCTGTCCTTCTGTCCGTCCTCTGTCCCTCCTCTGTCCCACTGTCCCTCCTCTGTCCCTCCTCTGTCCTTCTGTCCGTCCTCTGTCCCTCCTCTGTCCCACTGTCCCTCCTCTGTCCCTCCTCTGTCCCTCTGTCCGTCCTCTGTCCCTCCTCTATCCCACTGTCCCTCCTCTGTCCCACTGTCCCTCCTCTGTCCCTCCTCTGTCCTTCTGTCCGTCCTCTGTCCCTCCTCTGTCCCACTGTCCCTCCTCTGTCCCTCCTCTGTCCTTCTGTCCGTCCTCTGTCCCTCCTCTGTCCCACTGTCCCTCCTCTGTCCCTCCTCTGTCCCTCCACTGTCCCTCCTCTGTCCCTCCACTGTCCCTCCTCTGTTCCTCCTCTGTCCCACTGTCTCTCCACTGTCCCACTGTCCCTTCACTGTCCCTCCTCTGTCCCTCCAATGTCCCTCCTTTGTCCCTCCTCTGTCCCTCCTCTGTCCCACTGTCCCTCCTCTGTCCCACTGTCTCTCCTCTGTCCCTCTGTCCCTCCACTGTACCTCCTCTGTCCCACTGTCCCTCCTCTGTCCCTCCTCTGTCCCTCCTCTGTCCTTCTGTCCGTCCTCTGTTCCTCCTCTGTCCCACTGTCCCTCCTCTGTCCCTCCACTGTCCCTCCTCTGTTCCTCTGTCAGTCCTCTGTCCCTTCTCTGTCCCACTGTCTCTCCACTGTCCCACTGTCCCTTCACTGTCCCTCCTCTGTCCCACTGTCCCTCCTCTGTCCCTCCACTGTCCCTCCTCTGTTCCTCCTCTGTCCACTGTCCCTCCACTGTCCCTCCTCTGTCCCACTGTCTCTCCTCTGTTCCTCTGTCCCTCCTCTGTCCACTGTCCCTCCTCTGTCCCTCCTCTGTTCCTCTGTCCCTCCTCTGTCCCTCCTCTGTTCCTCTGTCCCTCCTCTGTCCACTGTCCCTCCTCTGTTCCTCTGTCCCTCCTCTGTCTACTGTCCCTCCACTGTCCCTCCTCTGTCACACTGTCCCTCCTCTGTCTCTCCTCTGTTCCTCTGTCCCTCCTCTGTCCCACTGTCCCTCCACTGTCCCTCCTCTGTCCCTCTGTCCCTCCACTGTCCCTCCTCTGTCCCTCCTCTGTCCACTGTCCCTCCACTGTCCCACTGTCCCTCCTCTGTCCCTCTGTCCCCCCACTGTCCCTCCTCTGTCCCTCTGTCCCTCTGTCCCCCTGTCCCTCTGTCCCCCTGTCCCTCTCCCCCTGTACCCCTGTCCCCCTGTCCCTCTTGTCTCTTGTCTTGTTGTGTGTCTGACCTGGTTGAGAGGAAGTGTGTGTTGTCCTCTGCGTCTCCATGGAGACCGTGTGGGGACACCAGGGTCAGGCTGTTGAAGCGGAGGTGAGGACTGAAATACAATACAATACAAGAACAAACATTCAAACCAGGACTAAACCAGGTCTAAACCAGGTCTAAACCAGGACTAAACCAGGTCTAAACCAGGTCTAAGCCAGGACTAAACCAGGACTAAACCAGGTCTAAACCAGGACTAAACCAGGACTAAACCAGGTCTAAACCAGGTCTAAACCAGGACTAAACCAGGTCTAAACCAGGTCTAAACCAGGACTAAACCAGGACTAAACCAGGTCTAAACCAGGACTAAACCAGGTCTAAACCAGGTCTAAGCCAGGACTAAACCAGGACTAAACCAGGTCTAAACCAGGACTAAACCAGGACTAAACCAGGTCTAAACCAGGTCTAAACCAGGACTAAACCAGGTCTAAACCAGGACTAAACCAGGACTAAACCAGGACTAAACCAGGTCTAAACCAGGACTAAACCAGGACTAAACCAGGACTAAACCAGGTCTAAACCAGGACTAAACCAGGACTAAACCAGGACTAAACCAGGACTAAACCAGGTCTAAACCAGGTCTAAACCAGGACTAAACCAGGTCTAAACCAGGTCTAAGCCAGGACTAAACCAGGACTAAACCAGGTCTAAACCAGGACTAAACCAGGACTAAACCAGGTCTAAACCAGGTCTAAACCAGGACTAAACTAGGTCTAAACCAGGTCTAAACCAGGACTAAACCAGGACTAAACCAGGTCTAAACCAGGACTAAACCAGGACTAAACCAGGTCTAAACCAGGACTAAATCAGGACTAAACAGGACAGGGGGAGGGGACAGGGGTTAAGTCTGTCCCAGAGGATTAGGGTTAAACTGTCTGGGCGTCATGTTCTCATTAAAACAGATTAAACACCAGAGTTTGGTGAAGGTTTGGTGAAGGTTAAGTATGTAAATAGAGCGTGCTCTCAGTTTACTAAATCTCGCGCTCATTTAAATATACCGTGCGCTCGTTTACCTAAATCATGCACCCTGGTTTACTAAATCGTGCGCTCGCTGTATGAAGTCGTGCCCTCGTCGTTCTAAAACGTGCTCTTGTTTAAATTTGCTCAAAATGTGCACACGAGATGTATAAAATGTGTGCTCGTTTTGAAATCGTGGCCACGCTTTAGTAAATCGACTCAATTTTAGCGAGCACACAGTTTTAGTAAGACGACTCCACGATTTAGAGCGTTCTATTTACACGGACGCGCAACTTAATAAAACAAAGACGCGATTTCACAAAACGAGGACGCGCTTTGCAAAGTGAGTGTGCGCTTTATTGACGCCCCCCAAAAAAGATTTTCTGTGAGCGTTTACGGACTCCGTACTGAACCGGAGGAATACTGCGGACGCTTTAGGCTAAACGGGAGGACGATACAAACCGCGCCATAATGTTCAAAAACAGTTTTACGTCCATTTGTGTTTGAATATTCTCTAACCCTCCTTATGGTTAGCAGTACAAGCCTGTGCAAGGCTCCGCCCACAGATAGTTGATGGTGTTGTGATGGTGCTCTGAAGGGGGAGTGAAAAGTAAACGTTTTCCTAAGAGCTGCTGCTGTGAGGTGACAGGGCTAAGCACTCTGCCACTGCTCCAGAGCGTTTTTAAACACCACGCTCACATTCATTCTGAGGGAAATAAAAGCCTTTTATCTGTGACAAACAACAGGACCATAAACGCACCACCACAACACACCAGCACTATCTCCACCACACACACATCTATAAACACACACACACACACACACACATCTATAAACACACACACACACATCTATAAACACACACACACATCTATAAACACACACACATCTATAAACACACACACATCTATAAACACACACACACACACACACATACACACATCTATAAACACACACACACATCTATAAACACACACACACACACACACATCTATAAACACACACACACACATACACACACACATCTATAAACACACACACACACATACACACACACATCTATAAACACACACACACACACACATCTATAAACACACACACACACACACATCTATAAACGCACACACACATACACACATCTATAAACACACACACACATCTATAAACACACACACACATCTATAAACACACACACACACACACACATCTATAAACACACACACACACATACACACATCTATAAACACACACACATCTAGAAACACACACACATCTATAAACACACACACACACAACTATAAACACACACACATACACACACATACACACACATACACATCTATAAATACACATTTACACACACACACATCTATACACACACACACACATCTATAAACACACACACACATCTATAAACACACACACACACATCTATAAACACACACACACACATCTATAAACACACACACACACACACACATCTATAAACACACACACACACAGACACACACACATACACACATCTATAAACACACACATACACACACACATACACACACACATCTATAAACACACACATACACACACACATCTATAAACACACACACACACATCTATAAACACACACACACACACATCTATAAACACACACACACACACACACATCTATAAACACACACACACACAGACACACACACACACACACATCTATAAACACACACACACACACATCTATAAACACACACACACATACACACATCTATAAACACACACACACACATACACACACATCTATAAACACACACACACACACACATCTATAAACACACACACACACACACACACACACACATCTATAAACACACACACACACACACATCTATAAACACACACACACATCTATAAACACACACACACATCTATAAACACACACACACACACACACATCTATAAACACACACACACATCTATAAACACACACACACACACACACATCTATAAACACACACACACACACACATCTATAAACACACACACACACATACATACACACACACACACACACATCTATAAACACACACACACACATCTATAAACACACACACACACACATCTATAAACACACACACACACATCTATAAACACACACACACACATACACATTGTTCCAAACTCAAAGACGTTTCAGAGTGACAAAAGGAAAAGAAGATAATGCCTCACGACGGGACTAAACCAGGACTAAACCAGGACTAAACCAGGACTTAACCAGGACTAAACCAGGACTAAACCAGGACTAAACCAGGACTAAACCAGGACTAAACCAGGACTTAATGAAGCTGAGCTCAAACTCAAAGCACAAATCTCATTTTCCATTTTACACATTTTTAAGACCAAAAAATGAGATCAGGAAGTGTCAGGTTTGAGAAACGTGAACGTAGAGGAGACAGACTGTTCCTCTGTCTGGAGAATATGGGGAACATAGAGTCCTAGTCTAGTCCTGGTCTAGTCCCGGTCCAGTTCCAGTCCCAGTCCCGGTCCAGTCCTGGTACCAGCAGCAGAGGGTCTCGAGCAGACTCAGTCCAGTGTCTGAGGCTCCACAGACGATGATCCGAGCGTTCACCACCACCTTCTGCTCCAGAGTGAGCTTCCTGCTGATGAGGAGCAGCGCGAAGGGAGGCTGAGGAGGGACAAAACACAAACTCAAAACTCAAAACACCAAACTCAAAACACCAAACTCAAAACTCAAACTGAACGGAGGCTGAGGAGGGACAAAACAAAAACTCAAAACACAAAACTCAAAACTCAAAACACAAAACACAAAACACAAAACACAAAACTCAAAACTCAAACTGAACGGAGGCTGAAGAGGGACAAAACATAAGCCGGGTCTCAATTCTCAGTGTGCACAGTTCGGAGTGTGGTTTTAAGGGCGCATAGTACGTCTAAACCCGGTGTATACTTGGTCTAAACTTGGTCTAAACTTGGTCTAAACTTGGTTTAAACCTGGTCTAAACTTGGTCTAAACTTGGTCTAAACTTGGTTTAAACCTGGTTTAAACCTGGTCTAAACTTGGTCTAAACCTGGTCTAAACTTGGTCTAAACTTGGTCTAAACTTGGTTTAAACCTGGTCTAAACTTGGTCTAAACTTGGTCTAAACCTGGTCTAAACTTGGTTTAAACCTGGTCTAAACTTGGTCTAAACTTGGTCTAAACCTGGTCTAAACGTGGTCTAAACTTTGTCTAAACTTGGTTTAAACCTGGTCTAAACTTGGTCTAAACTTGGTCTAAACCTGGTCTAAACTTGGTCTAAACCTGGTCTAAACTTGGTCTAAACTTCATCTAAACGTGGTCTAAACTTGGTCTAAACTTGGTTTAAACCTGGTCTAAACTTGGTCTAAACTTGGTCTAAACTTGGTCTAAACCTGGTCTAAACTTGGTCTAAACCTGGTCTAAACTTGGTCTAAACTTGGTTTAAACCTGGTCTAAACTTGGTCTAAACCTGGTTTAAACCTGGTCTAAACTTGGTTTAAACCTGGTCTAAACTTGGTCTAAACTTGGTCAAAATGTGGTCTAAACTAAGTTTAAATTTGGTTTAAACCTGGTCTAAACTTGCTCTACACCTGGTCTAAACTTGGTCTAAACCTGGTCTAAACTTGGTCTAAACCTGGTCTAAACTTGGTCTAAACTTGGTCTAAACCTGGTCTAAACTTGGTCTAAACCTGGTTTAAACCTGGTCTAAACTTGGTCTAAACCTGGTTTAAACCTGGTTTAAACTTGGTTTAAACTTAGTCTAAACTTGGTCTAAACCTGGTCTAAACTTGGTCTAAACTTGGTCTAAACTTGGTCTAAACCTGGTCTAACCTTGGTCTAAACTTGGTCTAAACTTGGTCTAAACTTGGTCTAAACCTGGTCTAAACCTGGTCTAAACTTGGTCTAAACGTGGTCTAAACTTGGTCTAAACCTGGTCTAAACCTGGTCTAAACCTGGTCTAGCCTTGGTCTAAATCTGGTCTAAACCTGGTCTAACCTTGGTCTAAACCTGGTCTAAACTTGGTCTAAACCTGGTCTAAACGTCCCGGGTCCAGACGTTCGACGCTCGGTCTGAACGTAGCGTCTGATTGGCTGCTGGGATGACTCACCTGTGGGTCTGTGATCTGACTGGACGGCGCGTTGATGCCCAGATCCTCCAGGGAGAAGTCCATCTGAGGCCGAGGTCTGACCGGAACAGCACAGTCCAGGAGGAAGTCCAGAGGGTTTATACAGGAAGTCTGAGGAACGACCCAAGAACACCATGAGATCATCAGTACAGAATTTGTTTTATTTAACCTTGCTGGAGCGCGATACTGAAAACACAGTTTTCCTTTCTCTGTTCTCACAGTAGGAACCAACAATGTGTACACATCCTGAGAACGTAAATTCTGGGGTCCATCAGGCCTCCGCTGAAGATACACACTGAGGTATGGAGGAAGCAGCCCAACAAGTCCTTTATAAATAAGTTTGTACCAGTGTGTGAGCCGCCAGGTCGCTAAAGCAGGCCAGTGGGTCCGAGCACTACAGTTTGTAATAAAGCGCAAAGAGACATGAAATACTGAATCCAGAGAGCGCAGAGCTTGGTCTGGGGCATGCAAATACAAAAGATCCCCGTAGTCCAGCACAGGGAGGAATGTTGCAGCACAAGCCTCTTCCTGGCATTGAATGAAAAAGACAACTTGTTTCTGAAGTAAAAACTCAATTTAAGACGCAACTTTTTGACAAGAGAGTCAATATGAAAAGTCCATCATCCATTATGACACCCAAGTATTTAAAAGCATGAACGACTTCAATAACTGAGCCATCAGGTGCAACAACTGGAGGAACATTTTGCGTAATCTTACTTCTAGAAAACAGCATTACTTTGGTTTTGTTTGCATTAAGACAGTTTCAATTCGGAGAAGCTGTGGCAAACAATGTGAAATGCATTTTGCAATTTGTCGATGGCTTCAGTGAGTGAAGATGCAAAACAATATATAATCATGTCATCGGCATAAAAATGGCAATTTGCATTTTTTACATTCTGTCCCACATCATTTGTATGTATAGTGAAAAGAAGTGGTCCCAGAATAGACCCTTGTGGTACCCCTCGAATAACAGGCAGATCATCTGAACACTGGTCACCACAGAAGAAGAGAAGATTGTGCTTGTTGAGAGGCTGTCTGAAGTTAAATGGCACAGTGTAACTTTTCAGGTGGACGAGTTGTCATGGAGATGTTACTGATCTGGAATGTTCCACAGTATGAAGCCCCTGGATCATTTGGTGATTATTATGGGATGGAGAGGAGAGCTCCCCCTGCTGCCCTCCCCAGACACCTGCACGCCGGGACATAAGCTGAACATAGACCAGGCCAGACCCAGAAGTAAACCCGGACTAAACTAAGACTAAACCAGGTTTAATCCAGGTCTGTTGTTTGGAGGGAAGTCTTGGTGGTACAGAGTCTGAACTTGGTCTAAACCCGGTCTAAACTTTTATGTGTGAAAATGTTGTGTTATTGTTTTTGTCTCTGTGCTGATGCTGCCTCTGGGCCAGGACACTCTTGTAAAAGAGATTTTTAATCTCAATGAGTTTTTTTTATCCTGGTTAAATAAAGGTAAATAAATAAATAAAAAACTTGGTCTAAACCTAGTCATAGTCATCATAGTCATAGTTTGCTTTATTGTCGAAAAACAATCATGTACATGTACATAGAGTGAATTCGAAATTTGGTTTCCCCACTAACCAGGCAGGACAGTGATAGAGTGGGGAGGGGAGGGGCTGCTGCGCATGCGCCGCCGACTGGGAGATGCAGAGTAGAAAAGATGCAATAAACTCAGTGACAATTTAACAACATGTAATGACAGAAAAAACAGTTGGAGATATAACGTACGGTGATCTTTTTCGTTGGCAACAGAAGGAAGGGTGTGGGGGGATCAGATTGGAAATCAATGAAATTGATTGAACCGAGAGCAGAGATCAGACCTTTACTAAAAGACAGGGAACATTTCTACTCAATCATGTCAGTGTGTCAGTGTCAGTGTGTGAGTGGGTGCCATGTTTATGTAGAGTCCAGACAACAAACCACATTCTGTGGCCTTGGAAGTGTTCTTGCAGGGAGGCGAAGTCAAAACACAGATAACCATTGGAGCCACAGATTTTCACAGGAGAGACATAATTATTAGACATAAATTGTCCAAAGGGATTAGGGATGTCAACAATTAATCGATTAACGGTTAATTGTCGATTAAGACGTTGGTCGATCAAAATGCATTAATTGTAATTAACCGCTAACCGCGGACACGCGGACATGCGCACCCGCGTGGTCATGAAACAAGGCAACCGCGCTGCGCCAAGCTCGACTCACAGCCGACCGCAGGCGCCAACGGCACTGCTCAGCAGCCCCGGGTGTAAGCACGAGGCGAGATCGAACCCGGAATGCGTGCCGCTGCTGCTGGTTTCGCCGCAGCCCGCGCCCCGAACCCCGCGCGGCTGGCCTGCGGCGAAACCAGCAGCGGCACGTGGTGGTTTAATCCTGGTCTAGTCCAGGTCTAGACCCGGTCAAGTCCCGGTCCAGTCCAGGTCCAGTCCAGGTCCAGACCTGGTTCAGACCTGATTCAGTCCACGTTCAGTCCTGGTCTAGTCTCTTAGCCAATCAGGACAGAACACAATGTTACACTATAAAAAAAATGTTACACTATAAAAAAAAAAATTGGATAGAGCGAGGGATTACTGTATTTTGTTATTCAGCATCAATACATTTGTCTGCTTTTTACGAAGGAATAATTAATTGAGGAATATACAATATAATAATACTATGATATATTTTTGACTCAGTGTTATGTTACTATAGCTTATATTCTTAAAGACCCTATTGAAACACTCAAATTCAGGTGAAAAACGCCGCTTATCAGTTAATCGTTAATCGACCGATAAGGTCAATCAACTATCAGTTAATGAATTAACCGATAATTTGCATCCCTAAAAGGGATTAATTTAGCATGATGAAATACATTTTTAGAGACCCAGGTGAACAATTTAGATTGAGCTTGGGTTTTGCCAGACCCCCATCTTCATATCACCATGAAGATTCATGAGAGATCTCATTAGTTCCTCTTGGCGCACAGACTGCGCTGCGTTGGCTTTACACAGTTCTGTCACCATGCCCGTGATGATATCCAAACGTCAAACCTGGTCTAAACTTGGTCTAATCTTGGTCTAAACCTGGTCTAAACCTGGTCTAAACTTGGTCTAAACTTGGTCTAAACTTGGTCTAAACTTGGTCTAAACCTGGTCTAAACCAGGTCTAAACCAGGTCTAAACCTTGTCTAAACGTGGCCTAAACCCGGTCTAAACCCAGTCTCCTCACCTGTGTGACGGGGCTGTTCGGGGGGTCCTCTTGGTGGTTGTTCAGAGGGTCCTCTTGGTGGCTGTTCGAGGGGTCCTCTTGGTGGTTGTTCGGAGGGTCCTCTTGGTGGCTGTTCGAGGGGTCCTCTTGGTGGCTGTCCGAGGGGTCTTCTTGGTGGCTGTCCGAGGGGTCCTCTTGGTGGCTGTCCGAGGGGTCCTCTTGGTGGCTGTTCGGAGGGTCCTCATGGTGGCTGTTCTGGAGGTCCTCTTGGTGGCTGTTTGAGGGGTCCTCTTGGTGGCTGTCCGAGGGGTCCTCTTGGTGGCTGTCCGAGGGGTCCTCTTGGTGACTGTTTGAGGGGTCCTCTTGGTGGCTCTCAGAGGGGTCCTCTTGGTGGCTGTCCGAGGGGTCTTCTTGGTGACTGTTTGAGGGGTCCTCTTGGTGGCTCTCTGAGGGGTCCTCTTGGTGACTGTTCGGAGGGTCCTCTTGGTGGCTGTTCAAGGGGTCCTCTTGGTGGCTGTTCGAGGGGTCCTCTTGGTGGCTGTTCAGAGGGTCCTCTTGGTGGCTGTTCTGGGGGTCCTCTTGGTGGTTGCTTGGAGGGTCCTCTTGGTGGCTGTCTGGGGGGTCCTCTCGGTAGTTGTTCGGGGGGTACTCTCGGTGGTAGAGGCAGGACTTGTGGCTCAAGCGCAGTACCTCTCTGAACAGCAGGCGGCAGCAGTGGCGGAAGGTCGGCCGCACGACAAAATGGCGGAGGGCAGCATGCTCCTGGTACGAGTGGTGGCTGAAGTAGATGAAGTTCTCTATGTTGTAGTGAGCCCTGAGGAACTCCACCTCCTGAGACACAAACACCAAACAGAACCATGAAGGCCACCCAGAGGACCACTGCAGCTTTATTATAAACACTGTTCTGACCTGCTCGTCTCTGATGACCACAGCCCCGGCCAGCTGAGTCCCGACCTCAGCCACGAAGCACTGGAGAGGAACCCTGACCTGAGAGAGACCGGGGTTAGACCAGAGGTAGACCAGGACTAATCAAGGACTGGACCAGGACTATAACCAAGACCAGGACTAAACCTGGACTGGACCAAGACTAAACCTGGACTGGACCAAGACTAAACCAGTGTTAGAACCAAAACTGAACCAGAAATGGACTTCAGGTCAGAATCAAAATAAAGAGAAAAGACAAATATGTAGATTTGATGAATGTTCTGCTGCAGATGTAACAGGTTTTCTTAATGTTTGGGTTCATGATTCTACTGTTCGTAACACGAAATTAGTGACCCGCTGTGGCGTTTGACCCAGGCTGTGGTGTTTCACTCTGGTGGTTTTTGACCCAGTGGTTTGGGCAGATGTGGATGATCGTGTGTGAGTCGGTGTGGTGTTTGACCCGGTGGTTGGGTGAATGTGGATGATCGTGTGTGACCCGGTGTGGTGTTTGACCCGGTGTGGCGTTTGACCCGGTGGTTGGGTGAATGTGGATGATCGTGTGTGACCCGGTGTGGTGTTTGACCCGGTGTGGCGTTTGACCCGGTGGTTTGGCGGATGTGGATGATCGTGTGTGTCCCGGTGTGGCGTTTGACTCAGTGGTTGGGTGAATGTGGATGATCGTGTGTGTCCCGGTGTGGCGTTTGACCCGGTGTGGTGTGTGACCCGGTGTGGTGTTTGACCCGGTGTGGCGTTTGACCCGGTGGTTTGGCGGATGTGGATGATCGTGTGTGTCCCGGTGTGGCGTTTGACCCGGTGGTTGGGTGGATGTGGATGATCGTGTGTGACTCGATGTGGTGTTTGACCCGGTGTGGTGTGTGACCCGGTGTGGTGTTTGACCTGGTGTGGTGTTTGACCCGGTGGTTGGGCGGATGTGGATGATCGTGTGTGACTCGGTGTGGTGTTTGACCCGGTGTGGTGTGTGACCCGGTGTGGTGTTTGACCCGGTGTGGCGTTTGACCCGGTGGTTGGGTGAATGTGGATGATCTTGTGTGACCCGGTGTGGTGTTTGACCCGGTGTGGTGTTTGACCCGGTGGTTGGGTGGATGTGGATGATCGTGTGTGACTCGGTGTGGTGTGTGACCCGGTGTGGTGTTTGACCCGGTGTGGTGTTTGACCCGGTGGTTGGGCGAATGTGGATGATCGTGTGTGTCCCGGTGTGGCGTTTGACCCGGTGTGGTGTTTGACCCGGTGGTTGGGCGGATGTGGATGATCGTGTGTGTCCCGGTGTGGCGTTTGACCCGGTGTGGTGTTTGACCCGGTGTGGTGTTTGACCCGGTGTGGCGTTTGACCCGGTGTGGTATTTGACCCGGTGTGGCGTTTGACCCGGTTGTTGGGCGGATGTGGATGATCGTGTGTGACTCGGTGTGGTGTTTGACTCGGTGTGGTGTTTGACTCGGTGTGGTGTTTGACTCGGTGTGGTGTTTGACTCGGTGTGGTGTTTGACTCGGTGTGGCGTTTGACCCGGTGCTTGGGCGGATGTGTGACTCGTGGAGGGTTTGGGCGGGGTTCTGGTCTCAGAAGCAGCTGTGGCTCCGTCAGGCTCCATCTGTCCCCCTGGTTCCACAGACTGTGTGGTTGGAGCCAGGTGACGTCACTGTCTTCAGCTCCAGTCAAATGAAGCTCACCAGGCTAGCAGTTATAGAAACGATATTAGGAATAGGAATTTATTTACGGACAAAACAGTGAAATAAAACACCAGGAATTTTCTGAGCACTGAAGCCTCAAACGCAGGAAAACAGGATTACTGAAACAGGAATAAACCCTAAAACCTGTCCTCCAGACGTCCTTGTTTACGAGCGGCCTTCTGCACATTTATTTATCACACTATATTTAGTATTTTATACAATCATCAGTCCTTTGGTTTCTTTTCTCCCAATTTAGATTTACAATATGAGGAAACTCATTTACAACATTAACCTTGGACATAAATGAATCTCCTCACATGAAAAGGGTTTTTATTCACAGAGCTCCGGGCTGCAGGTCCAGACTTGGTTCAGACTTGGTTCAGACTTGGTTCAGACCTGGTTCAGACCTGGTTCAGTCCTGGTTCAAACTTGGTTCAGACCTGGTTCAGACCTGGTTCAGACCTGGTCCAGACTTGGTTCAGACTTGGTTCAGACCTGGTTCAGACCTGGTTCAGACCTGGTTCAGACTTGGTTCAGACCTGGTTCAGTCCTGGTTCAAACTTGGTTCAGACCTGGTTCAGACCTGGTTCAGACCTGGTCCAGACCTGGTTCAGTCTTGGTTCAGACCTGGTCCAGACCTGGTTCAGTCCAGTCCTGCTCCTCTCACCTGGTCCGTCTCGGTCTGGTAGAACAGGTCCAGATCCTGAAGCAGGAAGTCCCTGTGGTCCAGACCTCGGACCAAATCCAGGACCAAGTCTCTGTCTGAGGGAACGGCCCGCCTCACCTGCACCGGCCTGAAGGGGGCAGCACACGCCACACATTACACCACAGAGAAGTCTGCTCCTCTGACCCTCTCCTCCTCTCTCCTCCTGTCCTCTTCTCCTTTCCTCTCCTCTCCCCTTCTCCTCCTCTCATCTAATCTCCTCCTGTCTCCTCCTCTCTCCTCCTCCCCTCTCCTCTCCTCCTCCCCTCCTCTCTCCTCCTCTCCCTCTCCTCCTCTCCTCCTGTCCTCTTCTCCTTTCCTCTCCTCTCCCCTTCTCCTCCTCTCATCTAATCTCCTCCTGTCTCCTCCTCTCTCCTCCTCCCCTCTCCTCTCCTCCTCCTCTCTCCTCTCCTCCTCTCTCCTCCTCTCCCTCTCCTCCTCTCCTCCTCCCCTCTCCTCCTCTCTCCTCCTCTCTCCTCCTCTCCTCTCTCCTCCTCCTCTCTCCTCCTCTCCCTCTCCTCCTCTCCTCCTCCCCTCTCCTCCTCTCTCCTCCTCTCCTCTCTCCTCCTCCTCTCTCCTCCTCCTCTCCTCCTCCCCTCTCCTCCTCTCTCCTCCTCCTCTCCTCCTCCCCTCTCCTCCTCCCCTCTCCTCCTCTCCTCCTCCTCTCTCCTCCTCTCCTCCTCCCCTCCTCTCCTCCTCCTCTCCTCTCTCCTCCTCCCCTCTCTCCTCCTCTCCCCTCTCCTCTCCTCCTCCCCTCTCCTCTCTCCTCCTCTCCCCCTTTTCTCTCTCCTCTCCTCTCTCCTCCTCTCCTCCCTCCTCCTCTCTCCTCTCTCCTCCTCTCCTCCTCTCCTCCTCCCCTCTCCTCCTCCTCTCCTCTCTCCTCCTCCCCTCTCCTCCTCCCCTCTCCTCTCTCCTCCTCTCCTCTCTCCTCCTCCCCTCTCCCCTCTCCTCCTCTCCTCCTCTCCTCTCTCCTCCTCCCCTCTCCTCCTCCTCCCCTCTCCTCCTCTCCTCCTCCTCTCTCCTCCTCCCCTCTCCTCCTCCTCTCCTCTTACATGAGTGCGAGGCGGTGCAGGGCGTACAGCTCGGGGGCATCTGTCCACATGTTTTTGGGGCTGACTCTGGTGAAGTTGTGGAGCAGGGGCATTTCGGGGTACAGCGTCGTCACGGTGACCAGGCACAGGTCTCTGTCCTGAGGGCGACAGCAGAGGTCACACAGGGTCAGAGGTCATTTAAAGAGTGTGGTTTTACAGGAGTCACTCACGGGGAAGAGTTTGAAGACGTACGGCAGGAAGTCCACAGACCTGAGCACAAAAACAGTCATATTAAAGACCTGTAAGAGAGTTCTAATCCAGACCCGGGCATTTGCCCGTGAAAGGTTGCTTGAAATTAAGAAAATAAAACCTACTTTCAAAATTGTACATAATGCATTTGTACTGAGGATCATCTGTTGGACTTCACATCTTCACCTCAAACACGAACCTGACTTTGATGCACTTGTTAAAGCTCAACAGAGGCGACATTTCTCTCACTGATCAAGAATAAAAACACTAAAACATGCAAATTTTCACTTTTTTTCTACACAGTTTGGCAGTTGGACAAAAAACAAAATGTGACATTTCTTGTCTTATATTATTTGTCAAACAAACACATTGTGGTGTCTTAATACAAAGTTAAACTCAGAAAACATTGTGGGGTTAAAGTGAAAAAGAGTTACAAATGTTTCATGTTTACCATTGTTTTGAATTATTTTACTGAATAAATTCAGTGTTTGTAAAACCTCACTCTCTCATGACTTAATAATAACACAGAACTTACAGCTTCTGTAAACAATGACATTTACTGATTTCAACGTAAAAATAAAATTAATAACCAGAGTAGACTTCAAACTTTTGGCCCTCCACAATATTTTCTGCTTCTCATTTGTCCCCTGGGGAAAAATAATTGCCCCCCCTGTTCTAATCTAAAAGTAAAAGAAACACATTTGAAACATCATCACAACAAAGTGGAGCTCTGCTGAGGAAAAGGTGATGGCGCCCCCTATGGACAGATCACAGGAGAGCAGTGGGTTGACTGGACACTTGGCCGTGAATCCTACGTGTATTTAACTGACGAACGGATCCACAGACGGGAATCTGTCCTGAGGGGCGACCAATCACAGAGCAGCATTCAGATTTGGGGCGGAGCCAAAAGGCAAAGCGCCAAAACAAACCAAAACAAACGCGGTGACAGAGGCAGACTTAGGCTACGTCCACACGACAATGCTCCTGGATTTTTTTTATGCAGGTTAAAAAAAAATTGCGTCCACACTCGGATTAGTAAATATTCACGTCCAGACGAAAATGGAGCGCTGAGTGAAAACGGTGTAATACATGCCACACCAATATGTGGCGCTGTAAACAGGAAACAGCCAGAGCCACCGGAAACATAATACTACAAAGAACGCATGAACATAAAGTCCTTTCTCTTCCGCAAACAAACATCGCGACGTCTCAGTTCGCAGTGTGCACAGTCCGGAGTGTGGTTTAACGGGCACTCCGCGGACATCTCCATTTTTCGTCTTGTTCTGCTGTTGTGACACTTTTGACTGATAATACGTAGAGCGACACGGATCAATCTGACGCGAGCAGGTTAACGAGTATCACCGATCACGAAGAGCGTACAGAGCGGGGGGCGTGTCTGGGGGATAAGTGATAACAGGACGGTTTGATGGTTGTGGATACGAAATGGAAGGCTGAGTTCGTACCTGGTTTCATGATTCTTGTCGATGGCGAAGAGCTGGATGACGAAGGCTCGGTGAGAGTGAGACACCTCCTCCTCCACCTCCTCCTCTTTCCTCTGTGTCTCCTTTTTCTCCTCTTTCTGCTCAAACATTCTCAACTCAGAGACAAACAAAACAAGTTTCTGACACAAACTCACCTCCACAAACAACAAAATGTGCATAAACACTGCTGAGCTTTAGTGTAGATCTGTCCAAACACGCTCTGAAGTGAGATTCTTCTAATGTTTGTCACTTCACATTTGTCTTTTGGTTCAGTCCAGGTTTAGTCCTGGTTTAGTCCTAGTTTAGGTCTGGTTCAGTCCTGGTTCAGTCTTGGTTCAGTCCTCGTTTAGTCCTGGTTCAGTCCTGGTTCAGTCCTGGTTTAGTCCTGGTACAGTCCTGGTTTAGTCTTGGTTGAGTCCTAGTTTAGTCCTGGTTCAGTCTTGGTTTAGTCCTGGTTCAGTCCTGGTTCAGTCCTGGTATAGTCCTGGTTTAGTCTTGGTTCGGTCCTGGTTTAGTCCTGGTTTAGTCCTGGTATAGTCCTGGTTTAGTCCTGGTTTAGACCTGGTTTAGTCCTGGTTTAGTCCTGGTTTAGACCTGGTTTAGTCCTGGTTTAGACCTGGTTTAGACCTGGTTTAGTCCTGGTTTAGACCTGGTTTAGTCCTGGTTTAGACCTGGTTTAGACCTGGTTTAGACCTGGTTTAGACCTGGTTTAATCCTGGTTTAGACGTGGTTTAGACCTGGTTTAGTCCTGGTTCAGTCCTGGTTCAGTCCTGGTTCAGTCCTGGTACAGTCCTGGTTTAGTCCTGGTTCAGTCCTGGTATAGTCCTGGTTTAGTCTTGGTTCGGTCCTGGTTTAGTCCTGGTTTAGTCCTGGTTTAGACCTGGTTTAGTCCTGGTTTAGACCTGGTTTAGAGCTGGTTTAGTCCTGGTTTAGACCTGGTTTAGACCTGGTTTAAACCTGGTTTAGTCCTGGTTTAGACCTGGTTTAGTCCTGGTTTAGTCCTGGTTTAGACCTGGTTTAGTCCTGGTTTAGACCTGGTTTAGACCTGGTTTAGTCCTGGTTTAGACCTGGTCAGTTCTTGTGGACGTGTGAACTTTGAATCATTGCAATAAAACATAAATTGTAAAATAAAAGTATAAATGTTTTAGTTCCACATGCGCAGACACAGGCAGAACATGCAACAAAAACATACCTGTTCAGAGGAGGCGGGTCCTGTCTCCTTCCTGTCTTCTGATTGGTCTGTTTTCTCCTCAGTCTGTCCTGGTTCTTGGGTTTTTGGAGCGTCTGATTGGCCCTTTTCCGCTTCTCTCGTCTCTGACTGGCCCGTCTTGCCCTGTGTCTTTCCTGATTGGTCCTTTTCGTTCTCCCTCTTCTCTGATTGGCCTGGTTTACTTTCTCTTTTCTCTGATTGGCCAGTTTCCTTCTCTTCCTTCTTTGATTGGGCAGTCTTCCCATCAGACTGTCTTGATTGGTCCTTTTCTTTCACCCTCCTCTCTGATTGAGCGGTTTCACTTTCTCTGTTCTCTGATTGGCCTCCTCCTTCCTCCCTCTCCTCTGATTGGCCTCCTCCTTCCTCCCTCTCCTCTGATTGGCTCGGCTCCTCTGGGAACACGCCGTCGAACTCGCTCAGGTCGTACAGTTGGAGCAGAGTTTTCACTTTGACGTTCGCCGTGACGGTGATGAAGCCGACCACCTCTCCGTTACTCTGGCAACAGATAAACAAACAAATAAATAAAATATTTAATAAAAATAACAACGTCCTGGTTTAGTCCTGGTTTAGTCCTGGTTCAGTCTTGGTTTAGTCCTGGTTCAGTCCTGGTTCAGTCCTGGTTCAGTCCTGGTACAATCCTGGTTTAGTCCTGGTTCAGTCCTGGTATAGTCCTGGTTTAGTCTTGGTTCGGTCCTGGTTTAGTCCTGGTTTAGTCCTGGTTTAGACCTGGTTCAGTCCTGGTTCAGCCCTGGTTCAGTCCTGATTTAGACCTGGTTTAGTCTTGGTTCGGTCCTGGTTTAGTCCTGGTTTAGCCCTGGTTTAGTCCTGGTTTAGACCTGGTTTAGTCCTGGTTTAGAACTGGTTTAGTCCTGGTTCAGTCCTGGTTCAGTCCTGGTTTAGTCCTGGTTTAGACCTGGTTTAGTCCTGGTTTATACCTGGTTCAGTCCTGGTTTAGTCCTGGTTCAGTCCTGGTTCAGTCCTGGTTTAGTCCTGGTTTAGTCCTGGTTCAGTCCTGGTTTAGTCCTGGTTTAGTCCTGGTTTAGTCCTGGTTTAGTCCTGGTTTAGTCCTGGTTTAGTCCTGGTTCAGTCCTGGTTCAGTCCTGGTTTAGTCCTGGTCAGTGCCAGGTTGTCTCAGGTTGGTCAGAGTGAAGCAGCTGTTCTCCATCTGCTCCTCCAGATGGCGCTGCCCCACAGGGACAGTGCAGGTGTCAGGAGCTTTTCCAGAGACGCTCACAGACGCCGTGAGTCCGTGTGACATTCTAATACAGCTTAACGACGTTTGGAGCAGGTTTAACTCTCCAACACTCTGAGATTTAAGAAGATTCTATTTTGATATTTTGATTCAGTTTTGTATTGAAAAGAATCAGGAGATGGAACGGAGATCAATCCTGTCGATTACCTAAGACAGTATTACCTAGTGATACAATGATCAAAGGAGAAGTTCAATTTGTCAACTGGACAAAGTTTGTTTGGTTGAAAACGTGAAAAGTCCCTCAGTCGTCCAGGTAGAATCCATGATAGCAGGAGAAGTTCAATTTGTCAACTGGACCAAGTTTGTTTGGTTGAAAACGTTTCGCCGCTCATCCGAGAGGCTTCGTCAGCCTCTCGGATGAGCGGCGAAACGTTTTCAACCAAACAAACTTGGTCCAGTTGACAAATTGAACTTCTCCTGCTACTTTGGTTGAAAACGTTTTGCTGCTCATCCGAGAGGCTTCGTCAGCTCTCTGACAGGGTCTGACAGGGTCTGACAGGGTCAGGGTCTAACCCTGTCAGAACAGACACATCAAAGACATATCAAAGGTTGCTAGGTGCGTTGCTAGGCCATTGACAAATTTCTGCAACTTTGACCTGCTGGTGCCACTAGACGGTTGGGGCTGGGGACCTATAAATTGCTGTGGGTAATGAGGAGACTGGCTGGAATGTGCTTGCCAAATTTCACAACTTTTTACCAGACGGTTCTAGGGGCTGCCATAGACTCCCACAGGAGGAGAATAATAATAATCTTGAGACCAGAACATCAAAGGAAAGATCAAAGGGTTACTAGGCAACTTGCCTAGGCAACTTGCCTAGGCAACGGAAAGCAATTCGTATAGGGTGCCTAGCACCTTCGGTGCTTTTCCCCCTAATAATAATAATCTGTCCCAGGTCTGAACTTGCCTGGTTTACACCAGACCATATCACAGTGAGATATGGTCTGGGAGCACCTATTGAATATCTCGTAGTGGAGGTGTGGTTTACGATCGCCAACGGTCGTTTATTGGGCGTTACAAATGTCTATCATTTGGCGTATACGTAGCCCAGAGCCAATCATGTCAGTTGTCAGTTCAAACTACAAGCTTCCATTTGTCACGTTGTACGTGTCACCGTCTTTCCACCCCTCCCCGCTCTCTGATTGGCTCCCAGAATCGGGAGAGCTCACTTGCCATAGTTGCCAGACTGTCTTTCAGATCGGAACGAACGAAAGCAGCCTGGGATTTCTCAGGTTAGGTCTGAACCAGGTCTAAACCAGGACTAAACCAGGTCTAAACCAAGACTAAACCAGGTCTAAACCAGAACTAAACCAGGTCTAAGGCAGGACTAAACCAGGTCTAAGCCAGGACTAAACCAGGTCTAAACCAGGACTAAACCAGGACTAAACCAGGTCTAAGCCAGGACTAAACCAGATCTAAGCCAGGACTAAACCAGGTCTAAACCAGGACTAAACCAGGACTAAACCAGGTCTAAGCCAGGACTAAACCAGGTCTAAACCAGGACTAAACCAGGACTAAACAAGGTCTAAACCAGGTCTAAACCAGGACTAAACCAGGTCTAAATCAGGCCTAAACCAGGTCTAAACCAGGACTAAACCAGGTCTAAACCAGGACTAAACCAGGACTAAACCAGGTCTAAACCTAGAACTAAACCAGGACTAAACCAGGTCTCAACCAAGACTAAACCAGGACTAAACCAGGACTAAACCAGTACTAAACCAGGTCTAAATCAGGACTAAACCAGGACTAAACCAGGTCTAAGCCTAGAACTAAACCTGGTCTAAACCAGGTCTAAACCCAGAACTAAACCAGAACTAAACCAGGTCTAAACCAGGTCTAAACCAGGACTAAACCAGAACTAAACCTGGTCTAAACCAGGTCTAAACCCAGAACTAAACCAGAACTAAACCAGGTCTTTGTTCCAGTCTATGTTCTAATATATGGAAGATAAATTCTTCCATCAGATTTTGAATTTTAAATGCCTCTGAATTTGTCTTTGTGGATTTTTTACTCATGAATTTTGTGAATTTTTACTATTTTCAAGTATCCAAGCATTTGTTTGCAGGAGAACATTTCGCGTGCAGATGAAATCATCTGCATTTGAAGAGGAGCTCTCAAATATATAATCTATAAACACAAATCTATAATCTATAAAATCCAGTTTACCTCGCAGACAGCGGAGTGCAGCAGCTCGCTCTCCATCTTCAGGAGGTCCAACATAAAGAACGGTTTGTCCATGAGCATTTGGAGCTTCGTCTCTTCAGAGATCTTCATCACGTCGTCATGGTCCTCAATCCTGAGCAAAAACAACAACTACAACTGTTTTAACTGAAATTATCCAGAGTAAACTGAGAGAACCTTAACCACAGTGCAAAGTATCACGTAGAGCAGGGGTGCCCAACCAGTCTATTGCGATCTACCAGTCGATCGCAGGCAGAGTGTCAGTCGATCGCGTATGGATACGTTCAGACTGCAGGGCTTAATGCTCAATTCCGATTTTTTTGTGAAATCTGATTTTTTTGCGAGGTCATTCACATTTCCAGTTAAATACGACTTGTATGTGATCTCCAGTGTAAACTTTAAACGCCCCAAAAGTGTCCCGCATGCACCTTGGAGGACACGACGAGGTCACGTGCGGCGAGCGTGCTCAGTGTTTACGGAAATCACCTAAAGTTGCTGTCGTACCGGAGCCAGAACATGTACAGCTTATTTGTTTTAAAAAGGAGAAGGAGAAGGACGAGGTTTTTGGCCACAGCGTTTTGTGGGGCAGTGGCAGCAACGTCCGTGAACGTGTTGGTGCGGAGTCGCAGACAAGAGCGGTGGGATTGCTACGTGCTTCGCCGCCTCACTGACACGGAGTTCATATACTATTTTCGCATGACGAGAAGAACGTTTGTGTACATTTGTGAGCGCCGACTTGTACCACTCTCACTGGAGGAAACACGCCCAGGTCGGATGAACGCGACCTGGCCGTTCAGACTGAAGTCGCATGCCAAAAGATCGGATATGTATCGGATTTAGGAGCACATATCTTGGGCTACGTTCACACTGCAGCCTGAAGTGACCCAAATCCGATTTTTTCGCCCTTATGCGACTTTAAAAATAAAGGTTGGGGGTGTAATGGGATATTCACCTGCTCTCATCCAACAACTATTGGTAAACTCCCCTCCTGTTATTGGCTAACTGTTGGGAGCTTAATTTAAGACAGCAGTGTTGTGAGACCAGTGTGTGGGCCGAGGGGACGATGTTTCTGTGATGGTGACAACATATGACAACTAAGATGTCCTAAAGCCATTTATGTTTGTATTCTGCTGCCTAATTCAACATTAAATGCTAATAACCTCAATCTTGAGTTTTTGCCCTTTCATGATCCCTTTTTTGAAAGCTCACATCTCACTCCGAAAGCCCATTTTTGCCATGTGTAACAGACCCCCCTCTTGGTAGATCTCAGCACAACATCAACCTCAAAAGTAGATCTTGGTTAAAAAAAGTTGCGCACCCCTGATGTAGAGTGTAGCGCCCTCACCTGGCTGGGGTGTATTTATACAGTGGACAGTGGGATGTAGAGTGTAGCGCCCTCACCTGGCCGGGGTGTATTTATACAGTGGACAGTGGGATGTAGAGTGTGGCGCCCTCACCTGGCCGGGGTGTATTTATACAGTGGACAGTGGGATGTAGAGTGTGGCGCCCTCACCTGGCCGGGGTGTATTTATACAGTGGATAGTGGGATGTAGAGTGTAGCGCCCTCACCTGGCCTAGGTGTATTTATACAGTGGACAGTGGGATGTAGAGTGTGGCGCCCTCACCTGGCTGGGGTGTATTTATACAGTGGACAGTGGGATGTAGAGTGTGGCGCCCTCACCTGGCTGGGGTGTATTTATACAGTGGACAGTGGGATGTAGAGTGTAGCGCCCTCACCTGGCTGGGGTGTATTTATACAGTGGACAGTGGGATGTAGAGTATAAATACACCCCGCCCTCACCTGGCCGGGGTGTATTTATACAGTGGACAGTGGGATGTAGAGTGTGGCGCCCTCACCTGGCTGGGGTGTATTTATACAGTGGACAGTGGGATGTAGAGTGTAGCGCCCTCACCTGGCTGGGGTGTATTTATACAGTGGACAGTGGGATGTAGAGTATAAATACACCCCGCCCTCACCTGGCCGGGGTGTATTTATACAGTGGACAGTGGGATGTAGAGTGTGGCGCCCTCACCTGGCCGGGGTGTATTTATACAGTGGATAGTGGGATGTAGAGTGTAGCGCCCTCACCTGGCCTAGGTGTATTTATACAGTGGACAGTGGGATGTAGAGTGTGGCGCCCTCACCTGACTGGGGTGTATTTATACAGTGGACAGTGGGATGTAGAGTGTGGCGCCCTCACCTGGCTGGGGTGTATTTATACAGTGGACAGTGGGATGTAGAGTGTAGCGCCCTCACCTGGCTGGGGTGTATTTATACAGTGGACAGTGGGATGTAGAGTGTAGAGTGTAGCGCCCTCACCTGGCCGGGCGGATGCAGAGCTCGGGGCAGTGCTCGTCTCTCACACAAACTTGAGCCACACAGTTTAGTTCCGTCTGTAACTCCAGAGGCTCGAACATCTGCACCAGGGCTGGATCTGACCCCACAGAAGGGACGGAACAACAGAACCCAGGGTAAAGGAGAAGAGAAAGAGAGAGAAAGAGAAAGCAGGTTATCAAAGGATTGTCAAAAGTATTAAAAATCATATACTAATTAATAGTGTACTGCAGTACTTCTATTAGTGTACTGCAGTACTTCTATTAGTGTACTGCAGTACTTCTATTAGTACTGCATGTACTAATAGAAGTACTGCATGTACTAATAGAAGTACTGCATGTACTAATAGAAGTACTGTATGTACTAATAAAAGTACTGCATGTACTAATAGAAGTACTGCATGTACTAATAGAAGTACTGCATGTACTAATAGAAGTACTGTATGTACTAATAAAAGTACTGCATGTACTAATAGAAGTACTGTATGTAGTAATAGAAGTACTGCATGTACTTATAGAAGTACTGCATGTACTAATAGAAGTACTGCATGTACTAATAAAAGTACTGCATGTACTAATAGAAGTACTGCATGTACTAATAGAAGTACTGTATGTAGTAATAGAAGTACTGCATGTACTTATAGAAGTACTGCATGTACTAATAAAAGTACTGCATGTACTAATAGAAGTACTGTATGTAGTAATAGAAGTACTGCATGTACTAATAGAAGTACTGTATGTAGTAATAGAAGTACTGCATGTACTTATAGAAGTACTGCATGTACTAATAAAAGTACTGCATGTACTAATAAAAGTACTGCATGTACTAATAGAAGTACTGCATGTACTAATAAACGTACTGCATGTACTAATAGAAGTACTGTATGTAGTAATAGAAGTACTGCATGTACTAATAGAAGTACTGTATGTACTAATAGAAGTACTGTATGTAGTAATAGAAGTACTGCATGTACTAATAGAAGTACTGTATGTACTAATAGAAGTACTGTATGTACTAATAAAAGTACTGCATGTACTAATAGAAGTACTGTATGTAGTAATAGAAGTACTGCATGTACTAATAGAAGTACTGTATGTACTAATAGAAGTACTGTATGTAGTAATAGAAGTACTGCATGTACTAATAGAAGTACTGTATGTACTAATAGAAGTACTGTATGTAGTAATAGAAGTACTGCATGTACTTATAGAAGTACTGTATGTACTAATAGAAGTACTGCATGTACTAATAGAAGTACTGTATGTACTAATAGAAGTACTGCATGTACTAATAAAAGTACTGCATGTACTAATAGAAGTACTGCATGTACTTATAGAAGTACTGCATGTACTAATAAAAGTACTGCATGTACTAATAGAAGTACTGTATGTAGTAATAGAAGTACTGCATGTACTAATAGAAGTACTGTATGTACTAATAGAAGTACTGTATGTAGTAATAGAAGTACTGCATGTACTTATAGAAGTACTGCATGTACTAATAGAAGTACTGCATGTACTAATAGAAGTACTGTATGTACTAATAAAAGTACTGCATGTACTAATAGAAGTACTGTATGTAGTAATAGAAGTACTGCATGTACTAATAGAAGTACTGTATGTACTAATAGAAGTACTGTATGTAGTAATAGAAGTACTGCATGTACTAATAGAAGTACTGTATGTACTAATAGAAGTACTGCATGTACTAATAAAAGTACTGCATGTACTAATAGAAGTACTGCATGTACTTATAGAAGTACTGCATGTACTAATAAAAGTACTGCATGTACTAATAGAAGTACTGTATGTAGTAATAGAAGTACTGCATGTACTAATAGAAGTACTGTATGTACTAATAGAAGTACTGTATGTAGTAATAGAAGTACTGCATGTACTAATAGAAGTACTGTATGTACTAATAGAAGTACTGTATGTAGTAATAGAAGTACTGTATGTACTAATAGAAGTACTGTATGTAGTAATAGAAGTACTGTATGTACTAATAGAAGTACTGCATGTACTAATAGAAGTACTGCATGTACTAATAGAAGTACTGCATGTACTAATAGAAGTACTGTATGTACTAATAGAAGTACTGTATGTAGTAATAGAAGTACTGCATGTACTAATAGAAGTACTGCATGTACTAATAAAAGTACTGCATGTACTAATAAAAGTACTGCATGTACTAATAGAAGTACTGCATGTACTAATAAACGTACTGCATGTACTAATAGAAGTACTGTATGTACTAATAGAAGTACTGTATGTACTAATAGAAGTACTGTATGTACTAATAGAAGTACTGTATGTAGTAATAGAAGTACTGTATGTACTAATAGAAGTACTGCATGTACTAATAGAAGTACTGCATGTACTAATAGAAGTACTGCATGTACTAATAGAAGTACTGTATGTACTAATAGAAGTACTGTATGTAGTAATAGAAGTACTGCATGTACTAATAGAAGTACTGTATGTACTAATAAACGTACTGCATGTACTAATAGAAGTACTGTATGTACTAATAGAAGTACTGTATGTACTAATAGAAGTACTGTATGTACTAATAGAAGTACTGTATGTACTAATAGAAGTACTGTATGTAGTAATAGAAGTACTGCATGTACTAATAGAAGTACTGCATGTACTAATAGAAGTACTGCATGTACTAATAGAAGTACTGTATGTACTAATAGAAGTACTGTATGTAGTAATAGAAGTACTGCATGTACTAATAGAAGTACTGTATGTACTAATAGAAGTACTGTATGTACTAATAAAAGTACTGCATGTACTAATAGAAGTACTGTATGTAGTAATAGAAGTACTGCATGTACTAATAGAAGTACTGTATGTACTAATAAACGTACTGCATGTACTAATAGAAGTACTGTATGTAGTAATAGAAGTACTGCATGTACTAATAGAAGTACTGTATGTACTAATAGAAGTACTGTATGTAGTAATAGAAGTACTGCATGTACTAATAGAAGTACTGTATGTACTAATAGAAGTACTGCATGTACTAATAGAAGTACTGTATGTACTAATAGAAGTACTGTATGTAGTAATAGAAGTACTGTATGTACTAATAGAAGTACTGTATGTAGTAATAGAAGTACTGTATGTACTAATAGAAGTACTGTATGTACTAATAGAAGTACTGTATGTAGTAATAGAAGTACTGCATGTACTAATAGAAGTACTGTATGTACTAATAGAAGTACTGCATGTACTAATAGAAGTACTGCATGTACTAATAGAAGTACTGTATGTACTAATAGAAGTACTGTATGTAGTAATAGAAGTACTGCATGTACTAATAGAAGTACTGTATGTAGTAATAGAAGTACTGTATGTACTAATAGAAGTACTGCATGTACTAATAGAAGTACTGTATGTACTAATAGAAGTACTGCATGTACTAATAGAAGTACTGTATGTACTAATAAAAGTACTGCATGTACTAATAGAAGTACTGTATGTACTAATAGAAGTACTGTATGTAGTAATAGAAGTACTGCATGTACTAATAGAAGTACTGTATGTACTAATAGAAGTACTGTATGTAGTAATAGAAGTACTGCATGTACTAATAGAAGTACTGTATGTACTAATAGAAGTACTGTATGTAGTAATAGAAGTACTGCATGTACTTATAGAAGTACTGTATGTACTAATAGAAGTACTGCATGTACTAATAGAAGTACTGTATGTACTAATAGAAGTACTGCATGTACTAATAAAAGTACTGCATGTACTAATAGAAGTACTGCATGTACTTATAGAAGTACTGCATGTACTAATAAAAGTACTGCATGTACTAATAGAAGTACTGTATGTAGTAATAGAAGTACTGCATGTACTAATAGAAGTACTGTATGTACTAATAGAAGTACTGTATGTAGTAATAGAAGTACTGCATGTACTTATAGAAGTACTGCATGTACTAATAGAAGTACTGCATGTACTAATAGAAGTACTGTATGTACTAATAAAAGTACTGCATGTACTAATAGAAGTACTGTATGTACTAATAGAAGTACTGTATGTACTAATAAAAGTACTGCATGTACTAATAGAAGTACTGTATGTAGTAATAGAAGTACTGCATGTACTAATAGAAGTACTGTATGTACTAATAGAAGTACTGTATGTAGTAATAGAAGTACTGCATGTACTTATAGAAGTACTGTATGTACTAATAGAAGTACTGCATGTACTAATAGAAGTACTGTATGTACTAATAGAAGTACTGCATGTACTAATAAAAGTACTGCATGTACTAATAGAAGTACTGCATGTACTTATAGAAGTACTGCATGTACTAATAAAAGTACTGCATGTACTAATAGAAGTACTGTATGTAGTAATAGAAGTACTGCATGTACTAATAGAAGTACTGTATGTACTAATAGAAGTACTGTATGTAGTAATAGAAGTACTGCATGTACTTATAGAAGTACTGCATGTACTAATAGAAGTACTGCATGTACTAATAGAAGTACTGTATGTACTAATAAAAGTACTGCATGTACTAATAGAAGTACTGTATGTAGTAATAAAAGTACTGCATGTACTAATAAAAGTACTGCATGTACTAATAAAAGTACTGCATGTACTAATAGAAGTACTGCATGTACTAATAGAAGTACTGTATGTACTAATAAAAGTACTGCATGTACTAATAGAAGTACTGTATGTAGTAATAGAAGTACTGCATGTACTAATAGAAGTACTGCATGTACTAATAGAAGTACTGTATGTACTAATAGAAGTACTGCATGTACTAATAGAAGTACTGCATGTACTAATAGAAGTACTGCATGTACTAATAGAAGTACTGCATGTACTAATCTATACTTACATTATACTATAGTCTAATTCAGGGGTGGGCAAACTTTTTGACTCGTGGGCCACAAAAGGTTCTAAAATTTGACAGAAGGGCCGCACCAGGAGCAGCTGGATTTAGTGTTCTGGGATATGTAGAAAACATGTGCTTTATTTCAATTCAAAATGAACCAAAACATTACAACAAAATGTCCATCTTTCAAGTTCCACGGTATTTAGCTATTTTTTAAAATGGATCTTAAAACACAGAAAATTTAATTAATAAAATACTTTTTTTTATTACTAACAGTTACTATTTTAAAGCACTGAAAGTCTGTCTGTTGGCATATCAGGCATACAGCAGCTGATAAATATTTGGTGAAAAAATATTTACTTGAAAAAAAATACGACTATTTGTTAAACACTCGACATTCTTTGTCCACTTTTCTTTTCTTAGCTCTGCTCGTCTTTACAGGAGGGCTGAGGGGTGGAGCAAAACGCCGCACCTCAACAAAGGTCTATATTTATGTAGTGCGTCAGCTATTGGAAAACGCCAGAATTGGAGGGAAATTAAAACATTAAAACATTAACAATGTTTATTAATATAATTTCTTCAAGTTCGGCGGGCCGGATTAAAAAGCTTAACGGGCCGCATATGGCCCCCGGGCCGTAGTTTGCCCATGCCTGGTCTAATTGATCCCTATCTGTCATATTGTAATATAGTCTGTGCACTTTCTCAAATACTCTGAACAAAATATTATTGGTGCAAAAACGTTTTGTTCGTATTGCAACTCATTCCAAGCCATTCACTTTGTCTGCAAATCTATTTATTAAACTGAACATTCTTAATATTTATGATGTTAATATTTATCAAATTTCTATTTTTCTATATAAAATTCTTTATAATCCAATGACGATCCCTAAACATTTCCCCTTTTACTTTAAAACCAATCCTGAGGTTCATAGATATAATACTAGTCAAAATTGTAATTTTCATGTTCTAAAATGTGTCACATGAAGAGGTCAGTTTTGCTACGATACAGAGGCTGTAAAATGTGGAGCCGCTTTTCTCATCTGGGCAGTGACGGCATTTCAGAAACGTTTAAAGGTCCCATGGCATGAAATTTTCACTTTCTAAGGTTTTTGAGCTCCCCTACCCTGTTTAGGGCCCCCCAATGGCTAAAAGTTGCGAAATGTCTAAACTGAGCATTTGCGATCATTTTCTGCGTTTGAAAAAAACACAACTCAAACGGGCGATTCTGGACAAGCCACCTTATTGACGTCAGATCGGAAAAAAGAAATGCAAATGCAGTTCCACCATCGTCTGGATCTCCACCCCCTGTCTCTGGACAGAGAGTTTGGACTGCGGAGGAGCTACGCAATGCGAAATGCGTTTTTTTATTTGCCTGGAGGCACATGCGAGTGTTTCTAGGCTCGGAAGTCCTTTATCTGAGCCTCTGGACCTCTGAAACAGCAGTGGTTTAATTTTATTTTCTGTGAAAATGTGTTTTTTTCACTGAAATGGCTCTCCTTTCTGTCTTCGTGCTTCAAACGCGGAAGTTGGGAGACAGCCACAGCGCAGCGCTCCAACGACTTAGAGGAGCGGGTGGGGGGGGGCCCTGTGTCCTTCTCATTTGCATTCAAGCAAGAAGGCCCAGAATGAGTTGTTCAGAGAGTGAATTTGTGACCATGTCTGTGTAAATGGTCTTTCTCATGCACTGAGTGTTGATTTTGAAGAAGGATTCATTTACAGTATTAGGGAACCATTAAGGAGCCATATAAAAACATCAAGAAGTACCATGTCATGGGATCTTTAAAAGGAGTTTGAGGAAATGTTTGATATTTCATGATGGTGGTTGATAATCATTCAGTTGTGGGATGTTTTATTGTGTTTTAATGCCTGACTGAATCAAATGTATTTAATGTGTGTAAATGTAAGTCTTTTGTAATGCACGGCTATGTTTATTTTTAATGTATTCATAAGGTGGAGGCTTTAATAGAAGCCCTTTTTGCCTCTTCCTGCACCTGCTTTTTTATCTAATGTTTTCTTTTTTTATTATGTTATGTATGTGCTAAATGAAATCAAATGAAATCAAATAAATAAAATAAAAATAAGTACTGCATGTCCTAATAGAAGTACTGCATGTATGTTTCATGTACAGTCGGAGTTACCCAGGGCCTGGAGGTGAGGGCTGAGCAGGAGGACAAACTGCAGCTCCGGAACAGCACTGAACACAGCCCTGAACACACAAAGGACTCATTTGAAGGTTAACACGCTGATTGTTAAAAGAACTGTTTTTACCTCATAATCTCCAGAGAAGTGGGCACAGCGAGCGTGGGCTCAGACACAAACAGATGGAGGAACAGAGTATTCAGCGGCTGCAGGGACACAGAGGCCGACATTTTACACGTCAACACTTTAGAGATTGTTTATATCTGCTGTGGCTCAGGGGCTAATTCCTCATTATTCTGAAAACCCTGCAAATAACTCCAGAAAACTCCAAACTTCTGATCCACAAATGTTGAACCTTCTCGTTATTTGTTTGGGATCGTCTCCACGGCTTTGTTACGTTAATCTTATGTTTTAAAGTCATTTCAGCTGAAACACTCACGTCTTTGGGGTTGAATAACGGCTCCAGTTTCTGAAGCGATTGTGAAAAAATCTGTACTAAATATACCCGTTTTGACTACTGTCAGTTTAACGCGTTAATTAGATTAATTAATTACACTGCAATTTAACGGGTTATAAAAATTAACGCAATTAATTATGAGCAGCAATTCACTGCGCATTTTAAATTTGGCGTGCGGCGAGCGAATCGCTGCCAGGGCCTTTGAGCGGCGAGTTTATTTATAAAAAGAACGAAGACGGGACGATCAACAAGAACGCCGTGATTTGGAGCTTTTGTCAAAAACAATTTTCCGATCACCTGCTCCAGCAACAAACCACCAAACCACCAAACCACCAAACTACCAAACCACCAAACCACCAAACCAACAAACCAACAAACCAACAAACTACCAAATCACCAAACCACCAAACCAACAAACTACCAAACCACCAAACCAACAAACCAACAAACCAGCAAACCAACAAACTACCAAAGCACGAAACCACCAAATCACCAAACTACCAAACCACCAAACTACCAAACCAACAAACTACCAAACCACGAAACCACCAAACCAACAAACCAACAAACCACCAAACTACCAAATCACCAAACCACCAAACCAACAAACTACCAAACCACCAAACCACCAAACCACCTAACCAACAAACCACCAAACCAACAAACTACCAAACCAACAAACTACCAAACCAACAAACGACCAAACCAACAAACCACCAAACTACCAAACCACCAAACCACCTAACCAACAAACCACCAAACCAACAAACTACCAAACCACCAAACCAACAAACCACCTAACCAACAAACTACCAAACCACCAAACCACCAAACTACCAAACCACCAAACCAACAAACTACCAAACCACCAAACCAACAAACTACCAAACCACCAAACTACCAAACCAACAAACCACCAAACCAACAAACCAACAAACCACCAAACCAACAAACCACCAAACCAACAAACTACCAAACCAACAAACTACCAAACCACCAAACCAACAAACCACCAAACCAACAAACCAACAAACCACCAAACCACCAAACCACCAAACCAACAAACTACCAAACCAACAAACCAACAAACCACCAAACCACCAAACCAACAAACCAACAAACCACCAAACCAACAAACCACCAAACCACCAAACTACCAAACCAACAAACCACCAAACCAACAAACCACCAAACCACCAAACCAACAAACCACCAAACCAACAAACTACCAAACCAACAAACCAACAAACTACCAAACCAACAAACTACCAAACCACCAAACCAACAAACCACCAAACTACCAAACCACCAAACCAACAAACCACCAAACTACCAAAACCAACAAACCACCAAACCAACAAACCACCAAACCAACAACCTACCAAACCACCAAACCAACAAACCAACAAACTACCAAACCACCAAACCACCAAACCAACAAACCAACAAACCAACAAACCAACAAACCACCAAACCACCAAACCAACAAACCACGCTGCAGAATTTGGGAAACGACCGCAGAAAAACTGACAAACTCAATCTCAAAGTGGGTTCGTTTGATCGCTCACTCACAGTCTCTCTCTCACTCTTAAAATGCAGTTAATTAGATTAATTAATTACAAATCCTGTAATTAATTAGATTATTTTTTTTAAACGCCTGACAACACTAGTTTTGACGTCTCTGCAATACGGAAGTCGACAGAGGCCATATTCATAAGCAATATTTTTTCTTCCTTGTTATACCGAGATAACGAGATAATTATTCCGCGATCTCGAGAAAACAACTGAAACGTCTACGGCCACGTTGTGACAGTCTGACTTCGGGGCTATTTCTCATTCTGAATAGATGTGTTTTGGTCATTAGAATGTCTGGAATAATAATCAATCAGCTGATAAGGCAATATATTGATCAGGGGTTGACACAGGGGGAGATTGCATTACGTCTTTTAATTCGGGATAATTTCCAGATTAGTCGGCGGCACCTCCACAGAAGACTGGCCCGGCTTCATCTTTACCGACGGAGATACTAGGGACGGGCAAAGTGAGGCTTCGTGAAACACCGAAGCAGCTGAAGCGATTGTGCCGGAGCCGAAACACAGTTCGAAACTCTCTCCACAGTGACATCTAATGGCGACATGTTAGAACTACAACATCCAGAATGTTTCATGTTTTGAGACGGAATAACTTTTTGTTTTCTCAAGATCTCGAGTTAATTTTCTCGTTATTAAGATGGAAAATAATCATTGCGAACATGGCCTCTGTCCACTTCCTCACTACAAAGATAAACATGAGATAAACTACAGGGATTCTGTGTTGATTCCGCCTCTCCAAGGGCCCTCACCGCTCACAGATTTCACAGTTTGTTCCAGACCTTGTACATGTCGGAGCCGGAGATGCGCTGGACGAAGGGCTCCCACTCGGCCTGGTCCACCAAGCCTCCGATGGGGTGGTCGGAGAAGGAGGCGTGGGCCAGCAGCTCGTCTCTGTCATTGAGCAAAGACACCGCCAGATTGGCCTTCTCCCTGAGGACCGCAGAACACACTGTCACATTTAAAGGTCCCACGTTAGACACAAGGCCACATGGTGATATGAAAAGAAAGTACGACCATTTAAAGGTCCTATTTTACCAAAACTGACCCCTGTGAGCTTTAAGTCATGTTCTAATGTTCTAATGTTCTAATGTTCCTCCTCAAAAACACACCTGGAGTCGTGTTTGTGTCATGCACATGTTTGAGGAACTCTTTATTATTCATCTGTCTAGACCTGGTTTAGTCCTGGTTTAGTCCTGGTTTAGTCCTGGTTTAGTCCTGGTTTAGACCTGGTTTAGACCTGGTTTAGACCTGGTTTAGACTTGGTTTAGACTTGGTTTAGACCTGGTTTAGTCCTGGTTTAGACTTGGTTTAGACCTGGTTTAGATTTGGTTTAGTCCTGGTTTAGACCTGGTTTAGACTTGGTTTAGTCCTGGTTTAGTCCTGGTTTAGACCTGGTTTAGACCTGGTTTAGACTTGGTTTAGACCTGGTTTAGTCCTGGTTTAGACTTGGTTTAGACCTGGTTTAGATTTGGTTTAGTCCTGGTTTAGACCTGGTTTAGACTTGGTTTAGTCCTGGTTTAGACCTGGTTTAGATCTGGTTTAGTCCTGGTTTAGGCCTGGTTTAGTCCTGGTTTAGACCTGGTTTAGTCCTGGTTTAGACTTAGTTTAGACCTGGTTTAGTCCTGGTTTAGACTTGGTTTAGACCTGGTTTAGACTTGGTTTAGTCCTGGTTTAGACCTGGTTTAGACCTGGTTTAGTCCTGGTTTAGACTTAGTTTAGACCTGGTTTAGTCCTGGTTTAGACTTGGTTTAGACCTGGTTTAGATTTGGTTTAGTCCTAGTTTAGTCCTGGTTTAGACCTGGTTTAGACTTGGTTTAGACCTGGTTTAGTCCTGGTTTAGACCTGGTTTAGTTCTAGTTTAGACCTGGTTTACACCTGGTTTAGTTCTAGTTTAGTCCTGGTTTAGTCCTGGTTTAGACTTGGTTTAGACCTGGTTTAGACCTAGTTTAGTCCTGGTTTAGACTTGGTTTAGACCTGGTTTAGATTTGGTTTAGACCTGGTTTAGACCTGGTTTAGTTCTAGTTTCGACCTGGTTTAGTTCTAGTTTAGTCCTGGTTTAGTTCTAGTTTTGTCCTGGTTTAGTCCTGGTTTAGACCTGGTTTAGAACAGAGTGTCTCACAGCAGGTGGAGGACATTGACTCGTCCGAACACAGACACTGAGGCTCGGTTCAGGAGCAGCAGAGAGTTGATCTCCTCAGCATCAGACGACTCACTTCTACGAACCCACACGGTCTGCGGCTCCCCCCGAGCCGAGGTGACTACGCGCATCTGCAGAGACACGAACAGTTTAATATAAGCTGAGGAAGAGTCTAATATGAGGAAGAGTCCAATATGAGGAAGAGTTTAATATAAGGACGAGTTTAATATAAGGAAGAGTCCAATATGAGGACGAGTTTAATATAAGGAAGAGTTTATGAGGAAGAGTTGAATATGAGGAAGAGTTTAATAAAATTGAAGAAACAGTCACCATTTGTTATGGGAACGCTCACACGCTCAAATCTTTTGGAATGACATATTTTTGTTTGTGAATAGAAAGCTTAACACGTAAACCTACATTTGAATGTAAAACATGGACTTTTTGTTGTCTTTGAGAAAGATATTCCTACAAAAAAAAAATCGATTCTATCAAAGATCAAAGTTAAAGATCAAAGTCAGCTTTATTGTCAATTCTGCCATATGTAGCAACCATCCATTTTCTTCCGCCGGATTGCAGGGGCAACAGTCTAAGCAGGGACTCCCAGACTTCCTTCACCCCAAAATGAGTTTCCTCCGCAGAGGGGCTGGGCGCTCCCTTAGAGATAGGGTGATTGGTGCTGAAGGTCGGTGTGCAGTCGTGGGTCAGCAGAATGAAGAGCATCAGACTGAGCACACAGCCCTGGAGGGATCCTGTGCTCAGTCTAATGTAGCTCGAGGTGTTTCTGCTGACCCACACTGCCTGTGGCCTCTCACTGAGGAAGTCCAGGTCTGAAGCCCCAGGTGGTCCAGTTTGGTGATGAGCTGCTGTGGGATTATGGTGCTGAACGCTGAACTGAAATCTATGAACAGTATTCTCACAATGAAGGAGACACAGATTGAACTGTAACATCACAATCTGTGGAACTCCGTCTGGCACAGGATAACATCCTGGATAATGGATGTGGAACTGTGTGGAACAGTGGCGCAGCCCGGTTTCATTCATATACATGCCAGGGGGAGGACTGCGAGTCGCACAGTCCTGCTTGGTGGCATGAAGTTGGGGACCTGGCAGAAACCAGGGTTCTGGAAATTGTCTGTTCACCTGGGTTCTAAAAAATGTATCATTTATTCATTCATTCATTCATTCCTTCCATTTTCTGGGTCACGGGGGCAGCAAGCAGCGTTCTGCTGCCCAGAACACAATGCACCGTGGGTGGTGGGTCCACAGGAGGACGGCTCACATCACAACAGGCCTTGATGTATCTTCTGCCATGGGGGCTACCAATGTCCACAGACACTGGGGGCAAGGTGGGGTTAAGTGTCTTGCCCAAGGACACAACGGCAGCACTCATCTGTGGGAGCTGGGATCACATGCGGTAAACCCGTCAAGAGCGGGATTCGAACCGCTAACCCCTGGATCACGAGACATATGCTCTACCAACTGAGCTACTGCCGCCCCAAAATAAAATGTATCAGTGTAATCAGTTCTCCTGAAAATGTGATTCAACTGGACTCTTTGTTTTGACTCTGCTTCTGCACAAACACGTCCAAGGTCAACAGCTGCGGCCTTATCACAGCACTCTACAAAACAAGACACTCCACATTTGGCTCACACTGATATGTTTTATGTAAAACACTCTGCCCTGTCTATTTAGTAATGTCTGCCTCTGCTTCAGTTTTCAATCAATTTCATAGATTTTTCTGGACTGCTCCCCTTCCCACCTGCCCGTCTGTCACCAACGAAAAAAACACTGTGTGTTTTACCTGTCCAATTGTTGTTGTCGTAATATGTTTGTATTGTTATTGATTGTACTGCACTTTCCATCTCTGTCATCTCCGAGTCGGCGGCCCCTCCCCTGGACGTCTCTATCACTGTTCTGATTGGTCAGGGGGAAACGAAATTTCGATTTTCTATGTGTCTTGTACATATGGTTTTTCAACAATAAAGCAAACTATGAACTATGAACTATGACATATGAATCCTTATTGTCCAGGTGGGTGAGGGCTGGGTGGAAAGCAGAGCAGATTGCATCCTCAGTGGAGTGGTTGGCCCGGTATGCAAACTGGAATGGGTCCAGGGTGGGGGGTGGATTTAATGTGTGCCATGACTAACCGTTCAAAGCACTTCATTATGATGGGGTCAGTGCAACAGGGCGATAGTCGTTAGAAGTGTCTGGAGTGGGCAAAAGTTCATATGCATTGCTGTAAATTTTCTAGTCAGAAACCCAAATTTGTTTTATTTCAGCCCCTCTTGTCCTCTTATATAAACTATATAAATATAAATATATATTATATAAAAATATAAATTATTGCACAAATCCCAAAACCATGAAAACAAAAGCACTGTGTATGGAATTTGAAATATAAAATGTGAATGTATTAATAATTTCTCTATATTTGTATAATGCAGAATGCAGAAATTGCACACAATAATAATAATAATAATAATAATAATAATAATAATAATAATAATAATAATAATAATAATAATAATAATAATAATAATAATAATAATAATATAGCCGCAAGCAGCGATGATCGGCCCTCGCTTGCATTCACAAGCCCGGCAAAAACTTTGTCGTAGCCAAACCAAATTTGGTACACAGAAACACCGTTGCTAGGCGACCAACGGGAAGTCAGCCATATTGGACCGAGCATGTGACCCGGTGCCGAAGGCAAATTTTCCTGTCCTCGTATTTTAACGAACTACTCCTCAGGTTTTTGACCCAGACTCACCAAAATCGTGCTGGATCATCTCGACAAGTGTGACATTAAAAGTTATTAAAAACGTTCTAAAAGACTGAACAGTGTTTCTGTGAAAATGCTTTTGCCGGGCGTCCCATTGGCGTGGACAGATGATTGGCCTGTTGCCATGGCAACACGGGTATAGCCATAGGCACAATGTATTTTGATTTTCCAGGGGGCGCTGTCAAGCCATTTTTTAAGATTTTTTAATACAGATTGTTTGTAAATTCCTTTTTTGGCATTCTTGAATTTTGTGCAAAATTTCGTGAGTTTTTGTCGGTGGGAAGCACCCGAACCTTGCAAAAAAGGGGTGAGGAAAATAATAATAAGAATAAATAATAAATAATAATAAGAAAAAACAGAACAATAACAATAGGCCCTATGCTTTAGCGCTCGGTCCTAATAATAATAAACAACTCTCCACTTCCTGGCATTTTCAACATATTTTTCAACTTTTCTCCACAAATTGCTTCTTGATTGGTGTAATAATAATAAAAAACTATAATAATTTATATTCACATCATGTATTATTACCAGATTGATATTAAAAATCTGTCATACGCACTTTAATCTTCAGAAAACGATGAAGTTGATGAAGTTAGCTAACGTAATAAAATAATCACCCGATCCTCACCTTTGCACGTGTAAAGGGCACACTTCCGCAGTAAAAACAAACCACAGGGCGTAAAAAAACTTCACTTTACTGTTTTATTCACACTTTTATCCTCAAAAGTCGCGTTTAATCCTGATTTTTGGAGGGGTTTTTTTTGTCAGTTTGTCTCCCCGCTCCGTCTGCGGCTGTTACCATGGAGACCACACCGCGCTCTGATTGGCTGAGGCGGGCCGCAGTGCACTGTGGGACTGTCATGGCGGCGCGAGTGTGACCGAAACGTTTGCGCTCCGGTTGCAGCTTTTATTTTACTTTTTTCAAGAATAAAAACCCAGTTCGAGGAGCGTAGAGGCACCGCACCGGGAGAATGGCGTCCACCGCGGCGGGGAAACAGCGCATACCGAAAGTGGCGAAGGTAAAAACACCAGAAACCGGTGCGATGAAAGAGCTAACCGTGGCTAATGCTAACAACACCAAAAGTTCCAAACGGAGCCACGTGTTTATCTTTTTAAATCTCTGTTTACGTCGCAATGAACGGAACTCTAACAGCTACCTGCTCACAAAAATGCACTAATGAACAATATTCCTCCGAATTGAAAAGGATTAAGTAGAATGGTTTAAAGCAGGAGTCTTCAATGTTTTTCAGGCCAGGGACCCCCAAACAGATGGCGAAATGGGCCAGGGACCCCTACTATATATACGGCATAGAATTGTATTATTTTAAAGTGAAATCAAAAGATTTCGCGACCCCCCCTGCAGTACCTCCGCGACCCCCCTAGGGGTCACGACCCCCCTGTTGAAGACCTCTGGTTTAAAGCTCCGTGAAACTGCGCCAATCCTTCCCTTCCGCTCTGTATGTTTGTTTGTTTTTTTTTAGTTTAGTTTAGTTTAGTTTATTAAGGACAGTGTGCAGTTTCATTAAAAAGATGTCTGCACCAGATTTAGCACAAAGCTAATTTCCATCTGCAGTCCTCACATCATAAAATACAATACAAAAATACGATAAAGTGCAATTATAAATACAATAAAAATACAATACAATATAATAAAAAGAAATCACATATCAAATACAAAGTACAATCTTAAAAGGCTAGTACAGGATAAAATCTTAAAATATAAGCAATTCTAAAATAAACAATCTCAAAACAATTCTATACATTATCCGACATTTAAAGTGCGTGCATATTCATAAGCGCATACAGGTAGTAATCACACGCATAACTTAGGAGCAAGGTCATTGAGAGCAAGGTGAACGCTGATGATAATAATTAAAGGAATATTAACGTTTTTTTACAATCTGAACCTTATTTCTGTAATAAAACAAGTTGTTTTACTCACCCATAGCACTTTGGTGTCATTTGGAGCAGTTTCGTAGATGTTGTGGTGTAGCGATATCAGTTAACGTGAGTGCTTGGGGCAGGCGATTGCAGTCACCAAATAACACAAACTTTATCACTTTTCGAATCATAGAAGCTCAATGTCTTAGTCTACACTTTCGTTTGAGTCAAAAGTGCCTCTAATCCGAGATTTAGCCATAGTTTCGAGTAGAGCTGGGCGATGTGGCCTAAAAATAAAATCTCAGATAAAAAAAAAAAAATCAGATTTCCGATTTTAATTGATTTTTCTCTGCCCTACTCAAAAACAAATAACAGATGACAGACAAATGGCTCAAAACAATGCAACGTTCTTTTATAAAACAAATACATTACACCTAGCATCAATTAAGCTGCTATTGTTTAAAAAAAAATATATATATATATTCATTTATTTATTTATTTCATTCGTTAAAGCAAAACAAAAATAACAGATGCAACACAATTGCATCTATACAATTATAACTTAAATATGAATGAAAAGGGAACAGAAAGAAGCATAAGCTTATGATATCTGCCCCTTATCAACTCAAAATTATATTACATCAAAATGTATATAACAATAACACAGTTAAATAAAAATCTTTCTTTTATAAAAAAGCATTTTATGGAGCTAAATTATTCCCTGATTGTGGGAAAGGTGGACTGGAGTGGGTAGTGTTGTGTTTTAGTTTTTCCTCGAGTGATGCAGAAAAGCTACTGTGTTCATGTATGTTAGCTTGTGCAGTCTGTATACAGCTGTGGCAACACAAGAAAGATATTTGCGGCTTGATAGCGCATACTTCGGGTCCAAAACTTTCACCATGTTAATGAATCTGGGCTTTTCCACAGTATATATCATGTTTTTGGTAAAAGGAGAAGTTCAATTTGTCAACTGGACAAAGTTTGTTTGGTTGAAAACGTTTCGCCACTCATCCGAGAGGCTTCGTCAGCTCTGGTTATTGTGCTGGTTAGACACTGCTTATATCTAGCTGCCGGGAGGCGCCCCCTACACTGAAAAAGCTCTGAAAACGATCCCCACTCATCTGTCTTTGTTTTTCAAATTACTCTGGCGACCAGTTTCGCCTCCCTACTCAACGTCTAACGACCCTCTCCACCCCTCTGCCCTGGCTCGTCTGCCCTAATGTTTCTTTGTCTGTTTTGACTTGGTTTAAGAATCGAGTTATAAATGGGAGACAAGTTATGTCTAACTCCCCCATTTCTATTTAACGACGGATTCTCTTTTTGGACAAAAATAGCCTCTTTAACCCCCCTCTCAAACCAGTTCTTTTCCCTGGCCAAGATCTGAACCTCACTGTCCTCAAAAGAATGGCCCGTGGCTTCTAGGTGAAGATGTACGGCAGATGACGGTCCACTCTGGCACGCCCGTCTGTGTTGGTACACCGGTTTCCCCCACCAACCCAAAACATGCACCATAGGTACTCCAGCTTAGGTCCTGACCAAGCCGAAGCACGAAGATCATGGAGATGGTCCCCGGGCGCCCTAATGTGTGCTGCCCACTGCTCCTAATATATGTATATATATATATAGGATGGGTTAAAATGCAGAGAAGAATTTCTCCAGTGTGAGATCAATAAAGTTCACTTCACTTCTACATCCTCTTGTGGAGAGGCTGCTTGGTTTCTCCAGTGTAGCGCTCACTGCAGTCTTCACTACACTGAATGGAGTAGACCACATTACTTTGTTTGTGGCTCGGTGTTCTGTCCTTTGGGTGGACGAGTTTTTGTCTTAAAGTGTTTGTGGGTTTGAAATAAACTGGGATTTCATATTGTCTGAAAATTCTCTGTAGTTTTTCCGAAATGAGTAAAACAACTTGTTTTATTACAGAAATAGATTGTAAAAAACGTTAATTCTCCTTTAAGTTAACTGCTTAATAAACCTTTCATTTGAGCTCATATGGGGGCGTGGGTAAACATTTTTATTTTGTTTGTGATTTTACGGCCTTTATTTACCCCACTTCCTCTGCTGTTACCACCTCCAACTCCCTACGATCATTGTTTCTAACTTTAAATGTTTTTTAAATGTGCTGATACGAAATGTCTGTGCACACTAGGCCAACAGGGTCAAAGAAAAGGCAATAAAAGGGAAATAATTGCTAAAATGACTATGATGACCCTGTATTTATTGAAGATGAGCTGTATTTCTTTCTAGCTCAGTCTTTTAGGTGTACTTTTAGGATCGCAATGTTTAAAACTCTAAAATATGCATTTAGTTGTGTGAAATCTTATGGGGTTAGAGTTAATCCTGTCAAGATAATTACTATATGGATTTATCATTCAATTTAGGACAGGTTTTGCCACAATAAATTTTGGGTTAGGGTTAGGTAAGTTTTTCCTGATGGCTTCATCGAACCGGGACCTCCAATGTGCACTGGGGCGGTTTGCAGCCGAGTGTCAAGCGGCTGGGATGAGGATCAGCTCCTCCAAATCTGAGGCCATGGTTCTCGACCGAAAAAAGGTGGTGCCCTCTCCAGATGGGTGGGGAGTCCTTGCCTCAGGTGGAGGAGTTCAAGTATCTCGGGGTCTTGTTCACGAGTGAGGGGAGGATGGAGCGTGAGAGTGCAGCGTCGGCAGTGATGCGGTCGCTGTACCGGACCGCTGTGGTGAAGAGGGAGCTGAGCCGAAAGGCAAAGCTCTCAATTTACCGGTCAATCTATGTTCCTCCCCTCACCTATGGTCATGACCTCTGGGTAATGACCGAAAGGACGAGATCGCGGATACAAGCGGCCGAAATGAGTTTCCTCCGCAAAGTGGCTGGGCGCACCCTTAGAGATGGGGTGAGGAGCTCAGTTACACAGGAGGAGCTCGGAGTAGAGCCGATGCTTCTCCACGTCGAGAGGAGCAGCTGAGGTGGCTCGTATATCTGTTTTGGACGCCTCCCTCGGGAGGTGTTCCGGGCACGTCCCACCGGGAGGAGGCCCCGGGGAAGACCCAGGACACGCTGGAGGGACTATGTCTCCCGGCTGGCCTGGGAACACCTTGGGGTCCCCCCGGAGGAGCTGGAGGAAGTGTCCGGGGTGAAGGAGGTCTGGGCATCCCTGCTTAGACTGTTGCCTCCTCGACCCGGCCCCGGATAAGAGGAAGAACATGGATGGATGAAATTTTGGGGATTCGTCTTTATCATGTGTAAATTTTCTTTCTTTCTGTAAATTAATGGGGAGATTTTTTCTATTTTTATGTAAAAAGATCAGATCTGAGCTGCAGAATGTAGAATAAATAACTTCTGTGGGCAATTATTAGAGCTGGGCATCATTCAGAAGTTGTCAATACTTCGATACATAACTCGATACAGTGAGCTTTTGATTCCATACTTTTCAGTACGATATATTATAAATCGATTTGATATGGTTAAATAAAAAATAAAGGCTAAACCATGTCTCTATACTAGGTCTTTATTAAACTACTACTTCAATTTCATATGAAACCCAAACATTTTAATCCTCAAAACAGTGAAAATGTCAAATGTGTCGCATAAATAAGTTTCCTTCCTCTAAACAAGCAACAAAACTGTAGCTGTAACAAAATAATTTAGTAAAATATACCAGAAAATACTCTTGACAATATATCGACACAGCAGCCCATGATATCGATACTGTATCATCACATTAAACAATATGATATATTGATATTTCAGTATTTTTGCACACTCCTACTAATTATTGGTTCGTTCTTTTATTTATTTGTTGCTGCCTTTGGCTTTTAATGACACTGTAGATTTAAAAATGGTTTATATGGATTATCCTTTGTGTCATAAAGTAGTTTTAATGTTTTATCACAGTATTTTCTCCTCTTTTCCAGAGAGATGAATTCAAATCTACTCTTGTTACTCGTACTTACGTGTGTCGTTCTCTTGCGTGATTCCAGGTGAAGAACAAGGCTCCGGCCGAGGTTCAGATCACCGCTGAGCAGCTCCTGAGAGAGGCCAAAGAGCGAGAGCTCGAGCTGCTGCCTCCACCTCCAAAACAGAAGATCACCGACAAAGAGGAGCTCAACGACTACAAGCTCAAGAAGAGGAAGGTACGCAGCCGCAGCACCGTCACGCAAATGCACCGTGCATCGCTCTGTACCTCATTCTGACATAAGAAACAAATATAATTTTAACAGTTTGCAGTGGTTATTCCTTAATTTTCTAATGGATTCCAAGTAGTAGTAGTAATGGATTCCGAATTAATGTTCTGTAATGGGGGTATACAGGTGCATTCTGCAGGTCTCAGTCTTGTCTTGGTTACAGTGGAGGTAATGTGCACGGAGAGAAAGAGCGAGCCAAAGACTGAAAGACTTAGGTCGTTTTCACACCAGGAAAGTCCGATAGTTCACTTGCTTTGGTCCGGACCAATTTTTTATTTATTTTTTTTTTAATTTTGGTGCGGTTCACTTTCACACTGCACTTTTTCCCCAAGTGAACCAACATGTATAAATAAAACCACGTGTGCTGAGGTCGCTCAGCCACTGGACAGAAATGAGCCGTGTCCAAACACAGAAGGAGGAGAATCATGGTGTTACGTGCCGTGTTCACTCTAGCCTTAGCGATATGGTTTGCTCAGTTTTTACAGTTCGCACAAATGTTTGAGCAGCATCGTGAGGCTTACACTATTTTACAATCAATTTACAAACGATGAAGACACAGGACAAGACGACTACAGAGGACAGAACTCATGTGAGCATCAAGTTCTGACTCTTGCTCTTCACGCAAAACGTAAGTAAGCCTCGTAAGTTTCATTTCGTTTCGTCAGCCTCGGTTTCACATAATGCTTGACATATGACGGGAGCTCGTTAAGTACAAAAAGCCAACTTGTGTCGGCTCAAGTCCGGTCTGCATTCTCACCTCAAACGAACCGCACCAGAGTTCGAATGGAACCGTGCCGAGATCGAGCTTTTTAGGTGGTCTCGGTTCGCTTGTTTGCTCCAGATCGAGATTTTTGGTTTTTATTCACACCAGAACAAAAGGTCCGAATCAAAGGAGCAAATGAACTCTGGTTCATTTAAACGAACCAAACAAGGTGTGAAAACGACCTAAGACTTAAAGGGATATGCCACCCCCAGGTCAAACTTGGGCATCTCCCCACAGTCCAGAGACAAAAATAAGTGGTGGAAAGTGTTTTCCTGCTCACCCAGCCATTGTCCGAGTCTGTCGCCACTGACCGCCGCGGTATCTGGTGCTCCTCCGCCTTAGACTGGAGTCTAACGTCGCCAGAGAAAGATTTCGGCCAAAAGGAATTAATTTGCTCGATGCGTTTCCCAATTACTTTCTGTGTAGTGCGCATTCATATCGAGTGCAAATAAATGTGCAAATCAACACGGAGAGCTTGCCTTGGTCATTTTGGGTGGGAACTATTTTCCAGTGTGGAAGAATACAGCCGAATCACGCACCACGCTGTGCAACAGGGGAACTCCCTTCCTGGTGCGTAACTGGGATTCCCCTGGCAGCGTGCTGCGTGATTCGGCTTTATTCTTCCGCACTGGAAAATAGTTCCCACCCAAAATGACCAAGTCAAACTCTCCGTGATGATTTGTACATTTATTTGCACTCGATATGAATGCGCACTACACACAAAGTAATTGGGAAACGCATCGAGCAAATTAATTCCTTTTGGCCGAAATCTTTCTCTGGCGACGTTAGACTCCAGTCTAAGGCGGAGGAGCTGCAGATACCGCAGCGGTCAGTGGCGACAGACTCGGACAATGGCTGGGTGAGCAGGAAAACGCTTTCCACCACTTATTTTAGTCTCTGGACTGTGGGGAGATGCCCAAATTTGACCTGGGGGTGGCATATCCCTTTAAAGGGGAAGTGTGTAGTCTTTTCACTGTACCACTGTAAATCGCACATTTGACACCTTTTTTATGCACTGTGGGAGAGCACAATAAACCACCTAAAACATTAATTAAAATGCAATTAGTTAAATCAATTGCAAATCCTGTAATTAATTAGATTAATTTTTAAATTCCCTGACAGCACTAATATAAAGTGATTCCTGGTGGTGTTTTTCAGGGGTTTGAGGACAACATCCGGAAGAACCGCACAGTGATCAGTAACTGGATCAAATACGCACAATGGGAGGAGAGTCTGCAGGAGGTCCAGAGGTACGCTCCTCCTTCTCACTCTTCACTAATATTTTACACTTTTTCCAACCTAAACATGAAATTGTGTCATCTGAAGATCTGAACCTTTAGTAGATTGTCTAAAATGTACGATAAGAGCCGGTCATGTCATATTTTAAAGTGCATAGGATTTTTTAATGATTTTCTCCTTTTAATTAAATGGTGATAATACTTGTTAAATATAAATTATAATTTTACACCAATCAAGAAGAAATTTGTGAAGAAAAGTTGAAAAACATGTTGAAAATAACGACTAAAGCAGAACTAAAGCAGAACTAAAGCAGAACTAAAGCAGGACTAAGGCAGGACTAAAGCGGGACTAAAGCGGGACTAAAGCGGGACTAAAGCGGGACTAAAGCGGGACTAAAGCGGGACTAAAGCGGGACTAAAGCGGGACTAAAGCGGGACTAAAGCGGGTCTAAAGCGGGTCTAAAGCGGGACTAAAGCGGGTCTAAAGCGGGTCTAAAGCGGGACTAAAGCAGGACTAAAGCAGGACTAAAGCAGGACTAAAGCAGGACTAAAGCAGGACTAAAGCAGGACTAAAGCAGGACTAAAGCAGGTCTAAAGCAGGACTAAAGGAGGACTAAAGGAGGACTAAAGGAGGACTAAAGGAGGACTAAAGGAGGACTAAAGGAGGACTAAACCAGGTCTAAACCAGGTCTAAACCAGGTCTAAACCAGGTCTAAACCAGGACTAAACCAGGACTAAACCAGGACTAAAGCGGGACTAAAGCGGGACTAAAGCGGGTCTAAAGCGGGTCTAAACCAGGACTGAACCAGGACTGAACCAGGTCTGAACCAGGACTGAACCAGGTCTGAACCAGGACTGAACCAGGACTGAACCAGGACTGAACCAGGACTGAAGCAGGTCTGAAGCAGGTCTGAAGCAGGTCTGAAGCAGGTCTAAATCAGATTTAAACAGGTCTAAAATAACAGGATTTGGAGAGTTCTGTTATAGAAAGTTCTATCTTGATGACATCACACTGGGAGAAAACAATTTACACAAACACTTAATATGATTTCAACAAAATAATGGTGATTTGCTGTATTTTTATTTGTCAAATAATAATTTGTGTGTATATTTGAGGAGTTTTGGCACGGTTGCTAGATAATTTCCTCGTGTGATGTCATGTCGAACCAGGAAGTCAAATTTTAAACAAAAAAAATCAAATTGTGACATTTTTAAGCAAAATCTTAAATCTAATGTAAACAAATGAGTGTTCTGACCTGTCAAATGCGCTTTAAACAAAAAATTCAAGCTGCGTCTGTTTTCGTTTTAGGCCTGAGAATCCTGTAATTAGTCGGATTATTTTTTTTCCAAAGTGACTGATTTTTCCGTGTTTTCCTGCGTGTGATTTTTTTCAGGGCCCGTTCCATATACGAGCGCGCCCTGGACGTGGACCACAGGAACATCGCGCTGTGGCTGAAGTACGCCGAGATGGAGATGAAGAGCCGCCAGGTGAACCACGCCCGCAACATCTGGGACCGCGCCATCACCATCCTGCCCCGAGTCAACCAGTTCTGGTACCAAACACGCGCTACTGCACGCTACCACACGCTACCGCACGCTATTGCACGCTACCGCACGCTACCGCACGCTACCGCACGCTATTGCACGCTACCGCACTCTACTGCACGCTACTGCACGCTACTGCACACTATTGCACGCTACCGCACGCCACCGCACGCCACCACACGCCAAGACGCGCTACCGCACGCCAAGACGCGCTACCGCACGCCAAGACACGCTACCGCACGCCAAGACACGGTACCGCACGCCAAGACACGGTACCGCACGCCAAGACACACTACCTCACGCCAAGACACGCTACCGCACGCCAAGACACGCTACCGCACGCCAAGACACGGTACCACACGCCAAGACACGCTACCGCACGCCAACACACGCTATCACACGCTACCACACGCCAAGGTATGCTACCACACGCTACTGCACTCTACTGCTCTCTACTGCACGCTACTGCACGCTACCGCACGCTACCGCACGCTACCACACGCCACTGCACGCTACCACATGCCAAGATACGCTACTGCACGCTACCACACACCAAGACACGCTACCACACGCCAAGATACGCTACCACACGCTACTGCACGCTACCACACGCCAAGATACGCTACTGCACGCTACCACACGCTACCACACGCCACCTCAAGACACACCAAGACAGTGAGTGTCCTCAGGTACAAGTACATGTACATGGAGGAGATGGACAGTAGTATTTGAAGTACTTGTGTGTACTTTTGTCAGGTACAAGTACACGTACATGGAGGAGATGGACAGTAGTATTTGAAGTACTTGTGTGTACTTTTGTCAGGTACAAGTACACGTACATGGAGGAGATGGACAGTAGTATTTGAAGTACTTGTGTGTACTTTCTTCAGGTACAAGTACACGTACATGGAGGAGATGCTGGGGAACGTGGCGGGCTGCCGGCAGGTGTTCGAGCGCTGGATGCACTGGGAGCCGGAGGAGCAGGCCTGGCACTCGTACATCAACTTTGAGCTTCGGTACAAAGAAGTGGACAAAGCACGCAGCATCTACGAGCGATATATCCTTTAGAAACATCTGGAAGTGAACACGGCGGGGACACACGCCAACACACGCCAACACACGCCAAGACACGCCAGCACACGCCAACACGCTACCATACACGTCAACGCATGCCGCCACACGTCAACACATGCCGCCACACGTCAACACATGCCGCCACACGCCACCACACGTCAACACACGCCGCCACACGCCACCACACGTCAACACACGCCACCACACGTCAACACACGCCGCCACACGTCAACACATGCCGCCACACGTCACCACCCGCCGCCACACGTCGCCACACGCCGCCACACGCCGCCACCCGCCACCACACGTCAACACACGCCGCCACACGTCAACACACGCCGCCACACGTCAACACACGCCGCCACACCCCGCCCCACGCCACCACACGTCAACACATGCCGCCACACGTCAACACATGCCGCCACACGTCAACACATGCCGCCACACGTCAACACATGCCGCCACACGTCAACACACGCCACCACACGTCAACACACGCCGCCACACGTCAACACACGCCGCCACACGCCACCACACGTCAACACACGCCGCCACACGTCAACACACGCCGCCACACGCCGCCACACGCCACCACACGTCAACACATGCCGCCACACGTCAACACATGCCGCCACACGTCAACACACGCTGCCACACGCCAACACACCCCGCCACACGCCAACACACCCCGCCACACGCCAACACACGCCGCCACATGCCAACACACGTCAACACATGCCGCCACAAGCCGCCAGCCACCACAAGCCAAATCCTCGAAACCACGAGGCCGCGAAAGGTGAACGGCGATATCGTGAGGGACACTGTATAGCGCTGTGCCAAAAATCGAAAGATTGATAGATTGCGATCTTTGCTTTGGTCAATCTCGATAAGGCGAGCGTAGTCGAAAGGTCAACAGCCAATCGTGTGTCAGTGGGAGTGCGTGGAGCTCGTGGTGTTTTGCCGATAACGGTAATGCGTGTATGCTTTTAGGTTTAATACAGGAGTGCTCAACCTTTTTATTAACCGGGATCTACTTTTGGAGTGAGATTATTTTTAAAGTCGTATAGGGGCGAAAAAATCAGATTTAGGTCACTTCAGGCTGCAGTGTGAACGTAGCCCAAGATATGTGCTCCTAAATCCGATACATATCTGATCTTTTGGCATGTGACTTCAGTCTGAACGGTCAGGTCGCGTTCATCCGACCTGGGCGTGTTTCCTCCAGGGAGAGTGGTACAAGTCGGCACTCACAAATGTACACAAACGTTCTTCTCGTCATGTGAAAATAGTATATAAACTCTGTGTCAGTGAAGCGACAAAGCACGTAGTAATCCCACCACTCTGCGACTCTGCACCAACACGTTCATTTCTACGGACGTTGCTGCCACTGCCCCACAAAACGCAGTGGCCAAAAACCTCGTCCTTCTCCTCATTAAAACAAATAAGCTGTACATGTTCTGGCTCCGGTACGACAGCAACTTTAGGCGACTTCCGTAAACACTGAGCACGCTCGCTGCACGTGACCTCGTCGTGTCCTCTGGGGTTCATGCGGGACACTTTTGGGGCGTTTAAATCATATACAAGTCGCATTTAATTGGAAATGTGAACGACCTCGCAAAAAAATCGGATTTTACAAAAAAATCGGATTTTACAAAAAAATCGGAATTGAGCATTAAGCCCTGCAGTCTGAACGTATCCATACGCGATCGACTGACACTCGGCCTGCGATCGACTGGTAGACCGCAATCGACTGGTTGGGCACCCCTAATATATTGTACAAACTCATTACAAACTTTAAATGTGGATTTTTCCGGAATTATTCGTCCTATCGACACAAAATAAAAACTGTAGTGGTCCTGATATATCGCCCTGTATGCCTTCAGTCCACCTGTCTGTTCTTTCAATAAGTTGGATGAAGATCAAATCGAAAATCAAGATGGATCAATATGGGAGAAAATATCGTGATTCTTTTTTCCCCCCTATTGCCCAGCCGTAGTAAATGGTTTGTGTTTTTAGCTTCTCTCTACACAAACACACTCACGTTCTCGTCCGTACGCTCCCTGACTCTTGGCACTCGTCATGGTCCACCCCGAGGTGAAGAACTGGGTGAAGTTCGCTCGTTTCGAGGAGCGTCACGGATACATCGCCCACAGCAGGCGAGTTTACGAGCGTGCCGTGGACTTCTTCGGAGAGGATTATGTCGATGAGAACCTGTACGTGGCCTTCGCACGCTTCGAGGAGACGCAGAAGGAGGTGAGACACTGAACCAGGGCTGAACCAGGGCTGAACCAGGACTGAACCAGGACTGAACCAGGACTGAACCAGGACTGAACCAGGACTAGATCAGGACTGGACCAGGCCTGAACCAGGACTAGATCAGGACTGAACCAGGACTGGACCAGGGCTAAACCAGGACTGGACCAGGACTGGACCAGGGCTAAACCAGGACTGGACCAGGACTGGACCAGGACTGGACCAGGACTGGACCAGGACTGAACCGGGACTGAACCAGGACTAAACCAGGACTGGACCAGGACTGGACCAGGACTGGACCAGGGCTAAACCAGGACTGAACCAGGACTAGACCATTGCCACAGTTCTGATCATTTTGACTCTGATGAAACGATGGTGAACCTGCAGAGCTCTGAAACACTGGGATGTTCTGTGACTGTAAAGATTAAAACCGGCGAAATGTGATGGCGAATGGTGTTTTTGGTGCGTTTTGCAGTTCGAGCGCGTGCGTGTGCTCTACAAGTACGCTCTGGACCGAATCCCAAAGAGTCAGGCCCAGCAGCTGTTCAAAAACTACACCGTGTTCGAGAAGAGGTTTGGAGACCGAAGAGGCATCGAGGACGTGATCGTCAACAAGAGGAGGTTCCAGTACGAGGAGGAGGTCAAGGTACGGAGGAGGAGGTGTAGAGGGAGAGAGGAGGAGGTGTAGAGGGAGAGAGGAGGAGGTGTAGAGGGAGAGAGGAGGAGGTGTAGAGGGAGAGAGGAGGAGGAGGAGGTCAAGGTACAGAGGAGGAGGTACAGAGGAGGAGAGGAGGAGGAGGTACAGAGGAGGAGAGGAGGAGGTACAGAGGAAGAGGAGGAGGTACAGAGGAAGAGGGGAGAGGGTTCAGAGGAGGAGGTACAGAGCAGGAGGTACAGAGGAGGAGGAGGTACAGAGGAAGAGGAGGAGGTGGTACAGAGGAGCAACTACAGAGGAGGTGCAGAGGAGGAGGTACAGAGGAGGTGGTACAGAGGAAGAGAGGAGGAGGAGTTTTTCAGACCAGTAACGCTGGTTGTTTCCCATGATGCTTTGCAGGCGAACCCTCACAACTACGACGCGTGGTTCGATTACCTTCGTCTGCTGGAGAGCGACGCCGACCCCGACACGGTCAGAGACGTGTACGAGCGCGCCATCGCCAACGTACCGCCGATACAAGAGAAGAGACACTGGAGACGCTACATCTACCTGTGGATCAACTACGGCCTGTACGAGGAGCTGGAGGTCAAGGTACTGCAAATACTACTGCAAATACTACTGCAAATACTACTGCAAATACTACTACAAATACTACTGCAAATACTACTACAAATACTACTACAAATACTACTACAAATACTACTACAAATACTACTGCCACTACTACTGCCACTACACACTGTAAGAGGTCAAACTACTTCTGTTGTTTCTACGACTGACGCTTGAGACCAGAGACTTTGCCCAAGGGCACAACAGCCGTACGACCCTGGAGCGGGATTCAAACCTTGGCAGAGAACCACGAAAACCATGAGTGTCCGATTTTTAAAAAAGTTGATCTGGGTCTACGTTTATGATGACGGTCTGAACAGAAGACGCAAAAGTGGTGTCGCATCTTCACTTTTTATTCCGCGTTTAGACGAGCGTTTTCGGGAGGAAATCTGCGTGCATACGGTGACTCAGAAGTGTGGGGAATTGGATTGGGTATGCATGCCAGACGGCTAGGTGGCGCTGTGAAACATTATCACTATGTCCACACACATTCGTAGAATCTTCCTTCTTCTCATCTGCGCCGCAAAAGAAAACATGGATACCGGTAGCAAAAAAAATTTGTGTGGTCAGACGAAGAAGTACGTAAATGCGCACACGACGTCGGCAGATTTGACGTAAACGCGCACGCGACGTCGGCAGATTTGACGTAAACGCGCACGCGACGTCGGCAGATTTGACGTAAACGCGCACGCGACGTCGGCAGATTTGACGTAAACGCGCACGCGACGTCAGCAGATTTGACATAAAACGCGCACGCGACGTCGGCAGATTTGACGTAAACGCGCACGCGACGTTGGCAGATTTGACATAAAACGCGCACGCGACGTCGGCAGATTTGACGTAAACGCGCACGCGACGTCGGCAGATTTGACGTAAATGCGCACACGACGTCGGCAGATTTGACCAGAGTTTTGCGTCTTGGGCAGTGTAGAGGAAAACGTTACGGCGGAGCGTATTCAAGTTTTCCACTTTGGAGGGCAGTTTGTTTTTTGCATTTTTAAGCCCCCAAAACGCCGTCACCGTCTAAACGAAAGCCACTTCCGATAAAATATTTAGTAGTTTTTACCCGTAAGCGTTCTCGTGTAAACAGGCGCTGAAATAGTTTGTGTTTCCCTTTCAGGACCCGGACAGAACCCGGCAGGTGTACCAGGCCTGCCTCGACCTCATCCCGCACAAAAAGGTAATGAACGCGTCACCGTTTAAACACGACTTCTGATCCAAGTGTCCGTGAATCTTAAACCGTTTTGTTTTCCTCAGTTCACGTTCGCCAAAATGTGGCTCCTCTTCGCTCAGTTTGAGATCCGACAGAAAAACCTCCAGGCGGCTCGAAAAGTCATGGTGAGAATGTGCCAGATGCCCTCCCCCTGCCCCTCAGATGCCCTCCCCCTGTCCCTCAGATGCCCTCCCCCTGCCCCTCAGATGCCCTCCCCCTGCCCCTCAGATGCCCGCCTGCCCCTCTGACCCGGGTGTTTTCGTCTCCAGGGCACAGCGATCGGTAAATGTCCGAAGAATAAGCTGCTGAAGGGGTACATCGAGCTGGAGCTGCAGCTGAGGGAGTTCGACCGCTGCCGGAAACTCTACGAGAAATACCTGGAGTTCGGCCCCGAGAACTGCACCACGTGGATCAAGTTCGCCGAGTTAGAGACGATTCTGGGCGACGCGGAGCGCGCCCGCGCCATCTACGAGCTCGCCACGGGGCAGCCGCGGCTCGACATGCCAGAGGTAATACTGCTGATACTGCTACTGCAAATACTACTGCTACTACTACTGCAAATACTACTGCTGATACTACTACTGCAAATACTACTGCTGATACTACTACTGCTGATACTTCTACTGCAAATACTACTGCTGATACTACTACTGCTGATACTACTACTGCTGGTACTACTACTGCAAATACTACTGCTGCTACTACTACTGCAAATACTACTGCTGATACTACTACTGCAAATACTACTGCTGATACTGCTGCAAATACTACTACTGCTGATACTACTACTGCTACTACTACTGCTGATGCTACTACTACTACTGCAAATACTACTGCTGCTACTGCTACTGCAAATACTACTGCTGATACTACTACTGCTGATACTACTACTGCAAATACTACTGCTGATACTGCTACTGCAAATACTACTACTGCTGATACTTAGTCTGGTTAACACCTGACCATATCACAAGTGAGATATGGGTCTGGAAACTCGCTTCGAAAAATCCCGTAGCGGAGGTGTGGTTAGCGATTGCCAACGGCCGTTTATTGGGCGTTATGTCGCCCAATAAACGTCGTTATGTCTATCATTATGTCGTCGTTATGTCTATCATTGAGCGTATACGTAAGTCCATAGCCAATCATGTCAGTTGTCAGTTCAAACTACAAGCTTCCGTTTGTCATGTAGTACGCGTCACCGTCTTGCCACACCTCCCCCGCTCTCTGATTGGGGCCCTAAATCTGGGACTCTCGCTTGGACGAGTTGCCAGGCCGCCTTCCAGTTCGAAACGAACGGAAGCGGCCTGGGAATTCCCAGGCTAGCTGATACTACTACTGCTACTACTACTGCTGATGCTACTACTGCTACTGCAAATACTACTGCTACTACTACTGCAAATACTACTGCTGATACTACTACTGCTACTGCTACTGCAAATACTACTGCTGATACTACTACTGCAAATACTACTGCAAATACTACTACTACTGCTGATGCTGCTACTGCAAATACTACTACTGCTGATACTACTACTGCAAATACTACTGCTGATACTACTACTGCTGATACTACTACTGCAAATACTACTGCTGATACTGCTACTGCAAATACTACTACTGCTGATACTACTGCTACTACTACTGCTGATGCTACTACTGCTACTGCAAATACTACTACTGATACTACTACTGCTACTACTACTGCTGATGCTACTACTGCTGATGCTACTACTGCTGATACTACTACTGCAGATACTACTGCTGATACTACTGCTGATACTACTGCTGATACTACTACTGATACTACTACTGCAAATACTACTACTGCTACTACTGCTACTACTACTACTACTACTACTACTACTACTACTACTACTGTTGTACTCCTGTAGAAGGTCCAGGTCCAGGATGTAAACCCGTTGTGTGTGCAGGTTTTGTGGAAGTCCTACATCGACTTTGAGATCGAGCAGGAGGAGTTTGAAAACACCAGAAACCTGTACAAGAGACTCCTACAGAGAACCCAGCACGTGAAGGTCCGACTACTGCCACCAGACCTGCTTTAGACCTGGTTCATGGTTTAGTTCCGGTTTAGTCCTTTTTTAGTTCCTGGTTTAGTCCTTTTAGTCTCGGTTTAGTCCTGTTTAAAGGGATAGTGCGTTTTTTAAAAGTTAATCTGTATGGGTTTCCTTGTAAAAGTTCCGTGTGTTGACACCGGTTTACCTCTGACGGTCTCAGCTGATCCTGGTTCAGCTCGCTTTCTGGAGCCCACGTAAGTAGGTCCGGTAACTTCTCTGGAACATGAAATAAAGCTTGTTTTTCTTCTCAAAACAAAACATTTGTTAGAAAGGTGATATATTTGCGTCTGAAACAGTCGTCCACGAAACATCGAGCAGAGTATTTCACATTTACGTTTTGTCTCTCTCCACTCGTATCACTACGCCCATGTTAACTCCATCAGCCTGTTCACTTGTAAACTTGGGCGTAGACATCCGCTGAAGGTGAACAGGCTGATAGAATTAACATGGGCGTAGTGATACGAGTCAAATACGCAAATGCGAAATATGCTGCTGGACAACTTTTTCACCTTTCGGACAAATGTTTTGCTTTGAGAAGAAAAACAAGCTTTATTTCATGTTTGCAGATGACATTGTGATCTGCAGTGAGAGTAGGCAGCAACTAGAAGAGAATCTAGAGAGGTGGAGGTTCACATTAGAGAGAAGAGGGATGAAGGTCAGTCGTAGCAAGACAGAGTACATGTGTGTAAATGATAGAACAGTGGAACAGTGAAGTTACAAGGAGCAGAGGTGGTGAAGGTGGAGGATTTTAGATACTTAGGATCATCTGTTCAGAGCAGTGGAGACTGTGGAAGAGAGGTGAAGAATAGAGTGAAGGCAGGATGGAACAGCTGGAGAAAAGTGTCAGGAGTGATCTGCGATAGAAGAGTGCCAGCTAGGGTGAAGGGAAAGGTTTACAGGACAGTTGTGAGACCAGCCATGATGTATGGATTAGAAACACTTGCAATAGGCAGAAGACAGGAGGCAGAGCTGGAGATAGCAGAGTTAAAGATGCTCAGATTCTCTTTAGGAGTGACAAGGACGGACAGGATCAGGAACGAGGTCATCAGAGGGACAACACAGACAGGAAGGTTTGGAGAAAAAGCTAGAGAAGCCAGATTGAGATGGTTTGGACATGTTCAGAGGAGGGACAGTGGATATATTGGTAGAAGAATGTTAGAGATGGAGCTACCAGGTAGGAGACAAAGAGGAAGACCAAAGAGGAGATTTATGGATGCAGTGAGGGAGGACATGGAGGTAGTTGGAGCCAGAGTAGAAGATACAGAAAACAGGGCCAGATGGAAAAAGTTGATTTGCTGTGGCAACCCCTGAAAAAGGGACAAGCCCAAAGGAGAAGATTTCATATCCCTGCGAAGTTAGCGGACCTAATTACGTGAGTTCCAGAGCGCTGAGTGCAAACTGTCAGAGGTAAGCCGGTGTTACCGCACGGGACTTTTAGAAGGAAACCCATACAGATTAATATATTTAAAAAAAAACGCACTATCCCTTTAAGTCCCGGTTTAGTCCCGGTTTAGTCCCTGATTTAGTCCCGGTTTAGTCTCGGTTTAGTCTCGGTTTAGACCTGGTTTAGTCACGGTTTAGTCACGGTTTAGTCCCGGTTTAGTCCCGGTTTAGACCCGGTTTAGTCCTGGTTTAGTCCTGGCTTAAACCTGGTTTAGTCCGTTCTTTAGTCTCTGTTTAGTCCTAGTTTAGTCCTAGTTTAGTCCTGGTTTAGTCTCAGTTTAGACCTGATTTAGTCCTGGTTTAGACCTGGTTTAGTCTCGGTTTAGTCTCGGTTTAGTCCTGGTTTAGTCTCGGCTTAGACCTAGTTTAGTCCTGGCTTAGACCTGGTTTAGGCCTGGTTTAGTCTTGGTTTAGTCCTGGTTTAGTCCTTTCTTTAGTCCCGGTTTAGTCTCTGTTTAGTCCTAGTTTAGACCTGGTTTAGTCTCGGTTTAGTCCTGGTTTAGTCCCGGTTTAGACCTCGTTTAGACCTCGTTTAGTCCTGGTTTAGTCCTGGTTTAGTCTCGGCTTAGACCTAGTTTAGTCCTGGTTTAGACCTGGTTTAGTCCCGGTTTAGTCTCGGTCTAGTCCTGGTCTAGTCCTGGTTTAGTCCCGGTTTAGGCCTGGTTTAGTCTCGGTTTAGACCTGGTTTAGTCCTGGTTTAGTCCCCGTTTAGTCCTATATTTACCCCATTTATATTTCCAGGTGTGGCTGAGCTTCGCGAAGTTCGAGCTGTCCGTGGACTCGCCGGAGCGCGTGCAGAAGAGTCGGCAGGTTTACGAGGACGCCAACCGCAGTTTGAGAAACTGTGAGGAGAAAGAGGAGCGGCTGATGCTCCTCGAGGCCTGGAGGGTCTTTGAAAACCAGTTTGGATCCGCCCAAAACCAAGAGCGGATCCGAAAACTGCTCCCCGAGAAGGTCAAGAAGAGGAGGAAGGTCACTGCGGACGACGGGGTGAGTGCTGCCTCCTACTGGTCCACAACGGTCACTACCGCCACGTGGCCATACCACACATCTGTAATAATCCCGCCTCTAAAAGTGATCTTTGTCACGCTTTCCACGCCGCGCTCTGATTGGTCCAAACGCTTTACACCGTGCTCTGATTGGTCCAAACGCTTTACACCGTGCTCTGATTGGTCCAAACGCTTTACACCGTGCTCTGATTGGTCCAAACGCTTTACGCCGTGCTCGTTACAGACGTCACACGGGTGGGAGGAGCTCGTCCGGATCGAGGAAGTAAATGCGAAGGAGAAAATAATTTTTGCCGATGAAAACGACACGACGCCTCAGGGTTCAGATTCAGGTTTGATCAGAGTTCTGTGCATGAAACTTTATTGATCCACAAGAATTTAAACTTGATTTTGTTACTAAGGAAAAGGCTTGAGTATTGATTTTGACGTCACAAGGGAAAAAAAACATCTGCTCTAAATATAGAGGGAGTATTCTGCAAAATATTCCTCAACCTGCCTGAAGATGAAGTTTTGAAGTTGAATTTCCCTTGTGGATCAATAAAGTTTGTCTAAGGTAGCAGTACGAGGCTCCGCCCACAAGCCTACGTCCCCCAGGCTCCACACGACGATTCTCCATAAATCTACAAAAACACAGACAAAAACATGAGACAAAACTGAGCCCGGCGACTGGACAAACCCGACGTGCAGGAGTTTTGTTCGCCGGACGATAACGTGACGAGTTTGTGGAGCCCGAATCCTAAACAAATGAGAACGTTTGGAGTCTCCCATAGTTCTACAACCTGGTTTAGTCCTTTTTTTAGTCCTGTTTAGTCCTGGTATAGTCCCGGTCTAGTCCTGCTATAGTCCCAGTTAAACCTCAGTTTAGCCCTTTCTTTAGTCTCGCTTTAGTCCTGGTATAGTCTCGGTTTAGTCCTTTCTTTAGTCATGTTTTAAATCCTGGTTTAATCCCAGTTTAATCCCGGTTTAGTTCTGGTTTAGTCCCGGTTTAGTCCTTTTTTTAGTCCTGGTTTAGTCCTTGTTTTTAGTCCTGGTTTAGTACTTTTTTTAGTTCTGGTTTAGTCTCGGTTTAGTCTCAGTTTAGTCCGTTTAGCCCTTTTAGTGTCGCTTTAGTCCTGGTTTAGTCCTGGAAGTTTGGAATCTCCCATAGTTCTACAAACCCTGCCCGCCCGCCCGTCTGAAACTACGACTTCACCAAAGTCGTGAGCGCGGCCCGTCGGCCCTTGCTCGTCCGCGCCAAGTTCGTTTTTGACTAACCGTGTGATTTGTGTCTCGTTTCAGTCGGAAGCCGGCTGGGAGGAATATTACGACTACCTTTTCCCAGAAGACTCCGCGAACCAACCCAACCTCAAACTCCTCGCCATGGCCAAGATGTGGAAGAAACAGCAGGCGGCGGACGAGACGGAAACAACAGCAGAAAACTCGCCCGGAGAACCAACGGAAAGACGCGAATCACAGTCGGAGTCTTCAACATCGAGTTCTGACGAGGAGGAGGGGGAGGAGATGGAGGCGAGGAATATTGCGAGAGAAGAAGAGGAGGAGGAGGAGGAGCGAGGAGGGAAGAGCAAGGAGAGCGGACAGGAGAACGGAGAGAACCGGGAAAAAGGGGAAGGAGGAGAAAAAGGGGAGGCTCGGAAGAGGGAGGATGGAGGAGAGAGGGATGAGAGAAAAGAGGCGGAGGAGTACGACGATGGCGATGACTCCGGGAGCAGCAGCAGCGACAGTGACGAAGAGTGAAAGAGGAATAACGATGGACAAACTATTGAATCTTTTTACTGCATCTTTAAATGTCTTTATAAAACATCAGTTTAAACTCCGAGTTTGTGCTTCTTTTTTTTTTTTTTTTAGAACGAGAACAGCGCGCACTGCGCGATAACTGACACGATAAATCTACAAAAACATGAGACAAAACTGAACACGGCAACTGGACAAACCCAACGTGCAGGAGTTTTGTTCGCCGGACGATAACGTGACGAGTTTGTGGAGCCCGAATCCTAAACAAATGAGAACGTTTGGAGTCTCCCATAGTTCTACAAACTGGTTTAGTCCTTTTTTTAGTCCTGGTTTAGTCCCGACTAAGCTCTGGTTAGTCTCGTTTTAGTCCTGGTATAGTCCTTTCTTTAGTCTTTTTTTAAGTCCTGGTTTAATCCCAGTTTAGTCCTTGTTTTTAGTCCTGGTTTAGTCTCGTATTAGTCCCAGTTTAGTCTCAGTTTAGCCCTTTTAGTCCCAGTTTAGTGTCGGTTTAGTCCTTTGGTTCCTGTGGCGGACGGCGGTATTACAGAGTCCAGTGGATTTAAATCTCAGCTGGTGCTGATAAACTCTGCACATCTGATTCAAAATGAAATGAGTTTCTCCTGCAGAGGGGCGGGGCGCTCCCTTAGAGAGGGAGTGAGGAGCTCGGAGCAGAGCCGCTGCTCCTACACCTGTGCCAGGACACGCCGGAGGGACTTTGGACATGTCTCATTTCTCTTTCCTCAATTCTTTTTCCTCGATTCTGCAGGAAATGGGCGAGGAAGTCCCGCCCACAGAGGAGACGCAGAGAGGAGAGAGGACAGAGGAGAAACGGAGGAGAGAGGACAGAGGAGACACGGAGGAGAGAGGACAGAGGAGACACGGAGGAGAGAGGACAGAGGAGACACGGAGGAGAGAGGACAGAGGAGACACGGAGGAGAGAGGACAGAGGAGACACGGAGGAGAGGACAGAGGAGACACGGAGGAGAGAGGACAGAGGAGAAACGGAGGAGAGAGGACAGAGGAGACACGGAGGAGAGAGGACAGAGGAGACACGGAGGAGAGAGGACAGAGGAGACACGGAGGAGAGGACAGAGGTGACACAGAGAGGACGGAGGAGACAGGGAGGAGAGAGGACGGAGGAGACACGGAGGAGAGGACAGAGGTGACACACGGAGGACAGAGGGGAGACAGGGAGGAGAGAGGACAGAGGAGACACGGAGGAGAGAGGACAGAGGAGACACGGAGGAGAGGACAGAGGTGACACAGAGAGGACGGAGGAGACACGGAGGAGAGAGGACAGAGGGGACACGGAGGAGAGGACAGAGGTGACACACGGAGGACAGAGGGGAGACAGGGAGGAGAGAGGACGGAGGAGACAGGGAGGAGAGAGGACGGAGGATGGAGGAGACGGGGAGGAGGAGAGAGGATGGAGGAGAGGACGGAGGAGACACAGGGAGGAGAGAGGACCTAAACTCCTCTCTGAGACCAGTAAGGTTTGTTTCTTTCTCTGGCGGCGTCCTGAAGCCTCCTGAAGCCTCCTCAGATTCACTCCTTCACTCTGGTTTTCTTCAGGAAAACACTTAATACGACACATTTGATTGACAGATGAAAAATGGAAGATGGAGGAGAAGGAAGCGAGAAAAGTGAAATGAGACACGGTCCGTGTCTCTGGGCTGGCCTGGGAACGCCTCAGGAACATCCCAGAGAAACATCCTGGAGGAGCTGGAGGAAGCGTCTGGGGAGAGGGACGTACAGATAAGAATATAGAACACACACAATATGTATTCTTTAAATACAATGGGCCTGTCGAGGATCCGCGTTACCTGAAACCTGCAGATTTAGAGCTTTACTCATGAAGGAAATGTCAGGTTTTCATTTAAACAAACAGAAGAAAAGTGAAACCACAAACAGGTTTTTGTTTTTTTAATGGTTTCATGATTAGATTTTCACATTTCCAGGTGTGAGTGGAGCAGGTCTGTGGCTCTCCTTCGAGGATTTACAGATTCTGGGTTTTACTTGATTGTTTCTGTGATTGGGGTTAGTTTTGGGAGAGCCACAGACGCTGTTATTCGATGTCCTCTGGTCGGACCGGGTGAGGCAGCGGGATGATGGACTTCTTCTCTGTGTCTCTGGACAAAGCTTTCCTCATGTCTGAAACAGCGACAAAAAACAGGTTTGGTTCTTCTGTGAGCAGCAGTCGCTTAATTCTACATTATATTTTCATTAAAACAAATAATCTGACTAATTACAGGATTTGGAATTAATTAATCTAATCGCATTTTAATCTCATTGAGAGAGCGACGGTGAGATCGAGAGATTTTGAGAGTGAGATCGAGAGATTTTGAGTGGAATCGAGAGATTTTGAGAGTGGGATCGAGAGAAAGATTGAGAGATTTTGAGAGTGAGAAAGATCGAGAGTGAGATCAAGAGATTTTGAGAGAAAGGGTGTGAGATCAAGAGAGATTTTGAGAGAGTGAGATTGAGAGATCAAGAGATTTTGAGAGTGAGATCGAGAGATTTTGAGAGTGAGATCGAGAGATTTTGAGAGTGGGATCGAGAGAAAGATTGAGAGATTTTGAGAGTGAGAAAGATCGAGCGTGAGATCAAGAGATTTTGAGAGCGTGAGATTGAGAGATCGAGAGATTTTGAGAGAGTGAGAGAAAGAGAGGTCAAGAGAGATTTTGAGAGAGAGAGAGTGATAAAAGGAGAAGTTAAATTTGTCAACTGGACAAAGTTTGTTTGGTTGAAAACAAACTTTGTTTTCAACCAAACAGAGGAGACACATGTTTGCGCATTGAATTGCCGCCAAACAAACTTTGTCCAGTTGACAAATTGAACTTCTCCTTTCATCATGGATTCTACCTGGACGACTGAGGGACTTTTCATGCATCAGAGAGAGTGTTTATCGTTCAAATGATCCGTCGGGCTGGAGCAGCTTCGGTGATCGGAAAATTCTTTTTGACAAAAGCTCCAAATCACGGCGTTCTTGTTGATCGTCCCGTCTTCGTTCTTTTTATAAATAAACTCGCCGTTCAAAGGCCCTGACGGCGATTCGCTCGCCGCGCGCCAAATTTAAAATGCGAATTGAATTGCCGCTCATAATTAATTGTTAATTTTTATAACGCATTCATTTGCAGTGTAATTAATGTGTTAAACTGACTGCTCTAATTTTCATTAAAGGTCCTGTATCATGCAAAATGAACTCTTTAAGTCGTGTTCTAATGTTGTTTCCTCCTCAAAACACAACTCTGGGTTTATTTTTGATGAGGAAATTACATAACGGATCAGAAAAAGTATAATATCTGCCCTTTTATAGTGTTTTAGCCCCAAAAATGTGGTGATAATCAGATTTGAAGTGCATGTAAGCGCCCCCTGTTGTTGATGTGAGTTTGGAGCCGCGGTCTCACCGTAGGCGTCCTCGTCTGGCTCTCCGTTGCTGGCGGAGTAATACTCGATGACCGTCCGGTACACACTGTAGCCCAGGCGCTTGTACATGTTCACTGCCACCTGATTGGACACCCGCACGAAGAGGTCCACGAAGAAACCGCCTTTCCTGAAACGAGACATCAGAAGTCGAACCCACAGGCTCCTGAAACTGACAACTCCAGGCCTGGCACGATATTCTGCTACAGAGAAGTACTGCGATAAACCGTTTAATAGAAACTACTCCATGCCACTGCCGCATTAACGATAAAACAGGATAATCCCAGAGAACTATTTTTAAACTCGCAGCATTAAAAGGCCGTTCATCCGACCTGGGCGTGTTTCCTCCAGCGAGAGTGGTACAAGTCGGCGCTCACAAATGTACACAAACGTTCTTCTCGTCATGTGAAAATAGTATATGAACTCCGTGTCAGTGAAGCGGCGAAGCACGTAGCAATCCCACCGCTCTTGTCTGCGACTCTGCACCAACACGTTCATTTCTACGGACATTGCTGCCACTGCCCCACAAAACGCCGTGGCCAAAAACCTCATCGTCCTCCTCCTTAAAACAAATAAGCTGTACATGTTCTGGCTCCAGGTCTAAACCAGGTCTAAACAAGGTCAAAAACAAGGTCTAAACTAGGTCTAAACTAGGTCTAAACTAGGTCTAAACCAGGACTAAAGTAGGTCTAAACTAGGACTAAACCAGGATTAAACTAGGTCTAAACCAGGTCTAAACAAGGTCAAAAACAAGGTCTAAACTAGGTCTAAACTAGGTCTAAACCAGGACTAAACTAGGTCTAAACCAGGACTAAACTAGGTCTAAACCAGGACTAAACTAGGTCTAAACTAGGTCTAAACCAGGACTAAACCAGGACTAAAGTAGGTCTAAACTAGGACTAAACCAGGATTAAACTAGGTCTAAACCAGGTCTAAACCAGGACTAAAGTAGGTCTAAACCAGGATTAAACTAGGTCTAAACCAGGTCTAAACCAAGACTAAACTAGGTCTAAACCAGCAACTTTAGGCGACTTCCGTAAACACTGAGCATGCTCGCTGCACGTGACCTCATCGTGTCCTCCGGGGTTCATGCGGGACACTTTTGGGGCGTTTAAAGTTCACACTGGAGATCACAGACAAGTCGTATTTAACTGGAAATGTGAACGACCTCGCAAAAAAATCTGATTTCACCAAAAAATCTGAATTGAGCATTAAGCCCTGCAGGTTGAACGTATCCATAATTGTAGCTGCTCCACGTGTGTTAAATATTATTGATCTATAGAATGTTGCGGTGTCGTCTGAAACCCGTCGATATAATAATTAATTACGGTCTGCCCCCCCCTCCTCCTGTACCTCTCGGAGATCTCCTCCAACATGTCCATGAGCTGAGCTGCGAGTCCCAGGCGTCTGAACTCGGGCGCCACAGACAGAGCCGTCACATGACCGTGCCACTCCTCGCGCGCCACCGAGCCCTCCGCCTTCCCCATGACTGGAAAACAAGACGTGATGTTACCGACTAAAGGAATAAACCATAAACTCGTGCAAATAAATCTTTATCAGAGCTCTGTCTGCTTTAACCATGACTTCAAACCAAAATACAGGCACGACGACTGTTATCCATCAATCAGGTATAAAAATAAGGATCTTTTGAGCTTTAAAACCATGTTCTATTGTTGTTCCCTCCACAAAAGCAGACCTGGAGTTGTTTTGTTTCATTCACACGTTTCAGAAACCCTCAAAACGCTAAGTTCCACCTTGTGATGTCATGAAGCTGTAGTTTTCAAGTGAACAGCTCCTTTTACCTTTAGTTCAGCAGAGATTTCTCTGTTCCAGGGCATGACATGAGGAGAACTTAAAACAAAGAAGTAAAAATGCAGGGTTTGTGTGTTAAAAATGTGTGAAAAGAAACAAAACACAACTCCAGATATGAAAAAAGGTTAAATTTAATGTTTGAAGAATCTAAACTAAACCAAAAACCTCTAAAAACGTGTCCTGAAATGCCTGGGATTCTGAGTTTAAAGTTCAGTCTCTCTCAGATCTGAGCAGGACGGGTTTAAAATGTGACGTGTGAATATTCAAACGGAAACCACAGATGTATGAAAAACACTGACTGTATCCCATGAGCTCTCCTCCGGGCGCCTCTGCGACGATGAAGTACTCGGGCCAGTGAGCCAAATACTGCAGGTAGAACGGGATCCCGTACTGACCAAGAGTCAAGGAGGAACCATCATACACAAGGACACACAGACTCCTGATTAGGACTAGACCAGGACTAGACCAGGAAACCAGGACCGAAGAGGGACTGAACCAGGAGTAAACCAGGAAACCAGGACTAGACCAGGACCAAAGAGGGACTAAACCAGGACTAGACCAGGAAACCAGGACCGAAGAGGGACTGAACCAGGAGTAAACCAGGAAACCAGGACAAGACCAGGACCAAAGAGGGACTAGACCAGGAAACCAGGACTAAATGGGGACTAAACCAGGACTAGACCAGAACTAGCACAGGAAAAGCACAGAAAACCAGGACGAAAGAGGTACTAAACCAGGACTAGACCAGGACTAAACCAGGAAACCAGAACCGAAGAGGGACTGAACCAGGACTAGACCAGAACTAGCACAGGAAACCAAGACTAGACCTAGGACTGAACAAGGTCTAAACCGGGACTAGTACAGCACAATTAGATCTAAACCAGGACTAGACCCAGATGTAGCACAGAAAACCAGGACTAGACCAGGACTAGCACAGAAAACCAGGACGAAATGGGGACTAAACCAGGACTAGACCAGAACTAGCACAGGAAACCAAGACTAGACCTAGGACTGAACAAGGTCTAAACCGGGACTAGTACAGCACAATTAGATCTAAACCAGGACTAGACCCAGATGTAGCACAGAAAACCAGGACTAGACCAGGACTAGCACAGAAAACCAGGACGAAATGGGGACTAAACCAGGACTAGACCAGAACTAGCACAGGAAACCAGGACCAAAGAGGGACTAGACCCAGGACTAGCACAGGAAATCAGGACCAAACTAGGACCAAACAGGACTAAACAGGGACTAGCACAGTGAAATTAGGTCTAAACCAAGACTATACCAGGACTAAACCATAACAAGACTCACATTAGAATAAAAACACACCAATTCTACATCAAGAAGGAAAACATTAAACTGAAAAAAAACTGTAATAGCAGTTTTACAGTTGTAGTCGGAATAGTTTCATATCAATGTCCTCATAAATCAGCAGTGTGATGATTCTTCCACATTAGAAAGAAACATTTTCATAACTATAGACTTTAAAGGGAATTGAAGGATACGGTTTCAGTCAGAGGATCCAAGTTACTGCAAAGGAAAAAAAACATTCTATATTATATGAGACAGATCCAAACAAATAATCACATGGGCCTTTTATACACAAGTAAAAACATTCAAATACAAACTACTGGAATCGTATTTAGAGGTAACTATATTTTAAAAGTCCTCGGATGCGAATAAAAAGGAAAAACAACAAAAATGTGCCATTGTTTTGGTTTTAGCTTTGTGATGCTAATCTTAGCTCGGGCACATTTTTGCATCTTTGTGGAAGATTTAAGACAAAATAAACATCCTGTAAAAAAGTAAATGATTGGAATCCATGTGATAAAATAAAACGGACCAGCCTGGACTTACATATTATTAAATTTAAATAGATCATCGCAGGTAAAAGGTCTTAACGTTGTCATCTTGTTAGCCTGTTAGCTTCTGTTAGCTTCTACCGGAAGAGACGAGACGAATGTTGCAGCGCCACCTGAAGGAGAGGTGGTGGTACTGCAAGTTTTAAATGAATTAAAAAAACAAATCATTTTCAGCGTTTTTGAATTTAGATTTTAACCCTCTGAGACACAAGCATTCATTTCCTGCATGATTTTTTTTTTAAAATCTCTTTAAAAATGTTTTTCCTAAGCCTCTAATGCAGAAAATAATTTGTTTAATCTTTTTTTCTTTTTTGTGAGGAATCTGTGGAAATGTTGCCACACTGGGCTTTAGTGGTGACCAATGTTACAACTCCACATTTAATAAAAGCCAACTTTGTATTAGTTTTTGCTCACTCCATAAAATCAAAACATATTTTAAAATGATTTTTTTATAGCCTACAGAACAGCACTAAGTGAACATGAGAATGTTTTGAACTTTTTTACTCAAAACTTATATTTAATACAACAATCGTGTATATGAACAAGAACATTAAATGATGTGCTGCAGGACTCTTCTCTTTATCATGTCACTCATCAAAAATGAAACTGAAGAAAGCAGTTTTTGTCATCTCTGAAGCACAAGCGGACATCACACTCCATGTGTATCTGCTCTTACCTGCACCGGCCTCTTTTTTTATCTTTATGAGGAAAGTGTCCAATGCTGTCCTTTTGGAGTGTTGTACACTATCTTTTTAGCACTTAGTGGTGATCTTTCCTCATCCACTGAAGGTCTACCTCTCTTTACGGTGTTAGTTTGAATGAGAGAGGCAGAGAACTGTACCTGGACCCGACTCCTGTTCAGCACTTCCTTCACAGGGATCAAAACGATCAAAGATCAAAGTCAGCTTTATTGTCAATTCTGCCATATGTGTTCAACATCCATCCGGTGAATCGAAATCGTTTCTCTCTGGCCAGGTAGTGCAAAAAAGACAGTGTACAAAATACAAAATAAAGATGAAAAAACAAAAACTATCTAAGACTAAAATCTAAATCTAGAATCTGAAATCTAAAGCAGTGCAACAGAATAAATAAATACCTATTTACAGATGTCCAAAATGTGCAGTGTGGATCCATAATGTGCAATGGAAGATACAGCAGTGAAATGGTCATGTGCAATAGAATGTGCATTGAAAGTAAAGATAAAAATAAATGTGCAGCAGTAGGGGATCTGCAGGGTCTTGCAGTCGAGCTTGTATTGCAGCCAAACATTTACCACGGCAATGATGATGGTGTGCCAAAAGATGCACATGTACCACCGTTTGCACCTCATGTGCAACTTGTACTTGGCTGTGAAGGAATCCAGCAAGTCGATCCCACATATGAATTTATTGTACAATTGTCTTCTCACCTCAGTGAAGGACTTGGTGGATTTGTTCCACTGTGCGACCTTGTCGACTGGGTTTGGACCATCAAAAGTGGAGAGAAGTGTGACTGACCGGTTATCATACCACCTCACCGTTCTTCCGACACTCTGAAGTCAAAGTTTCCTCTTCCTTGTTTTTTTAGCTCCTTCTCTTCTGCTAACCTGAGGCTTGGCACACGCCCAGGACGAACAGTGCCAACAAAGTGTATGCCACACTCGAGCCGTTTAACAAGCAGAGGCACAGAGGTGAAAAAGTTGTCTGCATAAACACTGTAGTTTTGCCCTGTAGGTAGTGCTGATGCGAGCTTCATGACCGTATCTCCTGATATGCCAAGGTCATACCTGCAGGCTTACCCTGCACACTCCCTGGGTACTAACCTGTCCTAAACCTCACTGTCCTCAAAGGAGTGGCCCATGGCTTTAAGGTGGAGATGTACGGCAGACTGAGGTCCTGCCTTCCGGAGGAGCTCAGGGCTGCAGAGAACGTTCATGTTTTTAAGAGCGGACTCAAGACTCACCTGTTTAGCTTGGCCTTTGATTGAATTTGTTTGTCTGTTTGTTTGTTTTTTTGTTTGTTTGTTCGTCGGTTTGTGTTCGTCTGTTTTTTTTTTCTTTCTGTTGGCAGCACAGTGGCTGAGTGGTTAGCACTCATGCTTCACAGCAAGAAGGTTCGGGTCGCCCGGGCCTTCCTGTGTGAAGTTTGCATGTTCTCCCTGTGTCTGGGTGGGTTTCCTCCGGGCACTCCGGTTTCCCCCTTCAACCCAAAACATGCTCCAGGTAAAATCCTCCTGAGGTCCTGACCAAACCTAAACAACAAAATCATGGGGATGGTCCCGGGTCAAATGCAGAAACGATTTCTCCTGTGTGAGATCAATAAAAGGTCAATCGTCTAATCCTTAATCACTGTAAGGCGCTTTGTGTTACGTTTTGTATGAAAAGCGCTTTATAAATAATGTTTGTTTGTTTTAGGTGGAGATGTACAGCAGACTGAGGTCCTCTCTGGCTCTCCCGTCTGTGTTGGTACGTCCTCTTGTGAACAGCCATTTCACAAAGGTTAGGGATTATCTGTGTAAAAGGTGCACTCTTTGTAACCCAGTGTTGTTTTTGCAACATTTACATAAATCACTCTAAATCATGTGTATTATACTTTTTAAAAAATATATTTAACTTAAGATAAGATTAAGCCTTTATTGGTCTCACACACAATGACACATTTGACCCATCCTTTTTTTTCAGGAGCAGTGAGCAGCCATCTTTTTTCAGCGCCCAGGGGGCAGTACGGTGAAGGGTCTTGCCCAAGGACCCACACTAGTTAGCTCATTGCCGGGGGGGAATAGAACCCACAACCCCCAGGGGGAAAGTCAGTGACTTACCAGTTGAGCTAACCAGCCGCTTTTCTAACACTAAACATATTATGAATGAAAGAAAAACATATTACAGATTGTATACTGACTTTTAGATTGGTTAAAATGGATCCAGAACAGAGAGGTGGTGGTCAGTAGAAGGCGGCTGTGTCATTTGACTTTGGAATGTGATTTTCCCTCCAATATTCAAAATTTCCCTCCAGAAATGTTGTATGATGCAGTGCAGAGTGTGGGCTGCTGGGAAATGCACTTTTTGTTTTTGTGTAAATGTTTTTCAGTTCTGCAACTGTGGGTCTCAGAGGGTTAAACATATTTTTGAAAATGTTTTTAAAGCTGTATGACTGTACATCATCTCCGGGTCACACCAGCATTTTTTATTTCCCCAAACCATTTTTTTTTTGTTTATACCTTGAGTTATTAGCAGCATGAGTGTCCCTGTTATTTAGATTTTTTCTTTTACTTAAACTTTAAGCTTTTGCATCAATTAATTATGTTTCATATCAGACAGAGACACAAAAGAGAGAAATGTATCCATCCATCCATCCATCCATTTTCTTCCGCTTTTTTTTCCCATTCTCTGGGTTGCGGGGGCAGAACACAATACACCAGCCCTCATGAATCCTCCCGCGGGTGGTGGGTCCACAGGAGGACGGCTCACGTCACAACAGGCCTTGATTTATCTTCTGCCATGGGGGCTACCAGTGTCCGCAGACACTGGGGGCGAGGTGGGGTTAAGTGTCTTGCCCAAGGACACAACGGCAGCGCTCACCTGTGGGAGCTGGGATCACACGTGGTCCATCCGCATGCGCTCTACCAACTGAGCTACTGCCGCCCCATTATTTGAAGATAATGTGCAGAAATACATTTAGCATTTTCAATAATCTCATGTTGAGTTTTCTTGCCTGTTTTTAGCCTTTAAAGAAGCATTATGAATGTTCCACAGTACGGCATTAAATGCATCTACCTGCATCTGATTTACCGGTGTTTTTATTGCTGTATTATTACTGTGAAGATGGGTCAAATGCAGCTTTAACTCAGATGCTGGAGGATGGGTCAAATGCAGGTTTAACTCAGACACTGGAGGATGGGTCAAATGCAGGTTTAACTCAGAGAGACACTGGAGGATGGGTCAAATGCAGGTTTAACTCAGATGCTGGAGGATGGGTCAAATGCAGGTTTAACTCAGATGCTGGAGGATGGGTCAAATGCAGGTTTAACTCAGAGAGACACTGGAGGATGGGTCAAATGCAGGTTTAACTCAGAGAGACACTGGAGGATGGGTCAAATGCAGGTTTAATTGTGCAGGTTCCAGAAGTGTTTTCTTTATGATAAAACTCTGCTCATATGAAGTAGGTCTGGCCTCTGGAGACTGAACCTGAGACTCACTAAAGACAAAAGAAAGACAAAGGACGGCGCTGCTGTTGAGGTCGGTAAAAATTCCCGGAAGGGTCCAGCCCAAAGTCTGGATCATTCCAGACTCGGAACAGGCCAGACTGAACTGATGTACCCGATCCGCTTTTGTCTGAGGTAAAAAAGTGGAATAATGCTCCGAAATGCCACGTCTCTGTGGGACTGAGCTCCACTGTCCACCAACAATCCCATGAGGAAAAGCTTTCCTCTTGTTGTTTTGCTTGGAATATTCCGTAATATGGCATTCCACTTATCTGTTTCCATGGCGAACAGCAGGTAACACCACCAAGCCAAGTTACAAGTCTGATCTGAGGAGAGGAGAAAGGGTAGTGGGGATCTGCCCACAAGATCCCTCACTATCCTCCAATTAAACCTGCATTTGACCCATCCTTCAGTGTCTCTCTCTCTGAGTTAAACCTGCATTTGACCCATCCTCCTGTGTCTCTCAGAGTTAAACCTGCATTTGACCCATCCTTCAGCATCTGATTTAAACCTGCATTTGACCCATCCTTCAGCATCTGAGTTAAACCTGCATTTGACCATCCTCCTGTGTCTCTCTGAGGTAAACCTGCATTTGACCCATCCTCCTGTGTCTCTCAGAGTTAAACCTCCATTTGACCCATCCTCCTGTATCTCTGAGTTAAACCTGCATTTGACCCATCCTCCTGTATCTCTGAGTTAAACCTGCATTTGACCCATCCTCCTGTATCTCTGAGTTAAACCTGCATTTGACCCATCCTCCTGTATCTCTGAGTTAAACCTGCATTTGACCCATCCTCCTGTATCTCTGAGTTAAACCTGCATTTGACCCATCCTCCTGTATCTCTCTGAGTTAAACCTGCATTTGACCCATCCTCGTGTAAGTGTAATGGGTGGAGTCTGTCCTCTGGTGGGTGAGGCGCAGGATAGAAATTCCTAAATAAAAATCAAATTGTGACTGAACTGAATCGGGTGAAGTGTCGGAGGGGCGTGGTCTCATGTGTGGTGGGTGGAGTCAGTGCTCGTATGGGCGGGGCCTGTGCTCTGTGGGCGGGGCTCCTGTGGGCGGGGCTTCTGCTCAGGTAAGTTCACCTGTCGGAGGAAGAGGGGGTTAGAGTTCCAGACGGAGTTCCCATGGATCTGCTCACCTGGAGTTTACTCATCCTGTCCACGCTGACCCCCGGCTCCCACGCTCTACTGTAATACTTCTACTACTACTACTACTACTACTACTACTACTACTACTACTACTTTTACTACTACTACTTATCAACATTTTTTCCCAGGGATGTCCTTCCAGTGCAAGCAAATTCAAGGTAAGATCTGTGGTCCTGGTTTAGCTCTGGTTTAGTACTTGTTTAATCCTGATTCAGTCCTGGTCTACTCCTCAAGATGAAAGTTCAAAGTCAGATTTATTGTCAATTCTGCCATATGTGTTCAACAGTGAATTGAAATTTTGTTTCTCTCTGGCCAAGTAGTGCAAAAAGACAGTGTACAGAATACAATACAAAGACAAAACAAAAACTATCTAAGACAAAAAACACGGGTAAAGTGAGAGTTCAGCTTCCTGACAGTCTGGTGGATGAAGCTGTTTGACAGTCTGGTGGATGAAGCTGTTTGACAGTCTGGTGGATGAAGCTGTTTGACAGTCTGGTGGATGAAGCTGTTTGACAGTCTGGTGGATGAAGCTGTTTGACAGCCTGGTGGATGAAGCTGTTTGACAGTCTGGTGGATGAAGCTGTTTGACAGTCTGGTGGATGAAGCTGTTTGACAGCCTGGTGGATGAAGCTGTTTGACAGTCTGGTGGAGTGGGCCCGGAGACTCCGGTACCTTCTCCCCGAGGGCAGGAGGCTGAAGAGGCTGTGTGCGGGGTGGCTCGGGTCACCCACAATGCTGGACGCTCTGCGGGTGAGGCGGGTGTTAAAAATGTCCAGGAGGGAGGGGAGAGAGACACCAGCGATCCTCCCAGCTGCATTCACTATGCGCTGCAGGGCTTTCCTGTTCTGTTCAGTGCAGCTCCCGTACCACACAGTGATGCAGCTGGTCAGAATGCTCTCAGTGGTGCCTCGGTAGAAGGTGGTCATGATGGGTGGGGGGGCTCCAGCTCTCCTCAGTTTGCGGAGGAAATAGAAGCGCTTCTAAGCCCTCTTTGCCAGTGATGCAGTGTTCGCTGTCCAGGAGAGGTCCTCACTGATGTGCACCCCCAGGAATTTGGTGCTGCTCACCCTCTCTACAGCAGCACCATTGATGGACAGTGGGGGTGGGGCCTCTCCGGAAGTCGATAACAATCTCCTTGGTCTTTTCAACATTCAGAAGGAGATTGTTATCGCTGCACCACTGGGTCAGAAGGCTCACCTCACTCCTGTAGTTTGTCTCATCGTTATTAGAGATGAGACCCACCACAGTCGTATCGTCCGCAAACTTCACTATGTGATTGGTGCTGAACGCTGGTGAGCAGTCGTGGGTCAGCAGAGTGAAGAGCATCAGACTGAGCACACAGCCCTGGGGGGCTCCTGTGCTCAGTCTAATGCAGCTTGAGGTGTTTCTGCCGACCCGCACTGCCTGTGGCCTCTCACTGAGGAAGTCCAGCAGCCAATTACAGAGTGAGGTCTGAAGCCCCAGGTGGTCTACTTTGATAATGAGCTGCTGTGGGATTATAGTGTTGAATGCTGAACTGAAATCTATGAACAGCATTCTCACATATGAGTCTTTATTGTCTAGGTGGGTGAGAGCCGGGTGAAGTGCAGAACAGATTGCATCCTCGGTAGAGCGGTTGGCCCGGTATGCAAACTGGTATGGGTCTAGGGTGGGGGGGAGGATGGATTTGATGTGTGCCATGACTAGCCGTTCAAAGCACTTCATGATGATGGGGGTAAGTGCAACAGGGCGATAGTCATTAAAAGTGGTTGGAGTGGACTTCTTTGGCACAGGAACAGCCTGGCTCAGAGAAGCATTAAAGATGTCTGTGAAGACATCCTTGAGCTCCTCTGCACAGTCCTTCAACACACGACCGGGGATGTTGTCCGGGCCTGCAGCCTTGCGGGTGTTGATCCTGGAGAGTGTCCTCTTCACGCTGGCTGCAGACACACACAGGGGCTGGTCGTGGGGAGGTGGTGGAGCTTTCTGTGGCCGGGTGTCGTTTCATGCCTCAAACCGTGCAAAGAAGCTGTTGAGGTCATTGAGCAGGGTGATGTTGTCACAGGTCTGTGGCGAGGGTTTGTAGTCCGTGATGTTCTGAATGCCCTGCCACAGACTCTGTGTGTCCCTGCTGTCTTTAAAATGTCCGGTTATTTTCTCTGTGTAATTGTGTTTGGCTTTCCTGATGCCACGGGACAGGTTGGTTCTTGCTGCCTTCAGATGTGTGACATTCCCGGCTCTGAAGGCAGCGTTCCTGGCTCTCAACAGTCTGTGAACCTCCCCTGTCAGCCATGGCTTCTGGTTAGCCCTGGTGGTGATGGTCCTGGTGTGTGTGACATCATGAGTGCATTTGGAGATGTAGGAAATCACAGTCTGTCTGTATTCCTCAATGTCCCTGTGGTTTAATCCTGGTCTACTCCTGGTTTAGTCCTGGTTTAGTCCTGGTTTAGTCCTGGTCTTGTCCTGGTCTCTCTCTCGTAGTTCCTCATACTTGGTGGTGAGCCCTTCGGTCTGGAGTCCAGATGTTCCGTTCTGTTTGTTCATCTCAAACCTCCTGCCTCGTCCGCTGGAGTTCAGAGCCGAGATTGTCACTCTCCAACCCCCAGACCCAGAACCAACCCGAGACCAAGACCCAAAACCAACCCGAGCCCAAGACCCAGACCTCATTCATGTCCTGTCTTCGGTCTCCTCTGTGATCCAAGGTGAATATGATCTCCTCCAGTGCTCCTCAAACTGTTCTACCAATGTTTAACCACAACTTTATCATCCTGTGGCTTAAAACTACTACCTCTATGTAGTCCTGGTTTAGACCTGGTTTAGACCTGGTTTAGACCTGGTTTAGACCTGGTTTAGTCCTGGTTTAGTCCTGGTTTAGACCTGGTTTCGACCTGGTTTAGTCCTGATTTAGTCCTGGTTCAGACCTGGTTTAGTCCTGGTTCAGACCTGATTTAGTCCTGGTTCAGTCCTGGTTTAGACCTGGTTTAGTTCTGGTTCAGACCTGGTTTAGTCCTGGTTTAGACCTGGTTTAGACCTGGTTTAGTCCTGGTTTAGTCCTGGTTCAGACCTGGTTTAGTCCAGGTTCAGACCTGGTTTAGTACTGGTTTAGACCTGGTTTTCGTCCTGGTTTAGTCCTGGTTCAGATATGGTTTAGTCCTGGTTTAGTCCTGGTTCAGACCTGGTTTAGTCCTGGTTTATACCTGGTTTAGTCCTGGTTTAGTCCTGGTTCAGACCTGGTTTAGACCTGGTTCAGTCCTGGTTTAGACCTGGTTTAGTCCTGGTTTAATCCTGGTTCAGACCTGGTTTAGTCCAGGTTCAGAGCTGGTTCAGACCTGGTTTAGTCCAGGTTCAGACCTGGGTTAGTACTGGTTTAGACCTGGTTTAGTCCTGGTTTAGTCCTGGTTCAGACCTGGTTTAGTCCTGGTTTATACCTGGTTTAGACCTGGTTTAGTCCTGGTTCAGACCTGGTTTAGTCCAGGTTCAGACCTGGTTTAGTACTGGTTCAGACCTGGCTTAGTCCTGGTTTAGTCCTGGTTCAGTCCTGGTTTCGACCTGGTTTAGTCCTGATTTAGTCCTGGTTCAGACCTGGTTCAGTCCTGGTTTAGACCTGGTTTAGTTCTGGTTTATTCCTAGTTTAGACCTGGTTTAGACCTGGTTTAGTCCTGGTTTAGACCTGGTTCAGTCCTGGTTTAGACCTGGTTTAGAAATGGTGTAGACCTGGTTTAGACCTGGTTTTCGTCCTGGTTTCGACCTGGTTTAGGCCTGATTTAGTCCTGGTTCAGACCTGGTTTAGTCCTGGTTCAGACCTGATTTAGTCCTGGTTTAGTCCTGGTTTAGACCTGGTTCAGTCCTGGTTTAGACCTGGTTTAGTCCTGGTTTAGACCTGGTTCAGTCCTGGTTTAGACCTGGTTTAGACCTGGTTTAGACATGGTTTAGACATGGTTTAGTCCTGGTTCAGACCTGGTTTAGTCCTGGTTTATACCTGGTTTAGTCCTGGTTTACACCTGGCTTAGTCCTGGTTTATACCTGGTTTAGTCCTGGTTTAGTCCTGGTTTAGACCTGGTTTAGACCTGGTTCAGTCCTGGTTTAGACCTGGTTTAGTCCTGGTTTAGTCCTGGTTCAGACCTGGTTTAGTCCAGGTTCAGAGCTGGTTCAGACCTGGTTTAGTTCAGGTTCAGACCTGGTTTAGTACTGGTTTAGACCTGGTTTAGTCCTGGTTCAGACCTGGTTTAGACCTGGTTTAGACCTGGTTTAGTCCTGGTTTAGTCCTGGTTTAGACCTGGTTTAGACCTGGTTCAGTCCTGGTTTAGACCTGGTTTAGTCCTGGTTTAGTCCTGGTTCAGACCTGGTTTAGTCCAGGTTCAGAGCTGGTTCAGACCTGGTTTAGTCCAGGTTCAGACCTGGTTTAGTACTGGTTTAGACCTGGTTTAGTCCTGGTTTAGTCCTGGTTCAGACCTGGTTTAGACCTGGTTTAGACCTGGTTTAGTCCTGGTTTAGACCTGGTTTAGGCCTGGTTTAGTATTGGTTTACACCTGGTTTAGACCTGGTTTAGTTCTGGTTTAGTCCTGGTTTAGACCTGGTTTAGACCTGGTTCAGTCCTGGTTTAGACCTGGTTTAGTTCTGGTTTAGTCCTGGTTTAGTCCTGGTTTAGACCTGGTTTAGTCCTGGTTCAGTCCTGGTTTAGACCTGGTTTAGTCCTGGTTTAGTCCTGGTTCAGATATGGTTTAGTCCTGGTTTAGTCCTGGTTTAGACCTGGTTTAGACCTGGTTCAGTCCTGGTGTAGACCTGGTTTAGGCCTGGTTTAGTACTGGTTTAGACCTGGTTTAGGCCTGGTTTAGTACTGGTTTAGACCTGGTTTAGACCTGGTTCAGTCCTGGCTTAGACCTGGTTTAGACCTGGTTTAGACCTGGTTCAGTCCTGGTTTTAAACTCTTTTCTGCTTCTGTTTCAGGTGAACATGAAGAACTGCTCCATCTTCCCTCCTTCAGCTCTGCATCTGTGAGTTCCTTCAGCTGAGCCAGGATCCTGGTCTAGACCCAGGTCCTGGACTGAGCTGGTCGGGTTATCATTAGGCTTTGTTTTAATTTAAGTTTTATTTTTTCTTAAAATCTAAAAAAGGAAAGTAATCATTATTCTCAGTATCTATAATGGCTGTAGATATTGATGATACCGACACTTTGACTTTAAGAACCTGCCGAGAAGATGCTGAGGGGAAAAGACTCTGGTGTGGTTAAAGCTCTGAAAAGTCCAGTCTGCAGAACAGGTGTGGTTTAAATGTTTTTCCTCTCAGATCCATGAGAACTCCCTCCTGTTGCTCCGCGTCCTTGGCAGAGACCCAGACTCGGACCAAGACCTGATCTCAGACGGGACCGTTCTCAAGTCCAGACCCGGGACCCATACCATCCTGATCCAGACCGACCAGCCTCGATACAAACCTGGAGACTGGGTCAGGATTCGGGTCCTGTCCTTCCAACGGACGGATGGAAGAGGAATCAACAGCACCCACGATGTGTACATCAAGGTCTGAACCAGGACTCAACCAGGTCTGAACCAGGACTAAACCAGGATTAAACCAGGACTGAACCAGGACAAAACCAGGACTGAACCAGGACTGAACCAGGTCTGAACCAGGACTAAACCAGGACTGAACCAGGACTAAACCAGGACTGAACCAGGACTAAACCAGGACTAAACCAGGACTGAACCAGGACTAAACCAGGACTGAACCAGGACTAAACCAGGATTAAACCAGGTCTGAACCAGGACAAAACCAGGTCTGAACCAGGACTAAACCAGGACTGAACCAGGACTAAACCAGGACTAAACCAGGACTGAATTAGGACTCAATCAGGTCTGAACCAGGACTAAACCAGGTCTAAACCAGGATTAAACCAGGACTAAACCAGGATTAAACCAGGTCTGAACCAGGACTAAACCAGGTCTAAACCAGGTCTAAACCAGGACTAACCCGGTCTCTGGCCCACAGGACCCTCGGGGGAACCTCCTCAGGCAGTGGTTGTCTGTGGACAGTTTGTTTGGAGTCTCGTCGCTCGAGTTTCAACTTTCTCCAAGTCCTCCGCTGGGAGAGTGGACCATCTCAGCCACCGTACAGGTCAGGAATACTACTACTACTACTACTACTACTACTACTACTACTACTATTACAACAACTACTACTACTACTGCTACTACTACTGCTACTACTGCTACTACTACTACTACTACTACTACTACTACTACTACTATTACAACAACTACTACTACTACTACTACTACTACTACTACTACTACTACTATTACAACAACTACTACTACTACTACTGCTACTACTGCTACTACTACTACTACTACTACTACTACTGCTACAGCTCATTTGTGGATGTTCTAATAGATTAATGTTGTTACAATATTTAGATTGAAAAACGTTCTTCACCAAACTGAAGGTTGTAGGTTCAATCCCCGTGTGAAATGTTTCAGGACATTTCCTCCATGTTTAAAGATTGCGTCCCATTCCTCTGTATTACCCATTTGTCTTACCCCTACCCCTTGGTTTTGCTCGTTCATGTGAGGGCAAGGGGTGTCCTGATTCTAATTTTGATCAAGGGCTCGGGCCACGACCTCAGTAATCTGGGAAATCCCAGGCTGCTTTCGTTCGTGCTGATCTGAAAGACAGCCTGACAACAAGGCTAAGCGAGCTCTCCTGATTCTGGGAGCCAATCAGAGAGCGGGGAGGGGTGGAAAGACGGTGACGCGTACTACGTGACAAATGGAAACTTGTAGTTTGGCTATGGGCTACGTATACGCCAAATGATAGACATTCGTAACGCCCAATAAACGGCCGTTGGCGATCGTAAACCACACCTCCACTACGAGATATTCAGTAGGTGCTCCCAGACCATATCTCACTGTGATATGGTCTGGTGTAAACCAGGCAACGACCTCGGGCTACATACCCCTTGAAACGAAGTAAGCTCCCGACCAGACTTGAAACGAAGGGGTACGCCTACAAGCTGAGGCAGGTTTTGGGATCAGGATGGCAGCGTCACATCGACCAGCCAAGGAGTCTCATAAATGTACGGTATTTTAAGCAGTTGTAATTATCGATTAACAGTTTAGCAGGTTTACAATTATGACGCTTATGTTCTACGTTCCATTTCTGGGTAAAGCGGAAGAAGATGGATGGATGGATGTTCTACGTTACTTTTAGTGAACTGTTGTCGCAGTGTCTATTTAGCCGACATTATCGTTTTCATCGAACTTTCATGTATAAACGAGCTTGTTTTTTTGTGGAGCTGAGGTACCCATAATCCTTGACATTTATTTACGTTTGTTTGCGTCAGTTGTTGTCGCCTCTGTAGACGTAGCAGCTCAGGTAGAGGCGAGGGACGATGACGCAAACGGTAATCGAGTGGCGTCCCATTTCTTAGGGGAACATTTGTACCCCGAGCCCTCTCAGCTCGGTATCGAGGGGCAAGATGAAGACTTACATAAAGGGGAAGGGGTAAGACAGAGAAATTGGACACAGCCTAAATAAGGCCTTAGGCACAGATTGGTGGCCATTCTTCAGTCTTTCTGCCCCAGGGCAGCTGTGGCTACAGTGTCATGGTTCATATTATGTGTGCAGGGCGTGTCCACAGAGAAGCACTTCAGTGTGGAGTTTTACAGTGAGTAAAACGTGTGTGTTAAGCATGTGTGTTAAACATGTGTTAAACGTGTGTATTAAATGTGTGTGTTAAACATGTATGTTAAACGTGTGTGTTAAACGTGTGTTAAACGTGTGTGTTAAACGTGTGTGTTAAACATGTATGTTAAACGTGTGTGTTAAACGTGTGTTAAACGTGTGTGTTAAACGTGTGTGTTAAGCATGTGTGTTAAACGTGTGTGTTAAACATGTGTGTTAAACGTGTGTGTTAAACGTGTGTTAAACGTGTGTATTAAATGTGTGTGTTAAACATGTATGTTAAACGTGTGTGTTAAACGTGTGTGTTAAACGTGTGTTAAACGTGTGTGTTAAACGTGTGTGTTAAGCATGTGTTAAACGTGTGTATTAAATGTGTGTGTTAAACATGTATGTTAAACGTGTGTGTTAAACGTGTGTGTTAAGCATGTGTGTTAAACGTGTGTGTTAAACATGTGTGTTAAACGTGTGTGTTAAACGTGTGTTAAACGTGTGTGTTAAACGTGTGTGTTAAACATGTATGTTAAACGTGTGTGTTAAACGTGTGTTAAACGTGTGTGTTGAACGTGTGTGTTAAACGTGTGTGTTAAGCATGTGTGTTAAACATGTGTGTTAAAAGTGTGTGTTAAACATGTGTTAAACGTGTGTGTTAAACGTGTGTTTTAAACGTGTGTGTTAAACGTGTTAAACGTGTGTGTTCAACATGTGTGTGTTAAACGTGTGTGTTAAACATGTGTGTTAAAAGTGTGTGTTAAACATGTGTTAAACGTGTGTGTTCAACATGTGTGTGTTAAACGTGTGTGTTAAGAATGTGTGTTAAGCATGTGTGTTAAACATGTGTTAAACGTGTGTGTTCAACATGTGTGTGTTAAATGTGTGTTAAACGTGTGTGTTAAAAGTGTGTGTAAAACATGTGTGTTCAACGTGTGTGTTAAACATGTGTTAAACGTGTGTGTTCAACATGTGTGTGTTAAATGTGTGTGTTAAGAATGTGTGTTAAACGTGTGTGTTAAACGTGTGTGTTAAGCATGTGTGTTAAACGTGTGTGTTAAGCATGTGTGTTAAACGTGTGTGTTAAACGTGTGTGTTAAGCATGTGTGTTAAACGTGTGTGTTAAACATGTGTGTTAAGCATGTGTGTTAAACGCGTGTGTTAAGCATGTGTGTTAAGCATGTGTGTTAAACGTGTGTGTTAAACATGTGTGTTAAACGTGTGTGTTAAGAATGTGTGTTAAACGTGTGTGTTAAGAATGTGTGTGTTAAACGTGTGTGTTAAGCATGTGTGTTAAACGTGTGTGTTAAACATGTTAAACATGTGTTAAACGTGTGTGTTCAACATGTGTGTGTTAAACGTGTGTGTTAAGCATGTGTGTTAAACGTGTGTGTTAAACATGTGTGTTAAACGTGTGTGTTAAGCATGTGTGTTAAACGTGTGTGTTAAGCATGTGTGTTAAACGTGTGTGTTAAACATGTGTGTTAAGCATGTGTGTTTAACGCGTGTGTTAAACATGTGTGTTAAATGTGTGTGTTAAGCATGTGTGTTAAACGCGTGTGTTAAACGTGTGTGTTAAACATGTGTGTTAAATGTGTGTGTTAAGCATGTGTGTTAAACGCGTGTGTTAAACGCGTGTGTTAAGCATGTGTGTTAAGCATGTGTGTTAAACATGTGTTAAACGTGTGTGTTCAACATGTGTGTGTTAAATGTGTGTGTTAAACGTGTGTGTTAAGCATGTGTGTTAAAAGTGTGTGTAAAACATGTGTGTTCAACGTGTGTGTTAAACATGTGTTAAACGTGTGTGTTCAACATGTGTGTGTTAAATGTGTGTGTTAAGAATGTGTGTTAAATGTGTGTGTTAAACGTGTGTGTTAAGCATGTGTGTTAAACGTGTGTGTTAAGCATGTGTGTTAAACGTGTGTGTTTAACGTGTGTCTTAAGCATGTGTGTTAAACGTGTGTGTTAAACGTGTGTGTTAAGCATGTGTGTTAAACGTGTGTGTTAAACATGTGTGTTAAGCATGTGTGTTAAACGCGTGTGTTAAACGCGTGTGTTAAGCATGTGTGTTAAGCATGTGTGTTAAACGTGTGTGTTAAACATGTGTGTTAAACGTGTGTGTTAAGAATGTGTGTTAAACGTGTGTGTTAAACGTGTGTGTTAAACGTGTGTGTTAAGCATGTGTGTTAAACGTGTGTGTTAAGCATGTGTGTTAAACGTGTGTGTTAAGCATGTGTGTTAAACGTGTGTGTTAAGCATGTGTGTTAAACGTGTGTGTTAAGCATGTGTGTTAAACGTGTGTGTTAAGCATGTGTGTTAAACGTGTGTGTTAAACATGTGTGTTAAACGTGTGTGTTAAGCATGTGTGTTAAACGTGTGTGTTAAACATGTGTGTTAAACGTGTGTGTTAAACATGTGTGTTAAGCATGTGTGTTTAACGCGTGTGTTAAACATGTGTGTTAAATGTGTGTGTTAAGCATGTGTGTTAAACGTGTGTGTTAAGCATGTGTGTTAAACATGTGTGTTAAACGTGTGTGTTAAGCATGTGTGTTAAACGTGTGTGTTAAACGTGTGTGTTAAGCATGTGTGTTAAACGTGTGTGTTAAACATGTGTGTTAAATGTGTGTGTTAAGAATGTGTGTTAAACGTGTGTGTTAAACCTGTGTTAAACATGTGTGTTAAACGTGTGTGTTAAACGTGTGTGTTAAGCATGTGTGTTAAACATGTGTGTTAAACGTGTGTGTTGAACGTGTGTGTTAAGCATGTGTGTTAAACGTGTGTGTTAAGCATGTGTGTTAAACGTGTGTGTTAAACATGTGTGTTAAATGTGTGTGTTAAGAATGTGTGTTAAACGTGTGTGTTAAACCTGTGTGTTAAACATGTGTGTTAAACGTGTGTGTTAAACGTGTGTGTTAAACGTGTGTGTTAAGCATGTGTGTTAAACGCGTGTGTTAAACGTGTGTTAAGCATGTGTGTTAAACGCGTGTGTTAAATGCGTGTGTTAAACGCGTGTGTTAAATGCGTGTGTTAAACATGTCTGTTAAACGCGTGTGTTAAGCGTGTGTGTTAAGCGTGTGTGTTAAACGTGTGTGTTAAACGTGTGTGTTAAATGTGTGTGTTAAACGTGTGTGTTAAACGTGTGTGTTAAGCATGTGTGTTAAACATGTGTGTTAAGCGTGTGTGTTAAGCGTGTGTGTTAAACGTGTGTGTTAAACATGTGTGTTAAACGCGTGTGTTAAGCGTGTGTGTTAAGCGTGTGTGTTAAACGTGTGTGTTAAACGTGTGTGTTAAATGTGTGTGTTAAACGTGTGTGTTAAACGTGTGTGTTAAGCATGTGTGTTAAACATGTGTGTTAAACGTGTGTGTTAAACGTGTGTGTTAAACGTGTGTGTTAAGCATGTGTGTTAAACGTGTGTGTTAAACATGTGTGTTAAACGTGTGTGTTAAACGTGTGTGTTAAACGTGTGTGTTAAACGTGTGTGTTAAACGTGTGTGTTAAACGTGTGTGTTAAACGTGTGTGTTAAACGTGTGTGTTAAACGTGTGTGTTAAGCATGTGTGTTAAACATGTGTGTTAAACGTGTGTGTTAAGCATGTGTGTTAAACGTGTGTTAAACGTCTGTATTAAACGTGTGTGTTACATGTGTGTTCTGTTTCAGCTCTGCCAAAGTTTAAAGTGGAAATTCTCGCTCCCAAAATTCTGCACCTTAAAGACACGCTCATGGGAACTGTGACCGCCAAGTCCGTAACATTTGCCCAGGTTTGACCAAAAATACTGTTTAAAACGATAATATAAAAGTGCACATGTTCATGTTTCAGACATTTTCACGGGAAACACGTCCGAGGAACTCTGGACCTCAGCTTCATCCACCACTCACACCGCCGCCAGGACACCTCCCACGAGAGCAGCTGGGTGAGTGCCCCTGTCACACACACGGACAGGTGAAGTGCCCCCGTCACACACACGGACAGGTGACGTGCCCCCGTCACACACACGGACAGGTGAAGTGCCCCCGTCACACACACGGACAGGTGAAGTGGCCCCGTCACAAACACGGACAGGTGAAGTGCCCCCGTCTCACACGGACAGGTGAAGTGGCCCCGTCACACACACGGACAGGTGAAGTGCCCCCGTCACACACGGACAGGTGAAGTGCCCCCGTCACACACACGGACAGGTGAAGTGCCCCCGTCACACACACGGACAGGTGAAGTGCCCCCGTCACACACACGGACAGGTGAAGTGCCCCCGTCACACACACAGACAGGTGAAGTGTCCCTGTCACACACACACACACAGACAGGTGAAATGCCCCTGTCACACACACAGACAGGTGAAGTGCCCCTGTCACACACACGGACAGGTGAAATGCCCCTGGCACACACACGGACAGGTGAAGTGCCCCTGTCACACACACGGACAGGTGAAATGCCCCTGTCACACACACAGACAGGTGAAGTGTCCCTGTCACACACACGGACAGGTGAAGTGCCCCTGTCACACACACGGACAGGTGAAATGCCCCTGTCACACACACAGACAGGTGAAGTGTCCCTGTCACACACACGGACAGGGAAAGTGGCCCTGTCACACACATGGACAAGTGAAGTGCCCCTGTCACACACACAGACAGGTGAAGTGCCCCTGTCACACACACGGACAGGTGAAGTGCCCCCGTCACACACACAGACAGGTGAAGTGCCCCCGTCACACACACGGACAGGTGAACAGGTGAAGTGCCCCCGTCACACACATGGACAGGTGAAGTGCCCCTGTCACACACACAGACAGGTGAAGTGCCCCTGTCACACACACAGACAGGTGAAGTGCCCCCGTCACACACACAGACAGGTGAAGTGCCCCCGTCACACACACAGACAGGTGAAGTGCCCCCGTCACACACACAGACAGGTGAAGTGCCCCCGTCACACACACAGACAGGTGAAGTGCCCCCGTCACACACACAGACAGGTGAAGTGCCCCCGTCACACACACAGACAGGTGAAGTGTCTCTTTTTGTTTCAGATTGATGGAAAACATCATTTTTTTTTTAACATTCCTCAAATGAACTTTTCCAACGTGAAGATGAGTTTCACTGACGACTACGAGGCAGAATACCTGGAGATACAAGCACAAGTCACTGAGTCCGTGACAGGTACTAAACCAAGACTGAACCAGGACTGAACCAGGACTGAACCAGGACTAAACCAGGACTAAACCAGGACTGAACTAGGACTAAACCAGGTCTGTTGCAGGTCTTACGTATAACTCCTCGGTGACGGTGAATTTGGCGAAACATTTGTATACACTTTCCTTCGTGGGACATCGGCACGTGCTTCTGCCCGGATCGACCTTCCACACCGTGGTACGTCCCGGCCCGGTCCACGCCTGACCCGGGTCATGTATGAACAGAACCAGAACACATTTTCCTGCATTTTTGACCTCTATGGTGGAATGTTCAGGAGTTACCATGGCGATACAACACACACATTAGCAAACACAGTCAGTCTGAAAACTCAAGGAAAAACATACAAAAGTGATTTAAAGAGCACATTTTCAGGAGCCATTTAGGGACCATGAATGTTTGATTTTCTGAAAAACTGTTAACGCTCATGCTAACGCTAACTAGCTTTTGACCAAACAGCCTCGCTTCTGATTGGCTCTTTGGTTGCCATGATACTCATGGTCGGAATTCCAAATATGAAGCCTGTTTACACGAGAACGCTTACGGGTCAAAACGGCAAAATATTTTATCGGAAGTGCCTTTCGTTTAGACGGTGACGGCGTTTTGGGGGCTTAAAAACGCAAAAAACTGAAACCGCTCTCAAAAGTGGAAAACTTGAATACGCTCCGCCGTAACGTTTTCCTCTACACTGCCCAAGACGCAAAACTCTGGTCAAATCTGCTGATGTCGCGTACGTGTTTACGTCACCATTTCTGAATATTTATATTAAAAATTAATTTAAAAAAGTTAAGTAAATTAAATTAAGTAAATAAATTAAGGAAGATTCTACGCATGCGTGCGGACATGGTGATAATGTATCACAGCGCCACCTAGCCGCCTGGCATGCATACCCAATCGAATTCCGCACACTTTTGCGTCACCATATGCGCGCAGATTTCCTCCCGAAAATGCTTGTCTAAACGCGGAATAAAAAAATGAAGATGCAACATCACTTTTGCGTCTTCCGTTCAGACCGTCATCGTATAAACGTAGACTCAGGTCCAAATTCACTCCTATAACCGCTAGCCTCATGAGCTTCATTTGACTGGAGTTGAACGCTGTGGGTGACGTCACAAGCCCTTAGCCCACTTCTTCACACAGTCTATGTCTGTTCCACCTTGTGATGTCATGAAGTGGTAGCTTTTTTTTTTTTTAACTTAACAGCTCCTTTTTACCTTTAGTTCAGCAGAGATTGGCACTTTGACGGCTGAAATTATCTGAATGATTCTAGTGACGTTGGATGGAGTTTATGTTTTACCACATGACATCACAAGGTGGAACAGTTTTTTTCTGTTTGAGAGAATGACTCAGGTATGAATGAAAAATCTCCAGGTATGTTTGCGATGAGGAAACATTATTCAGAGTACTTTTCCAGTAGCGACCTTTGAGTAAACTTTCTTTCTCCTTTTTACACACACTTCATGAACTAAAGGTAAAAGGAGCTGTTCACTTGAAAACTACCACTTCATGACATCACAAAGTGGAGCAGAGTGTTTTGAGCTTTGGAGACTAATAATAAAGAGTTATTCAAACGTGTGTGTGTCCAGTTGAAGGTGGAGAGGTTTGATGGGGCTCCTCCTCATGAGTCCAACCTGCCAAAAGTCCAGGTCTCGGTCCTACAGCAAAAAAACTTTAACGGGCAATTGCGCATACTGGACCAGGACTACGAACCGGGCCAGGACTGGGACTCGGAGGAGATGGAGCTGAGTGTTCCAGAAGATGGAATCATCCCTCTGTCCATAAACCTCAAAGGAGACACTCAGATGCTTACTATAGACGTGAGTAAATCCAGGACCAAACCAGGACTGAACCAGGACTGAACCAGGACTGAACCAGGACTGAACCAGGAAAGATCCTCGACTGAACCAGGACTGAACCAGGACTAAACCAGGACTAAACCAGGACTGAACCAGGACTGAACCAGGACTAAACCAGGACTGAACCAGGACTGAACCAGGACTGAACCAGGAAAGATCCTCGACTGAACCAGGACTGAACCAGGACTGAACCAGGACTAAACCAGGACTAAACCAGGACTGAACCAGGACTAAACCAGGACTAAACCAGGACTGAACCAGGACTGAACCAGGAAAGAACCTCGACCGAACCAGGACTGAACCAGGACTGAACCAGGACTAAACCAGGACTAAACCAGGACTGAACCAGGACTAAACCAGGACTAAACCAGGACTAAACCAGGACTGAACCAGGACTAAACCAGGACTGAACCAGGACTGAACCAGGACTAAACCAGGACTAAACCAGAACTGAACCAGGACTAAACCAGGACTAAACCAGGACTGAACCAGGACTGAACCAGGACTAAACCAGGACTAAACCAGGACTGAACCAGGAAAGAACCTCGACTGAACCAGGACTCAACCAGGACTGAACCAGGACTGAACCAGGACTAAACCAGGACTGAACCAGGACTGAACCAGGACTGAACCAGGACTAAACCAGGACTGAACCAGGACTAAACCAGGACTGAACCAGGACTAAACCAGGACTAAACCAGGACTAAACCAGGACTGAACCAGGACTAAACCAGGACTGAACCAGGACTAAACCAGGACTAAACCAGGACTGAACCAGGACTAAACCAGGACTAAACCAGGACTGAACCAGGACTAAACCAGGACTGAACCAGGACTAAACCAGGACTAAACCAGGACTGAACCAGAACTAAACCAGGACTGAACCAGGACTGAACCAGGACTGAACCAGGACTAAACCAGGACTAAACCAGGACTGAACCAGGACTAAACCAGGACTAAACCAGGACTGAACCAGGACTGAACCAGGACTGAACCAGGACTAAACCAGGACTAAACCAGGACTAAACCAGGACTGAACCAGGACTAAACCAGGACTAAACCAGGACTGAACCAGGACTAAACCA
>JAVJIX010000387.1:265000-292500 GCA_036785185.1 Paratrypauchen microcephalus | reverse complement strand
CTCCTCCTCTCCTCCTCCTCCTCTCCTCCTCTCTCATGGTTCTGGTTTTACAGGACTGTGGTCTTGTGGTTGTGACTGACACCTCTCCTCCTCTCCTCCTCCTCTCCTCCTCCTCTCCTCCTCCTCCTCTCCTCCTCCTCCTCTCCTCCTCTCTCATGGTTCTGGTTTTACAGGACTGTGGTCTTGTGGTTGTGACTGACACCTCTCCTCCTCTCCTCCTCCTCTCCTCCTCCTCTCCTCCTCCTCCTCTCCTCCTCCTCCTCTCCTCCTCTCTCATGGTTCTGGTTTTACAGGACTGTGGTCTTGTGGTTGTGACTGACACCTCTCCTCCTCCTCCTCCTCTCCTCCTCTCCTCCTCTCCTCCTCCTCCTCCTCCTCCTCTCCTCCTCCTCTCTCTCCTCCTCCTCCTCCTCCTCTCCTCCTCTCTCATGGTTCTGGTTTTACAGGACTGTGGTCTTGTGGTTGTGACTGACACCTCTCCTCCTCATCCTCTCCTCCTCTCCTCTTCCTCTCCTCCTCCTCCTCTCCTCCTCTCCTCCTCCTCTCCTCCTCCTCCTCTCCTCCTCCTCTCTCCTCCTCCTCCTCCTCCTCCTCCTCTCCTCCTCTCATGGTTCTGGTTTTACAGGACTGTGGTCTTGTGGTTGTGACTGACACCTCTCCTCCTCTCCTCCTCCTCTCCTCCTCCTCTCCTCCTCCTCCTCTCCTCCTCCTCCTCTCCTCCTCTCTCATGGTTCTGGTTTTACAGGACTGTGGTCTTGTGGTTGTGACTGACACCTCTCCTCCTCCTCCTCCTCTCCTCCTCTCCTCCTCCTCCTCCTCCTCTCTCTCCTCCTCCTCTCCTCCTCCTCTCTCCTCCTCCTCCTCCTCCTCTCCTCCTCTCTCATGGTTCTGGTTTTACAGGACTGTGGTCTTGTGGTTGTGACTGACACCTCTCCTCCTCATCCTCTCCTCCTCTCCTCTTCCTCTCCTCCTCCTCCTCTCCTCCTCTCCTCCTCCTCTCCTCCTCCTCCTCTCCTCCTCCTCCTCCTCCTCCTCCTCTCCTCCTCTCCTCCTCCTCTCCTCTCCTCTCCTCCTCCTCCTCTCCTCCTCTCCTCCTCCTCTCCTCCTCCTCCTCTCCTCCTCCTCCTCTCCTCCTCCTCTCTCCTCCTCCTCCTCCTCCTCCTCCTCCTCTCCTCCTCTCCTCCTCCTCTCCTCTCCTCTCCTCCTCATCCTCTCCTCCTCTCCTCTTCCTCTCCTCCTCCTCCTCTCCTCCTCTCCTCCTCCTCTCCTCTCCTCTCCTCCTCATCCTCTCCTCCTCTCCTCTTCCTCTCCTCCTCCTCCTCTCCTCCTCTCCTCCTCCTCCTCCTCCTCCTCCTCTCCTCCTCCTCCTCCTCCTCCTCTCCTCCTCCTCTCCTCCTCCTCCTCTCCTCCTCTCCTCCTCCTCCTCCTCCTCCTCCTCCTCCTCCTCTCCTCCTCCTCCTCTCCTCCTCCTCCTCCTCCTCCTCCTCCTCCTCCTCCTCCTCCTCCTCCTCTTCCCCTCCTCCTCCTCCTCCTCTCCTCCTCCTCTTCCTCCTCCTCCTCCTCCTCTCCTCCTCTCCTCCTCTCCTCCTCTCCTTCTCTCATGGTTCTGGTTTTACAGGACTGTGGTCTTGTGGTTGTGACTGACACCTCTCCTCCTCCTCCTCCTCCTCTCCTCCTCTCTCATGGTTCTGGTTTTACAGGACTGTGGTCTTGTGGTTGTGACTGACACCTCTCCTCCTCCTCCTCCTCTCCTCCTCCTCCTCCTCCTCTCCTCCTCCTCCTCCTCTCCTCCTCCTCCTCTCCTCCACCTCCTCTCCTCCTCCTCTCCTCCTCCTCTCCTCCTCTCTCATGGTTCTGGTTTTACAGGACTGTGGTCTTGTGGTTGTGACTGACGCCTCGTATGAAGCTGTTCCAAACCCCATACGTAAGTCTGATCACATCCTATTGATACTATTGATCCTTTGCAGGTGATATTCCCTGGGGGTGTGATGCTAACTGTAGGCACTGCTCTGTCTGACGCTCTCTTAGTTTATTATTTGCATATTGAGAATCCAAACTCCCGAACACAACAAAAATCTGAAACCTGTTGTGGAAAAACATTCCATCCGTCCATGTTCTTCCTCTTATCCGGGGCCGGGTCACCGGGGCAACAGTCTAAACAGGGACTCCCAGACTTCCTTCACCCCAGACACTTCCTCCAGCTCCTCCGGGGGGACCCCAAGGCGTTCCCAGGCCAGCCGGGAGACATAGTCCCTCCAGCGTGTCCTGGGTCTTCCCCGGGGCCTCCTCCCGGTGGGACGTGCCCGGAACACCTCCTGAGGGAGGAGTCCAGGAGGCGTCCGGAACAGACGCCCGAGCCAGACCAGGTCTAAACTGGGACTAAACCAGGTCTAAACCAGGACTAGACCAGGTCTAAACTGCAACTAAACCAGGTCTAAACTGGGACTAAACTGCGACTAAACCAGGTCTAAACCAGGACTAGACCAGGTCTAAACTGCGACTAAACCAGGTCTAAACCAGGACTAGACCAGGTCTAAACTGCGACTAAACCAGGTCTAAACTGCGATTAAACCAGGTCTAAACCAGGACTAGACCAGGTCTAAACTGTGACTAAACCAGGTCTAAACTGCGACTAAACCAGGTCTAAACCAGGACTAGACCAGGTCTAAACTGCAACTAAACCAGGTCTAAACTGGGACTAAACTGCGACTAAACCAGGTCTAAACCAGGACTAGACCAGGTCTAAACTGCGACTAAACCAGGTCTAAACCAGGACTAGACCAGGTCTAAACTGCGACTAAACCAGGTCTAAACTGCGACTAAACCAGGTCTAAACCAGGACTAGACCAGGTCTAAACTGCGACTAAACCAGGTCTAAACTGCGACTAAACCAGGTCTAAACCAGGACTAGACCAGGTCTAAACTGCGACTAAACCAGGTCTAAACTGCGACTAAACCAGGTCTAAACCGGGACTAGACCAGGTCTAAACTGCGACTAAACCAGGTCTAAACTGGGACTAAACTGGGACTAAACCAGGACTAAACCGGGACTAAACTGGGACTAAACCAGGACTAAACCGGGACTAGACCAGGACTAAACCAGGACTAGACCAGGTCTAAACTAGGACTAAACCAGGTCTAAACTAGGACTAAACCAGGTCTAAACTGGGACTAAACTGGGACTAAACCAGGACTAAACCGGGACTAGACCAGGACTAAACCGGGACTAAACCGGGACTAGACCAGGTCTAAACTAGGACTAAACCAGGTCTAAACTGGGACTAAACTGGGACTAAACCAGGACTAAACCGGGACTAGACCAGGACTAAACCGGGACTAGACCAGGTCTAAACTGCGACTAAACCAGGTCTAAACTGGGACTAAACTGGGACTAAACCAGGACTAAACCGGGACTAGACCAGGACTAAACCGGGACTAGACCAGGTCTAAACTAGGACTAAACCAGGTCTAAACTAGGACTAAACCAGGTCTAAACTGGGACTAAGATCGTTTTCACACCTTGTTTGGTTCGTTTAAAATGAACCAGAGTTCGTTTGCTCCTTTGATTCGGACCTTTTGTTCTGGTGTGAATAAAAACCAAAAATCTCGATCCGGAGCAAACAAGAGAACCGAGACCACCTAAAAAGCTCGGTCTCGGCACGGTTCCATTCGGACTGTGGTGCGGTTCGTTGGAGGTGAGAATTCAGGACTAAACCAGGACAACGAAATTTCGAATTACTCTATGTACATGTACATATGGTTTTTCAACAATAAAGAAACATATGACTATGACTAAAGCTTTAGACCTGGTATAGCCCTGGTTTAGTCCTGGTTTAGTCCTGGTTTAGTCCTGGTTTAGTCCTGGTTTAGTCCTGGAATAGCCCTGGTTTAGTCCTGGGTTAGTCCTGGTTTAGTCCTGGTTTAGTCCTGGAATAGCCCTGGTTTTGTCCTGGTTTAGTCCTGGTTTAGTCCTGGTATAGCCAGAGGCGGTTCTTGGGGGGGGCGAGTGGGGCAATTGCCCAGGGCGCAACTTCGTGAGGGGCGCCATGCCGAGCGCTTAAAAAAAAAAAATCTATCATATCACTGTGTAGGAAATTGGCAAATTAGCGCCCCCTCTGGCTGCAAGCGCCCGCGCAATACATTCCCTTCCACGTGAGCCAATGCGCAGCGCAGAGACCTGCTGGAGCCTACAGCGGCGCGAGAGGAAAGGAAGAGAGAAAGAAAGAGAAGATAGAGAGAGGAGTCACCCCCTGACTCCTCTAACTGAGGAAACTGACAAAGCGTCTCATTCTGACAGTACACCGGCTGCGAGTCCAGCTCACACTACCACGATTTGACCAATGTCACGGCACTAGTTGCTAAGAGGAATTGACCAATGATAGCTCCTACTAGCTCCTACCAAGAACGCACACGCTCGCATCAGGAACACGGAAACTACAGAAGACAATAGTAAACGAAGTTAGTATAACGCAACATTTAATCACTTTTAAATCGATCGTTCACCCTCCGTGGTATTTACTATGAATACAACGTACAAAGACACACTTTACACGGGACTTTGTAGAGATACGTGATCAGCATTTTCAATAGAGGCGACGTGAATGACTTATCCCGGACAACACTTCATCTGGGAGCTCTTTCAGATTTGCTGGACAGTGTCTCATCTTTGCTTTTGGTAAGTCATGTCATGAAATGTGTGTTTGTCATATCACTATATGCTCAGAGGGGGTCTCGCCCAGGGAGTAATTCAATGTAGAACCGCCACTGGGTATAGCCCTGGTTTAGTCCTGGTTTAGTCCTGGTTTAGTCCTGGTATAGCCCTGGTTTAGTCCTGGTTTAGTCCTGGTATAGCCCTGGTTTAGTCCTGGTATAGCCCTGGTTTAGTCCTGGTTTAGTCCTTGTATAGCCCTGGTTTAGTCCTGGTTTAGTCCTGGAATAGCCCTGGTTTAGTCCTGGTTTAGTCCTGGTTTAGTTCTGGTATAGCCCTGGTTTAGTCCTGGTTTAGTCCTGGTTTAGTCCTGGTATAGCCCTGGTTTAGCCCTGGTTTAGCCCTGGTTTAGCCCTGGTTTAGTCCTGGTTTAGTTCTGGTATAGCCCTGGTTTAGCCCTGGTTTAGTCCTGGTTTAGTCCTGGTTTAGTCCTGGTATAGCCCTGGTTTAGTCCTGGTTTAGTCCTGGTTTAGTCCTGGTTTAGTCCTGGTATAGCCCTGGTTTAGCCCTGGTTTAGCCCTGGTTTAGTCCTGGTTTAGTCCTTGCCCCTGCGACCGGAATACCGGAAGATGATGAATGAACGAGAAAGAATACAGTGACCTACAGTGATCTAGATGAAGAAAACTGGGACATTTTTCTCAGTTTCTGTACAACTACAAGCACCAGGACCTCACGGTAAGAAGGTCCTCCTTGTTTCCATGGAGATGTCATTGTTCTGTCTGGAATGTTCCGCAGTGTGACATTAAACAGCTCTACTTCAATCACAGGTGTTTTTTATATAGTAAAGATACCAAGAAAAACAAACATTCTGAGTGTGAGCGGGGTCACCTCTCCACAGATCTGACCTGGAACTTGGTCTGGTCTGGTGAAGACAGAAAGGTTTAATGCTTTTTTATCGCTTTTTTATCGCTATGGCAACAGTCCACCTGCTTTAGTCCTGGTTCAGTCCTGGTTTAGTCCTGGTTTAGATAGATAGATAGATAGACCTTTATTGTCCCTGAGGGGAAATTTGTTTCCACAGACACGGTCAACAAAACAAACAAAAACACATATGGACATCACACATGCAGATGACGAGTGGATGAGATGATTACATATTATTATTAAGTGCGGCAATGGCCGAGGACACAAAGCTTTTACTTAAGCGTGCCCGCTTCCATCTCAGAGTCCTGTACCTGCGGCCAGAGGGCAACATGCAGAAGTGGTTTAGACCTGGTTTAGTCCAGGTTTAGTCCTGCTTTAGTCCTGGTTTAGTCCTGGTTTAATCTAATCTGGGAAATCCCAGGCTGCTTTCGTTCGTTCCGATCTGAAACACAGCCTGGCAGCGAGGCTAAGCGAGCTCTCCTAATTCTGGGAGCCAATCAGAGAGCGGGGAGGGGTGGAAAGACGGTGACGCGTACTACGTGACAAACGGAAACTTGAAGTTTGAACTGACAACTGACATGATTGTCTATGGGCTACGTATACACCAAATGATAGACATTCGTAACGCCCAATAAACGGCCGTTGGCCATCGTAAACCACACCTCCACTACGAGATATTCAGTAGGTGCTCCCAGACCATATATCACTGTGATATGGTCTGGTGTAGTCCTGGTTTAGTCCTGGTTCAGTCCTGGTTTAGCCCTGGTTTAGTCCGGGTCCAGCCCTAGTTTAGTCCTGGTTCAGTCCTGGTTTAGTCCTGGTTTAGTCCAGCATGTAATTGGCACTGACGGAGCAAAGGATCATGGTGTTGTTGTGGGTCTTTTACCGGCAGGGCCTGAGATATCACTGTATCAGAGGTTCGACTCTGAACCAGGACCAAGCAGACCAAGACCACAGGTCCACACCAGGACCCACTTTCCCGAGACCTGGATCTGGACAGGCCTCTTCACTGGGTAAGGACTAAACCAAGACTACGTATACCAGGTGTACTCAAGAACTAGACCAGGACTAGACCAGGACTAGACCAGGACCAAAGAAGGTCTAAACCAGGACTAGACCAGGACTAGACCAGGACTAGACCAGGCCTGACTTTGGTTGTGTTTCCTGCAGATCTGAGACCACAGCAGAGGTTCAGGCTCGGACCCCGGACAGCATCACGTCCTGGGTCGCCTCGGCCTTTGTCATGTCCCCAAATCTGGGCATCGGCATCGTGGATCTTCCTGTCAAGGTCTGAGTCCTGGATTAGCCTTTGTTTAGACCTGGTTTAGTCCTGGTTCAGTCCTTGTTTAGTCCTGGTTTAGTCCTGGTTTAGTCCTGGTTTAGTCCTGGTTCAGTCCTGCTTTAGTCCTGGTTCAGTCCTGGTTTAGTCCCGGTTCAGTCCCGGTTCAGTCCTGGTTCAGTCCTGGTTTAAGATAAGATCAGACTTTATTGATCTCACGCAGGAGAAATTTACTTGTCACAGTAGCTCCAGGCAGGGACAGTTTGAACAAGAAAGAAAAGTGCATGCAGCAAGAATGGAATAAAATAAGTAATAAAATAAGTAATAACAATAAAACAATAATAATATAATAATATATAACTAGGAGGTATGGGAAAAAATATTTCCCGTCTGGACTCTACAGTGGAGTTGTACAGTCTGATGGTGGTGGGGATGAAGGATCTGCGGTAGCGCTCCTTCTTGCACTGGGGGTGCCTCAGTCGGCTGCTGAAGGAGCTGCTCAGCTCCTCTACAGTCCGGTGCAGAGGGTGAGAGGTGTCATCCATGATGGACGTAAGTTTGTCCAGCACCCTCCTCTCAGCCACCTCCTCTACAGAGTCCAGAGGACAGCCCAGGACAGAGCTGGCCCTCCTGACCAGCTTATTAAGTCTCTTCCTGTCCCGTTCTGTGCTGCTCGGGGCCCAGCAGACGACAGCGTAGAGGAGAGCAGAGGCCACCACAGAGTCATAAAACGTCTTGAGCAGAGGTCTGCACACTCCAAAGGACCTCAGTCTCCTCAGGAGGTGGAGGCGACTTTGGCCCTTCTTGTCCAGGGCGTCGGTGTTGTGGGACCAGTCCAGTTTATTGTTGAGGTGAACACCCAGGTACTTGAAACTGTCCACAGTCTCTAAGTCCTGCCCCTGGATGTTCACCGGTGAGTGAGGTAGTGGTCTCCTCCTGAAGTCCATCACCAGCTCCTTTGTCTTACTGGTGTTAAGGCTCAGGTGGTTGCGCCCACACCAGTCCACAAAGTCACTGATGACCGAGCGGTACTCCAGCTCGTTCCCCTCAGACACACAGCCCACAATGGCCGAGTCATCAGAGAACTTCTGGAGATGGCAGCTGTCCGTGTTGTATGTGAAGTCCGAGCTGTAGATGGTGAAGAGGAAGGGTGAGAGGACAGTTCCCTGGGGGGTCCCGGTGCTGCAGACTACCACCTCTGACTCACAGCCGCGCAGCCGCACGTACTGTGGACGGTCAGTGCGGTAGTCGATGGTCCAGGCAGCGAGATGTCCATCCACTCCCGCGTCCTCCAGCTTCCCCCCCAACAGCGCCGGCCTGATGGTGTTGAAGTCTCTGGAGAAGTCAAAGAACATGACTCTCACAGCCCTCCCGGCGGACTCTAGGTGGGTGAGCGCCTGCTGCAGCAAGTAGATGACGGCGTCTTCTACTCCTACATTTGGCTTGTAGGCAAACTGCAGCGGGTCCAGGGTGGGACTCACCACAGAGCGGAGGTGACTGGTTCAGTCCTGGTTTAGTCCTGGTTCAGTCCTGGTTCAGTCCTGGTTTAGTCCTGGTTTAGTCCTGGTTTTTCTCTTTGTGTTGTAGTTGACCGTGTTCCAGGACTTCTTCTTGTCTCTGAATCTTCCTCCGTTCATCGTCAGAGGAGAAGAGCTTCTGCTGGAGATTCACCTGTACAACTACAAGCACCAGGACCTCACGGTAAGAAGCTCCTCCTTGTTTCTATGGAGATGTCATTGCTCTGTCTGGAATGTTCCGCAGTGTGACATTAAACAGCTCTACTTCAATCACAGGTGTTTTTTATAGAGTAAAGATACCAAGATAAACAAACATTCTGAGTGTGAGCGGGGTCGCCTCTCCACAGATCTGACCTGGAACTTGGTCTGGTCTGGTGAAGACAGAAAGGTTTAATGCCATACTGTGGAACATTCCAGACAAAGCAATAATATCTCCATGGAGAAAAGGATTTGATGGAACCTTTAGCTCTGTTTTATGGCACCGTTTTGAAGATAAATGACTGAAAATATTTTGAATTGAATTGTTTATCGCTATGGCAACAGTCCACCTCCTTTAGTCCTGCTTCAGTCCTGGTTTAATCCAGGTTTAGTCCTGCTTTAGTTCTGGTTCAGTCCTGGTTTAGTCCTTGTTCAGTCCTGGTTTAGTCCTGGTTTAGTCCTGCTTCAGTCCTGGTTTAATCCAGGTTTAGTCCTGCTTTAGTTCTGGTTAAGTCCTGGTTTAGTCCTGGTTAAGTCCTGGTTTAGTCCTGGTTCAGTCCTGGTTTAGTCCTTGTTCAGTCCTGGTTTAGTCCTGGTTCAGTCCTGGTTCAGTCCTGGTTTAGTCCTTGTTCAGTCCTGGTTTAGTCCTGGTTTAGTCCTGGTTCAGTCCTGGTTTAGTCTGGGTTCAGTCCTGGTTCAGTCCTGGTTTAGTCCTTGTTCAGTCCTGGTTTAGTCCTGGTTTAGTCCTGGTTCAGTCCTGGTTTAGTCCGGGTTCAGTCCTGGTTTAGTCCTGGTTCAGTCCTGGTTTAGTCCTGGTTTAGTCCTGGTTTAGTCCTGGTTCAGTCCTGGTTCAGTCCTGGTTTAGTCCTGGTTTAGTCCTGGCTTAGTCCTGGTTCAGTCCCTTTGAAGGTAACTGACCACTGGAAATATTTTGTTTTAATTGTTTATCGCTATGGCAACAGACCTGGCTTTGCATGGTTCTGAAACCCGGGGACGGGGATGTAGAGACAGCGCACGGCTCTGAGACTCTGGATTTAAACCCGATCTGGGCGTCGTTCTGAAGTCTGAGCTCGTCTTTTGTCTCTTTTGGGACATGTGGCTTTAGAAAAGTGTGAGAAAAACACACACATAAACCCTCCAACAATGGTTTAAAGTTTAAAAACACCATTTGGTCTTCACATGTTTGTATTCACCCGCTCTTCGTGACGCCGGTGTTTTTCTGGGGTTTGGTTTTGTGTGATCTTTTCCAGGTGGAGGTGTCTGTGTCGGGTTCTGGAGATGTGGAGTTCCTGAGCGGGGCTGAGCAGGTGGAGGTCCAGACGGTGATGGTGAAACACAGGGGAGCTGCTTCAGTCTCCGTCCCAGTCCGGCTGCACTCTGTGGGGGATGTGCTGCTGTCTGTGGAGGCCCGAGCTCCAGGGGCCTCTGACGCTCTGCAGAGGACTCTACACGTCAAGGTCACTGAGAAAAGAGTCCTGGTTCAGTCCTGGTTTAATCCTGGTTTAGTCCTGCTTCAGTCCTGGTTTAGCCCTGGTTTAGTCCTGGTTTAGCCCTGGTTTAGTCCTGGTTTAGTCCTGCTTCAATCCAGCTTCAGTCCTGGTTTAGTCCTGGTTTAGTCCTGGTTTAGCCCTGGTTTAGCCCTGGTTTAGTCCTGCTTCAATCCAGCTTCAGTCCTGGTTTAGTCCTGGTTTAGTCCTGGTTTAGCCCTGGTTTAGCCCTGGTTTAGTCCTGCTTCAATCCAGCTTCAGTCCTGGTTTAGCCCTGGTTTAGTCCTGGTTTAGCCCTGGTTTAGTCCTGGTTTAGTCCTGGTTTAGTCCTGCTTCAATCCAGCTTCAGTCCTGGTTTAGTCCTGGTTTAGTCCTGGTTTAGTCCTGGTTCAGTCCTGGTTTAGTCCTGGTTTAATCCTGGTTTAGTCCTGCTTCAGTCCTGGTTTAGCCCTGGTTTAGTCCTGGTTTAGTCCTGGTTTAGTCCTGCTTCAATCCAGCTTCAGTCCTGGTTTAGTCCTGGTTTAGTCCTGGTTTAGTCCTGGTTTAGCCCTGGTTTAGTCCTGGTTTAGTCCTGGTTTAGTCCTGCTTCAATCCTGCTTCAGTCCTGGTTTAGTCCTGGTTTAGTCCTGGTTTAGCCCTGGTTTAGTCCTGCTTCAATCCTGCTTCAGTCCTGGTTTAGTCCTGGTTTAGTCCTGCTTCAATCCTGCTTCAGTCCTGGTTTAGCCCTGGTTTAGTCCTGGTTTAGCCCTGGTTTAGTCCTGCTTCAATCCTGCTTCAGTCCTGGTTTAGTCCTGGTTTAGCCCTGGTTTAGCCCTGGTTTAGTCCTGGTTTAGTCCTGGTTTAGCCCAGGTTTAGTCCTGGTTTAGTCCTGCTTCAATCCTGCTTCAGTCCTGGTTTAGTCCTGGTTTAGTCCTGCTTCAGTCCTGGTTTAGCCCTGGTTTAGTCCTGCTTTAGCCCTGGTTTAGTCCTGGTTTAGTCCCGGTTTAGTCCTTAATCCTGGTGTGTTCCCTCTCAGCCTGATGGTGTTCCTCGGAGCTTCACGATCAACAGACTCATGTTCCTGACAGAGCCTGAGCCTGAAGCTGAGGAGCAGATCCACTTCACCATCCCAAAGAGCGCGGTCCCGGGCAGCTGCTGGGTCTGGATCAGCTCTGTCGGTCAGTGTGTCAGATGCCCTCCCTCGTCTGTGTCCTTAAAGTTTAGACCTCTCCAAACGAGCTCTGAAACGCCAGCCTGACCCAGAACTTCTACATTCTGCCAGAACAAAAATATGGAAAGAGACATGAGACAAGGAAGGCGTTTTCTGATAGTTTAAACCTTCGTTTAACTCAATAAACGTGTGATCTTTTGTTACTTCGGTCAGGTTTTGGCCCTTTTAAACATTATGCCCTGCTTTAGTCCTGGTTTAGTCCTGGTTTAGTCCTGGTTTAGTCCTGGTTTAGCCCTGGTTTAGTCCTGGTTCAGTCCTGGTTTAGTCCTAGTTCAGCCCTGGTTTAGTCCTGGTTTAGTCCTGGTTTAGTCCTGGTTTAGCTCTGGTTTAGTCCTGGTTTAGCCCTGGTTTAGTCCTGGTTTAGTTCTGATTTAGCCCTGGTTTAGTCCTAGTTCAGCCCTGGTTTAGTCCTGGTTTAGCCCTGGTTTAGTCCTGGTTTAGTCCTGGTTTAGCCCTGGTTTAGTCCTGGTTTAGTTCTGATTTAGCCCTGGTTTAGTCCTAGTTCAGCCCTGGTTTAGTCCTAGTTCAGCCCTGGTTTAGTCCTGGTTTAGTCCTGGTTTAGCCCTGGTTTAGTCCTGGTTTAGCCCTGGTTTAGTCCTGGTTTAGTTCTGATTTAGTCCTGGTTTAGTCCTAGTTCAGCCCTGGTTTAGTCCTGGTTTAGTCCTGGTTTAGCCCTGGTTTAGTCCTGGTTTAGTTCTGATTTAGCCCTGGTTTAGTCCTAGTTCAGCCCTGGTTTAGTCCTGGTTTAGTCCTGGTTTAGCCCTGGTTTAGTCCTGGTTTAGTCCTGGTTTAGCCCTGGTTTAGTCCTGGTTTAGTTCTGATTTAGCCCTGGTTTAGTCCTAGTTCAGCCCTGGTTTAATCCTGGTTTAGTCCTGGTTTAGTCCTGGTTTAGCCCTGGTTTAGTCCTGGTTTAGTTCTGATTTAGCCCTGGTTTAGTCCTTGTTCAGCCCTGGTTTAGTCCTGGTTTAGTCCTGGTTTAGCCCTGGTTTAGTCCTGGTTTAGTCCTGGTTTAGCCCTGGTTTAGTCCTGGTTTAGTTCTGATTTAGCCCTGGTTTAGTCCTAGTTCAGCCCTGGTTTAGTCCTGGTTTAGTCCTGGTTTAGCCCTGGTTTAGTCCTGGTTTAGCCCTGGTTTAGTCCTGGTTTAGTTCTGATTTAGTCCTGGTTTAGTCCTAGTTCAGCCCTGGTTTAGTCCTGGTTTAGCCGTGGTTTAGTCCTGGTTTAGTTCTGATTTAGCCCTGGTTTAGCCCTGGTTTAGTTTTGATTTAGTCCTGGTTTAGTCCTGGTTTAGCCCTGGTTTAGCCCTGATTTAGTCCTTGTTTAGCCCTGGTTTAGTTTTGATTTAGTCCTGGTTTAGTCCTAGTTCAGCCCTGGTTTAGTTTTGATTTAGTCCTGGTTTAGCCCTGGTTTTGTCTTGGTTTAGTCCTGGTTTTATGGTTGCTAGGTAACAGTCCAACGAGGAAGTATAATTATAAATCTGTTTACCAGATAAACTGAGATGCTCTTTTACTGAAGTAAAAGTTTTCAGTGACACGAATCAGCTCAGATATTATTTTATTTATGAGGGAAGCTCCATCTCCATCTCAGGGGGTCCTAAATGTTTTAGTTCAGCTCAGTCACTTCTCTCTGGTCAGATTATTTTTATTAAATCTAACTTGAGGAACAGAGCTTCTTCTGTGTCACGTTGGAGGCGGTCGGTGCAGAATATTGAGTATGTCACAAAGTCAATATACAGAACATAATACATTACACGTGTACATGTACGTGTAGACATATTAATATAATTTCATTTACATAAGTAAACATACCTCAAAGGATTATGGAAAGAAGTGTTCACTTTTTAAATCCCACTCCTTACAGTCACTTAAACATTAATATTGTTTCCTCTGAACCGTCTTCATCACATTTATCTGGTGTTACTATATAACTTATATTTACAATGTCCACAGATAAGCCATTTATAATAATTTAATATACTAACCATTACAACATTACATCACTATAACGACTCAGAATACTAGATTTGTATATTTTTTTAAACTGTTTAATGTCTGAACAGTGTTTTAGTTCATCACTCAGGCTGTTCCATATTTTCACCCCACAGACCGATGTACAAAAACTCTTCCTTGTGGTCAGTGCTAGAGCATGTTTATATATTACTGTTCCTTTTAGGCAGGGGTATCCAAACTTTTTTCATGAAAGGCCACATATCTAAACAGAGACGAAGCAGAGGGTCGATCGAGGGCCATAGACTGGTGCTCAGGACAGTCAATAACTCAAATATCTGCATGTTTAACACGTTAGTATGAGCTATCACCCTTTTATTTATGCTAAGATCCTCAAAACCACACAATAAATATTAAATATTGTCTTATCAAGGTATGTGTAAAATCCCTCAGTCGTCCAGGTAGAATCCACGGCAAAAGGAGAAATTCAATTTGTCAACTGGACAAAGTTTATTTGGTCAAATACGTTTCGGAGCTCATCCAAGCTACTTCTTCAATTCTGAAGAAGAACTTTGACCAAATAGGTATAAACTTTGTCCAGTTGACAAATGAAATTTCTCCTTTTGCCTCTTATCAAGGTAGATTTTCAAAAAAACTTGCATTCAAAAGTTCTGCTCAAGGTATTTTGGGCCAATTCACCTGGAACTCTGAGGGCCGCATTTGGCCCACGGGCCATAGTTTGGTCATGCCTGGGTTATACCCTACTTCTCTTTCTGTAAATACATTTTGAACATTTACTGGTAGTTGATGATTTCTTGCTTTGAACATAAGAAGTCCTGACAAATATTCTACTAAATCGGGACATTTTAAGAGTTTTGATTCTAGAAATAATCTGTTGGTGAATAGCAGCCACACCTGGGTCGGCCCGCCCCAGGGCAGACACACCTGTAGGAAAGTCCACATAAGGGTTGTGTCTGCAGGTGATGTTCTGGGCGTGGCCCTGGAGGACCTGGACTCTCTGATCCAGATGCCCACAGGCTGTGGAGAGCAGAACATGATAAAGCTGGCTCCGATGGTCTACCTGCTGCAGTACCTCCAGGCCAGCGGGGAGCGACGAGGAGCTGCCGTGGAGAGGGCCATGAGGTTCATGAGAGTGGGTAAGGACCATATACATGAGCCGTGTCCCAATTCCCAGAGTGCACAGTTCGGAGCGTGGTTTTAAGGGCATGTACGTCACATCCGGCGCAACGACTGCTGTCCCATTTCTTTTTTGTCCCATGCGCAGTTAACACGTCGTTTCTATCGGGGAAATTGGGGCGTGGACCAACTGCGTGAAAAAGCACACTTCGCACATATATCCCAGCATGCACCGCGCGCTGCTTCTTCTACGGGAGAAAATGGAGTCGGCGGCTGCATCTGGTAGTTGCGAGACCTGTCGCATTTACCCGACGCCCATGTGATCCGCGGAGTGTACTCAGGACTGAGCAAGTGTGCACAGTCCTGACTGCAGTCTGAGCCCCCTTAAAACCACACTCCGAACTGTGCACTCTGAGAATTGGGACACGGCTATAGACAACCTGCTAACTGTAGGAAGTGAGCACGGGCACACTTCCTGCTCCATCCAGCCTGGCCCCTCATCACTTTATACTGAAAAACTGGTGCCCCTCTGTTTTTAACTGCTCCTGTCAAAGAGAGGAGAGAGGAGGAGAGAGGAGGAGGGAGGAGGAGAGAGGAAGGAGAGAGGGAGGAGGAGGGAGAGGAGGAGGGACGGAGTAGAGAAGGAGGACAGAGAGGAGGAGAGAGGGAGGAGAGAGGAGGAGAGAGGAAGGAGAGAGGGAGGAGGGAGAGAGGGAGGAGAGAGGAGGAGGGAGGAGAAGACAGGAGGGAGGAGAGAGGAGGAGGGAGAGGAGGAGGGAGGAGGAGAGAGGAAGGAGAGAGTAGGAGGGAGGGAGAGAGGGAGGAGAGAGGAGGAGGGAGGAGAGAGGGAGGAGGGATGAGAAGACAGGAGGGATGAGAGAGGAGGAGGGAGAGGAGGGAGGGAGGAGGAGAGAGGAAGGAGAGAGAGGAGAAGACAGGAGGGAGGAGAGAGGGAGGAGAGAGGAGGAGGGAGGGAGGGAGGAGAGAAGGAGGACAGAGAGGAGGAGAGAGGAGGAGGAGAGAGGAAAGAGAGAGAGGGAGGAGAGAGGGAGGAGAGAGGAGAAGACAGGAGGGAGGAGAGAGGAGGAGGGAGAGGAGGAGGGAGGAGAGAGGAGGAGGGAGGGAGAGAGGGAGGAGAGAGGAGAAGACAGAAGGGAGGAGAGAGGAGGAGGGAGGGAGGAGAGAGGGAGGAGAGAAGGAGAGACGGAGAGGAGAGAGGGGGAGGAGAGAGAGGGAGAGGAGGGAGGGAGAGAGAGAGAGAGAGAGAGAGGAGGAGAGAGAGAGGGAGGAGAGAGGGAGAGGAGAAGACAGGAGGGAGGAGAGAGGGAGGAGAGAGGGAGGAGGAGGGAGAGGGAGGAGAGAGGAGAAGAGAGGAGGGAGGAGAGAGGGAGAGGAGAGGAGAGAGAGGGAGAGGAGAGAGGGAGGAGAGAGGGAGAGGGGGAGGAGAGAGGGAGGAGAGAGGAGGGAGGGAGGGAGGGAGAGAGAGAGAGGGAGGAGAGAGGGAGGAGAGAGGGAGGAGGAGAGAAGAGAGATGGAGAGAGAGAAGCAGGGGAGTTACTGACCTGTATTTGGACGTGTGGTTTCAGGGTACGAACAGGAACTAGCCTTCCTCAGAAACGACGGATCCTTCAGTGCGTTTGGAGAGAGCGACCGCTCAGGGAGCACCTGGTGAGTACCTCAGAGGAGCAGAGGAGCAGAGGAGCAGAGGAGCAGAGGGTCAGACGGTCAGACGGTCAGAGGTCGCTCACTGTCCGTTGTCTTCAGGTTGTCTGCGTTCGTGCTCCGCGTCTTCCTCCAGGCGCGTCCCTTTCTGCCCATCAGTCCTGACGTTCTAAAGAAGGTGGCAGTGTGGCTCGCTGACCAGCAGGGGCCAGACGGACACTTCTTCGAGGCGGGGCGGGTCATTCACACGGAGCTGTTCGGGAGGTGGGACTCTGACCTCACCCTGACCGCGTACGTCCTGATTGCCTTTGTCCAAGACGAGGACCTCAGGGTGAGACACTGCTCCCTACGACACCTGCCCACTGCCGTTTCTCTCTGTAACCCTGTTCTAATGTGAGGAAATGTCCCGCAGTGGGGCTTTAACCTTGTTCTAATAAGTCCCAGTGTTTTGTCCTCCATCAGGCTAATTTCACTGCACCCATCTCTGCTCTGGAATTCCTGGAGTCTGGATTTGCCGAGGGGATTCGGAATCACTACACCCTGAGCCTGGTGACCTACGCCCTCTGCCTGACCCACAGCCCCAACGCCAACGCCGCCCTCGAGGAGCTGCTGCAGCGCGCCCGCATCACAGGTATGAACACAGCAATGTGAACTTAAAGGGATAGTTTGGGTTTTTTGATGTGAATCTGTACGGCGTCCCCTTCAGCAGTGTCGTGCATTAACACTGACTTACCCCTGACAGTCACTGCGGTCACATGGACGAGTGGAATCCGACTGCAAACGGATTGGGATCGTATCAAATTCATGTGCACAGGCTAAGGATCGAACAGGGATTGGTTTCCCCAATCTGATTGGAACCCCTGATAGTAATCCACTCTGTGCCGCCTTGTGCACGATATCGGATTGGATTGGCGTATTGCGCATGCGTGGGAATTTTCGCCAGGGATTTCACCCGGAAGTGGCAGGAGGCGCCGACGCCGTCATAAGTAGCAATTGTTCCCTGAAAAGTCAGACGAAATCATGGCTGCGAAGAAAGAATGCACAACACGTACACCAATGCTGCTCCGCCAAACTCCTCAAGCGCCATCTTTGTATACCGCCACATAGTTTGTTGTGTTTTTATTGAGTAGCCATCACCCGGAAGTAGTTGGACGACAGCGCCACATAGCGTAGCAGAGCCGGCCAGGTCACTGACCATTATCCGATTGCACGAGCTTCATGTGCAACAGACCACCCGCCGAGTAGCAGGATCGGATTTGGAGAAATCCAATCCCAATCCAAGAACAAGAACAACAAGAATAAGAACAACAACAAGAACGAGAACAAGAACAACAAGAACGAGAACAACAAGAACAACAACAACAACAACAACAACAACAAATATAGCTGCAAGCGGCGATGATCGGCCCTCGCGGTTATTTTCGATTAAAGTTTATTTTTGATTAAAGTTTGAGTGAAATTGGCTAAAGTATGCATGGATTATCACTCGTCGAAATTTCATGGCGAGCTGCAAAAACAAACCTGAAATTTGTGGCGTTTTCACAGAAACCCTGTTCAGTCTTTTAGAACGCTTTTAATAACTTTTAATGTCCCACTTGTCTAGATGATACAGCACAATTCTGGTGAGTCTAGGTCAAAAACCCTATGAGGAATTCGTTAAAATACAAGGACAGGAAAATTTGCCTTCAGCGCCGGGTCACGTGCTCGGTCTAATATGGCTGACTTCCTGTTGGTCACCTAGCAACGGTGTAATATACTTTTTTGTTCCTATTCCCATGATGCATTTGGTTTGGCTACGGCAAAGTTTTTGCCGGGCATCCCATTGGCGAGGACAGATGTTTGGCCTGTTGCCATGGCAACACGGGTATAGTCATTGGTGGAATGTATTTTGATATGTTTAATGTTTTTTCTGATTGTTTATTGTTTTATTACTGGTTTTACCTTCTGTACAGCGTCTTTGAGTGTCTTGAAAAGTGCTTTATAAATAAAATGTATTATTGTTATTATTATTATTATTAATGTATTATTTTCCATGGGGTGTTGTCGAGCCATTTTTAAAGATTTTTTAATACAGATTATTTGTAAATTCCTTTTTTGGCAAAATTTCATGAGTTTTCGTCAGTGGGAAGTACCCAAAACCTGAAAAAAGTGTGGGGGGAAATAATAAAAAGAAAATAAACTAATGCTTTAGCGCTCGGGCCTAACAAGAATGAGAACAACAAGAACAACAACAAGAACGAGAACAACAACAAGAACGAGAACAACAACAAGAACAAGAACGAGAACAACAACAAGAACGAGAACAACAACAAGAACAAGAACGAGAACAAGAACGAGAACAACAACAAGAACGAGAACAACAACAAGAACAACAACAAGAACGAGAACAACAACAAGAATGAGAACAACAAGAACAACAACAAGAACAACAACAAGAATGAGAACAACAACAAGAACAACAACAAGAACAAGAACAACAAGAACAAGAACAAGAATTAGAAGAAGAAGAAGAAGCAGAAGAAGAAGACAACAACAACAGCACTCATGAGTTCAGTACAATGGCTCTTTGGAGTGAACTCTGTCCCACTTCCTGCACCTAAGGGGAAAAAAGTATGTATATTTTCCTTCAAGATCATCAACATTTGTCCTATGAGTGAGGTTATAACGTGGTTAAAAGCTCCAACAATGTTCCCAGTGTGATCTGTGTTGTGTCCTGCAGACGGCGCCCCCAGCTGGCAGCAGAGCAGCAATGCCACAGACTCTGAGCCTCTGTCCACAGACCTGGAGACCGTGGGCTACCTCCTGCTGTCCCTGCACAGACTGAACCGGACCCAAGACGGACTAAACCTGTTCCAGTGGCTCAGCAAGCAACAGAACGGCCACGGGGGCTTCGGGAGTACCCAGGTAAGTCCAGACCGGGTTTAGACCGGGTTTAGACCGGGTTTAGACTGGGTTTAGACCTGGGTTAGACCTGGGTTAGATCGGATTTAGACCTGGGTTTAGACCTGGGTTAGACCTGGGTTAGACCTGGGTTAGACCTGGGTTAGATCGGATTTAGACCTGGGTTTAGACCTGGGTTTAGACCTGGGTTAGATTGGATTTAGACCTGGGTTTAGACCTGGGTTTAGACCTGGGTTTAGACCTGGGTTAGCACGAGTTTAGACCTGAGTTTAGACTTGAGTTAGACCCAGTGATACGGTAGGATGGGAGGGCATCTGACGTACATGTTGTTCCTCCAGGACACAGTGGTGGTGCTCGAGGCCCTGTCGGTCTACGCAGGTCTGGGGTCTGGTCTGGATACGGACCTGGAGGTGGTCCAAAGCGACGGGTCCCAAACAAAGATCTTCACCATCGACAAGAGCAACTACCGCCTACTGCACCGGACCCTCAGTGTAAGCCTGGATTAGGCCTGGTTTAGTCCTGGTTTAGTCCTGGTTTAGTCCTGGTTTAGTTCTGGTTTAGTCCTGGTTTAGTCCTGGTGGTTTAGTCCTGGTTTAGTTCTGGTTTAGTCCTTGTTTAGTTCTGGTTTAGTTCTGGTTCAGTCCTGGTTTAGTCCTGGTTTAGTCCTGCTTTAATCCTGGTTTAAGACCTGGTTTAGTCCTGGTTTAAGTCCTGGTTTAGTCCTGGTTTAAGTCCTGGTTTAAGTCCTGGTTTAGTCCTGGTTTAGTTCTGGTTTAGTTCTGGTTCAGTCCTGGTTCAGTCCTGGTTTAGTCCTGCTTTAATCCTGGTTTAAGACCTGGTTTAGTCCTGCTTTAGTCCTGCATTAATCCTGGTTTAGTCCTGGTTCAGTCCTGTTTTAATCCTGGTTTAAGACCTGGTTTAGTCCTGGTTTAAGTCCTGGTTTAAGTCCTGGTTTAGTTCTGGTTTAGTTCTGGTTCAGTCCTGGTTCAGTCCTGGTTTAGTCCTGGTTTAGTCCTGGTTCAGTCCTGCTTTAATCCTGGTTTAAGACCTGGTTTAGTCCTGCTTTAGTCCTGCTTTAATCCTGGTTTAGTCCTGGTTCAGTCCTGTTTTAATCCTGGTTTAAGACCTGGTTTAGTCCTGGTTTAAGTCCTGGTTTAGTCCTGGTTCAGTCCTGTTTTAATCCTGGTTTAAGACCTGGTTTAGTCCTGGTTTAATCCTGGTTTAAGACCTGGTTTAGTCCTGGTTTAGTTCTGGTTTATTCCTGGTTTAGTCCTGGTTTAGTCCTGGTTTAATCCTCTTCTGTCTTTTAGGTGAATGGGTGCAACAGCAGTTTTGCCTCAGTGAAGGCCAAAGGTCGGGGAAACCTGCTCTTCCAGGTGAGTCCAAGTGGATCTCAACTGGTTTAGACGAGGATCTCAACTGTCTTAAGGAGGATCTCAACCGGTTTAGAGGAGGGTCTGAACTGATAACATTGTTTTGAGTCCAGGTGAATGTGGTGTATAACCAGCTCTCTCCTTGGTTGATGAGGAGGAGGGCCTCAGATCCAGATGAAGAAATCTACATGACGATGTTCACCTCCGAGCCCGGGCCCCAACACCTGCACCTGACCGTGTGCTTCAGGTGAGTCCAGACTGGTCCAGTCCTGGTTCAGTCCTGGTTCAGTCCTGGTCCAGTCCTGGTTCAGTCCTAGTTCAGTCCTGGTTCTTCTCCTCAGGTTGGCCTCCTCCTCGGCTCTCTTCTCCACGGGCATGGCTCTCCTGGAGGTGCAGCTCCTCACTGGGTTCTCCCTCACACCTCAGACCAACTTTAATTCAGACCTGGTGAAGAAGGTCGAGACCAACAGCACCAGCGGCAAACTCTACCTGTACCTCGACTCAGTGAGAAATACTACTACTACTACTACTACTACTACTACTACTACTACTACTACTATTACTACTGCTACTACTACTACTACTACTACTACTACTATTACTACTACGACTACTACTACTACTACTACTACTACTACTACTATTACTACTGCTACTAGTGATCCTTTGCTCCTCTTCACCGTGTATTATTTTGCCGGTGCTTCTCACAGTGGCGTTCAGTCTGGATGATTCCGCAGCTTTAAAGACTCAGAATCAGTTTTAATCAAACAAACCGACTTTATGTCAGATTTAAGCCTAAAACTTTTGTCAAATTCTCCACTGAAATGAACTGGGTCCCCTAATCCCCCCTGATCCCCCTGATCCCCCTGTTCCCTCTTTATCCCCATGATCCCTATTGATCCCTCTGACCCCCATTGCCTCTTGACCCCCCTGATCCCTTTTGATTCCTCTGTTTCCTCTTGAACCTCCGATCCCTCGTGATCCCCCTGTTCCCTCTTTATCCCCATGATCCCTATTGATCCCTGTTTCCTCTTGAACCTCTGATCCCTCTGATCCCCCGATCCCTCTTGATCCCCCTGATCCCTCTTGATCCCCCTGATCCCTCTGATCCCCTGATCCCTCTTGTTGCAGGTGACTATAGAGCTTCAGTGTGTGAAGATTCCTCTGATTCAGGAGTTTAAACTCGGCCAAGTCAAAACAGGATCAGTCCAACTGTATGACTACTACCAACCAAGTAAGAACACTACGAATAATAGTAATAATAACAATGATAATACATGGGTTTTATATAGCAGTGACACAAAGATGCTTCACAGTAAAGTAACACTAAAAGAAGTCAAAAAACAGTCATGAGGAGCAGTGTGTGGGGGCTGTTTTACTGAGTCTGAGTTTCTAATGTAAAGGGGGAGAGTTCCAGAGGGTGGGGGTGGCCATGGCAAAGGCTACAAGTACTGCAAGTACTACCAAACAAGTAAGAGTGCTATTACTATGAGTACAAGTACTACTACTACTACTGTACAATGGGCGGAGCTCAGGGTGTCTTTAGCCTTTAGCTGAATCGAAGCTAAAAACTCTGAAAAGACTCTGAAAGAAAGAAACTGGCAAAAAGTTTGTGATCTGAAAATACACAAAAATCGTCCAGATCTTGAACTGGACTTGGTCAGGACTGCCTTAGCCCTGGTTCTGGTTTAATCCTGGTTCAGTCTTGTTTCTGTCCTGGTCTAGTCCTGGTCTAGTCCTGGTCTAGTCCTGGTCTAGTCCTGGTCGAGTCCTGGTGGAGTCCTGGTCTAGTCCTGGTCTAGTCCTGGTCTAGTCCTGGTCTAGTCCTGGTCTAGTCCTGGTCGAGTCCTGGTCGAGTCCTGGTCTAGTCCTGGTGGAGTCCTGGTCTAGTCTTGGTCTAACCCTGGTCTCTTTCCAGGTCGCAGGGCAGTGAAATCTTACTCCTCTAGCCTGTTGCGTTCTTCGTCCTGCTCCTTCTGTGGCTCCAACTGCTCCAGCTGCTCCACCCAAGGCTCCAGCCAGATGCCCTACCACCCAACCCCCACAACCTACTACGACTCCTACCACACCCCCCCGCCCCCCCACTTCCACCACACCACCCCGCCCGTCCACCTAACCGCCACTCCCACAGAGTACTACGACTACTACGAAGACGACAACCACACACACCCGCACATCTACGGCCACACCCACCACCACTACCACTACTACTACGACGACCCCGACCACTACGAATACTACTACGGCCACTCCCACCACCACTACCACTACTCCGACTACTACTACAACCACTACCACGATCACGATGATTATGACAACGCCATCTTCACCTCCATCGCCTGCATCAGCTCCCTCAGCCTCCCTCTGCTTCTGCTGACTCTGCTCGCAACCGGGACAGTCCTGGTTTAGTTCTGGTTTAGTCTTAGTTTAGTCCTGGTTTAGTCCTAAATTAAGGAAAGAGAGTGACTATATGGTACAGAGGAGGGACAGCGGTGCAGAGGAGGGAGGACAGTCGTGATATGGAATAAACCAGGGGGTGGGGTGTTGTTGTTGTTGTTGTTGTTTTTAATAATTTTTCTGTTTCGTGGGAAGAACTTTGTGCTCATTTCAAATGTACGAAAAGTGCGACACATAAAGTTTGATTGACAGTGGTGCAGAGGAGGAGCAGTGATTGTAAAAACATAAAAACATAAAAACGTGGAACATAAACAGGACTCAGAGATGATGTGTTAGAACCATGAAGGATTCAGACCTGGTTTAGTCCTGGTTTAGTCCTGGTTTAGTCCTGGTTTAGTCTTGATTTAGTCCTGGTTTAGTCCTGATTTAGACCTGATTTAGTCCTGATTTAGACCTGGTTTAGTCCTGGTTTAGTCCTGATTTAGACCTGGTTCAGTCCTGATTTAGTCCTGGTTTAGTCCTGATTTAGACCTGATTTAGTCCTGATTTAGACCTGGTTTAGTCCTGGTTTAGTCCTGATTTAGACCTGGTTCAGTCCTGATTTAGTCCTGGTTTAGTCCCGATTTAGACCTGGTTCAGTCCTGATTTAGACCTGGTTTAGTCCTGGTTTAGTGCTGGTTTTATAAATTGTTTTGTTGGTTTAATCTTGTTCATAATAAACAGACATTTTTACTAAAATTAAATTCTGCTCTGAGTCGTAATTACATGTTCCTCTCACTAGAGGGAGACTTTTCTACAGAAGACTAGTTCAAATACTGCTACTACTACTACTGCTACTACTACTACTACTGCTGCTACTACTACTACTACTACTGCTACTACTACGACTGCTACTACTACTACTACTACTACTACTGCTACTGCTACTACTACTACTACTACTACTGCTACTACTAACAAAACTATTACTACTACAGTATTGCTCAGAATCACAAATATATTCCCACAGCACAAACTTTTGACCGGGCTCTGACCACAGACCACTGACGTCATCGACATTCCCTGGCGGTGTGATGCTAACTGTGGGCACTGCTCTGTCTGTCTTTAATCTCATCTGACCGGAAAGAACGGACTCATCTGAACTGAGGGTTGCCATCCGTCCCTTGAAAAACGGAATTGTCCCGTATTCAGAAACAAAAGTACGCGTCCCGTATTGAGCTGAAAAGGGACGCACTTTGTCCCGTATTACCGTGTGAATCAAAAATAGTGTCTAAAACAGGGTGCCTAATCATCTACCAGTCGATTGGTGTCCGGTCTTGGTCTCGAGATGATTGTGATCATATTTCATTACGGCTGCTGCCTTTAGCAATAAACTTTTATGGTGTTTTTCGCACTGCAGCCCTGCACTCGTCTGGAACACGCGGAAACCACGCGCGCCACCAGCTCTCTCTCCTCCTGCTGTAGCGCACACGCTCGCTCCTCAATGTAGAAGTGCAAGACTAAATGCAAAGCAAAAACGAATCTAAATTTATGTTACAGCGTCCGCACAGAGCAGGTGTACAGCACAGAGCAGGTCTACAGCACAGAGCAGGTGTACAGCACAGAGCAGGTCTACAGCACAGAGCAGGTCTACAGCACAGAGCAGGCGTACAGCACAGAGCAGGTGTACAGCACAGAGCAGGTCTACAGCACAGAGCAGGCGTACAGCACAGAGCAGGTCTACAGCACAGAGCAGGTGTACAGCACAGAGCAGGTCTACTGCACAGAGCAGGTCTACAGCACAGAGCAGGTGTACAGCACAGAGCAGGTGTTCAGCACAGAGCAGGTGTACAGCACAGAGCAGGTCTACAGCACAGAGCAGGTGTACAGCACAGAGCAGGTCTACAGCACAGAGCAGGTCTACAGCACAGAGCAGGTGTACAGCACAGAGCAGGTGTACAGCACAGAGCAGGTGTACAGCACAGAGCAGGTCTACAGCACAGAGCAGGTGTACAGCACAGAGCAGGTCTACAGCACAGAGCAGGTCTACAGCACAGAGCAGGTGTACAGCACAGAGCAGGTGTACAGCACAGAGCAGGTGTACAGCACAGAGCAGGTGTACAGCACAGAGCAGGTGTACAGCACAGAGCAGGCGTACAGCACAGAGCAGGTCTACAGCACAGAGCAGGCGTACATCACAGAGCAGGTGTACAGCACAGAGCAGGCGTACAGCACAGAGCAGGTGTACAGCACAGAGCAGGTCTACAGCACAGAGCAGGTGTACAGCACAGAGCAGGTCTACAGCACAGAGCAGGTCTACAGCACAGAGCAGGCGTACAGCACAGAGCAGGTGTTCAGCACAGAGCAGGTGTACAGCACAGAGCAGGCGTACAGCACAGAGCAGGTCTACAGCACAGAGCAGGTGTACAGCACAGAGCAGGTCTACAGCACAGAGCAGGTGTACAGCACAGAGCAGGTCTACAGCACAGAGCAGGCGTACAGCACAGAGCAGGCGTACAGCACAGAGCAGGTCTACAGCACAGAGCAGGTGTACAGCACAGAGCAGGTCTACAGCACAGAGCAGGTGTACAGCACAGAGCAGGCGTACAGCACAGAGCAGGCGTACAGCACAGCCCCCTTCAAAATGGGTGGTTGACATCTTAGTTTTTATTGGCTGGAATGACCCCAGAGCATCTCAGAGCATCTAGAGTTCAAAAATTTGGTCACTTTCATCCCTGTTTATATTAATTTATTCAGTTTTAAGTTAAGCAGGAGAGATATTTATTTTATCCTGTTGATTTTGTTACTTAGTATTAAAAATAAATTGCTGATAATTATTTATTTTCCCTGTGTTCATATCACTCAAATATGCATCTAATTAAATTCAGGTTTGAGTCAAATAATTAAAAAATCGCTTCACACATGAAATGGCTAAAAAGATTCACCACACCACGAAGGGTGAAGGCGATCGGGCCGGTCCTGCCGATGAGGGAGTTGGCAACCCTATCTGATCTGATCTGTGCCGTTAAACCAACTCTCAAACTCCTAAAAACATTGTGTCACCATGGTAACCCCTTAATCCCCGACATGATGTCACTGCAAACTATCGATCGCCGTGTTTCAGATGACGTCGCGCAACTCAACCGTCCAGGCAGATTCCACGCAAACGCTCACAAGATACACACACAAACACACACAAACTGGTTTAGTCCTGGTTTAGACCTTGTTAAGTCCTGGTTTAGACCTGATTTAGTCCTGTTTTAGACCTGGTTTAGTCCTGGTTTAGTCCTGGTTTAGTCCTGGTTTAGACCTTGTTAAGTCCTGGTTTAGACCTGGTTTAGTCCTGGTTTAGACCTGGTTTAGTCCTGTTTTAGACCTGGTTTAGTCCTGGTTTAGTCCTGGTTTAGACCTGGTTTAGACCTGTTTTAGTCCTGGTTTAGACCTGGTTTATTCCTGGTTTAGTCCTGGTTTAGTCCTGGTTTAGACCTGGTTTAGACCTATTTTAGTCCTGGTTTAGACCTGGTTTAGTCCTGGTTTAGTCCTGGGTCAGACCTGGTTTAGTCCTGGTTTAGTCCTGCTTTAGTCCTGGTTTAGTCCTGGTTTAGTCCTGGTTTAGTCCTGGTTTAGACCTGGTTTAGTCCTGGTTTAGACCTGGTTTAGTCCTGGTTTAGTCCTGGTTTAGTCCTGGTTTAGTCCTGGTTTAGACCTGGTTTAGACCTGGTTTAGACCTGGTTTAGTCCTGGTTTAGTCCTGGGCCAGACCTGGTTTAGTCCTGGTTTAGTCCTGGTTTAGTCCTGGTTTAGTCCTGGTTTAGACCTGGTTTAGTCCTGCTTTAGTCCTGGTTTAGACCTGGTTTAGTCCTGCTTTAGTCCTGCTTTAGTCCTGCTTTAGACCTGGTTTAGTCCTGCTTTAGTCCTGGTTTAGTCCTGGTTTAGTCCTGCTTTAGTCCTGCTTTAGACCTGGTTTAGTCCTGCTTTAGTCCTGCTTTAGTCCTGGTTTAGTCCTGGTTTAGACCTGGTTTAGTCCTGGTTTAGTCCTGGTTTAGACTAAAACGAAATTCTGCTCTGAGCTGTAATTACATGTTTCTGTCACTAGAGGGAGACTTTTCTACAGAAGACTAGTTCAAATACTACTGCTACTACTACTACTACTACTACTACTGCTACTACTACTACTGCTACTACTACTGCTACTACTGCTACTACTACTACTACTACTACTACTACTGCTACTACTAAATAATAATAATAATAATACATTTTATTTATAAAGCGCTTTTCAAGACACTCAAAGACGCTGTACAAGAGGTAAAATCAGTAAACAAGTAACAAAACAATAAACAATCAGAAAAACATTAAACATTAAGAAACATTAAAAGCAGTTTTAAAAAGGTGAGTCTTGAGCAGTTTTTTGAAGGTGGGGAGGTCAGAGGAGTCACGGAGAGGTTGTGGGAGTGAGTTCCAGAGGGTGGGGGCAGCAATGGAGAAGGCTCTGTCACCCCAGGTTCGGAGCTTGGTCCTGTAGGGGAGGGACAGGAGGTTGGTGTTGGAGGAACGGAGGGAGCGGGATGGGGTGTGGCGGTGCAGAAGGTCAGAGAGGTATGATGGGGCCAGGTTATGGAGGGCTTTGTAGGTCATGAGGAGGACTTTGAATTGGATACGCTGAGGGATGGGGAGCCAGTGGAGGTTTTGGAGGACAGGAGTGATGTGGTCTCGGGAGCGGGTGTGGGTGAGGAGGCGGGCAGCAGAGTTTTGAATGTATTGGAGTTTGTTGAGAGTTTTGGAGGGTAGACCATAGAAAAGGCTATTGCAGTAGTCGATTCGAGAGGTGATGAATGCATGGATG
>JAVJIX010000387.1:260000-262500 GCA_036785185.1 Paratrypauchen microcephalus | reverse complement strand
AGGTTGGAGTCCTGTGTCCTCTGTCCCTGCAGATTTGTCCAAAACCACTGATTTGTCCCAGTTTTACACAATGTCCCCGGTGTCCCAACAGTCCAGAACCGAACTGTCGCTAAAACTCGCCCGGACTATCGAAATTAGCCGGACTGGAACACCCCCCAGGCTTAGTCCGGGTTTAGTCCTGGTTTAGATCTGGTTTAGTCCTGGTTTAGACCTTCTTTAGTCCTGGCTTAGACCTGGTTCAGTCCTGGTTTAGTCCTGGTTTAGACCTGGTTTAGACCTGGTTTAGACCTGGTTTAGACCTTGTTTAGTTCTGGTTTAGTCCTGGTTTAGGCCTGGTTTAGACCTGGTTTAGACCTTGTTTAGTTCTGGTTTAGTTCTGGTTTAGACCTGGTTTAGTCCTGGTTTAGACCTTGTTTAGTCCTGGTTTAGGCCTGGTTTAGACCTGGTTTAGACCTGGTTTAGACCTTGTTTAGTTCTGGTTTAGTTCTGGTTTAGACCTGGTTTAGTCCTGGTTTAGTCCTGGTTTAGTCCTGGTTTAGTCCTGGTTTAGAGCTTGTTTAGTTCTGGTTTAGTCCTGGTTTAGTCCTGGTTTAGTCCTGGTGTAGGCCTGGTTTAGACCTTGTTTAGTTCTGGTTTAGTCCTGGTTTAGGCCTGGTTTAGACCTGGTTTAGTTCTGGTTTAGAGCTTGTTTAGTTCTGGTTTAGTCCTGGTTTAGTCCTGGTTTAGAGCTTGTTTAGTTCTGGTTTAGTTCTGGTTTAGTCCTGGTTTAGGCCTGGTTTAGACCTGGTTTAGTTCTGGTTTAGTTCTGGTTTAGACCTGGTTTAGACCTGGTTTAGTCCTGGTTTAGTCCTGGTTTAGAGCTTGTTTAGTTCTGGTTTAGTCCTGGTTTAGGCCTGGTTTAGACCTGGTTTAGTTCTGGTTTAGTTCTGGTTTAGACCTGGTTTAGACCTGGTTTAGTCCTGGTTTAGGCCTGGTTTAGACCTGGTTTAGTTCTGGTTTAGTTCTGGTTTAGACCTGGTTTAGACCTGGTTTAGACCTGGTTTAGTCCTGGTTTAGACCTGGTTTAGTCCTGGTAGTAGTAGTAGTAGACCTGGTTCAGTTCTGGTTTAGACCTGGTTTAGACCTGGTTTAGTCCTGGCTTAGACCTTGTTTAGTTCTGGTTTAGTCCTGGTTAAAGAATAATAAGAAGAAAGACTTTATTCATCCCCGTAGGGAAATTATTTCTCTGCATTTGACCCATCCTTCAGGAGCAGTGGGCAGCTCGTCTTTCAGGCGCCCGGGGACCATCTCCATGATCTTCTTGCTTCAGTTTGGTCAGGACCTCAGCTGGAGGATTTTACCTGGAGCATGTTTAGGGTTGGTGGGGGAAACCGGAGTGCCCGGAGGAAACCCATCCAGACACGGGGAGAACATGCAAACTCCACACAGAAAGGCTTGGGCGACCCGGGGATCAAACCCGGAACCTTCTAGCTGTGAAGCATGAGTGCTAGCCACTCAGCCACCATGAGACATAAACTCATTTGTTTAAGTAAAGTAAGTAAATACAGAAAAGCCGCCTGAGAATTTCCACAACACAAAGAAAACGTGACTAAAGTGACTCAGGTTAGTGCCGAGAACACAACAGATTTATTATTATCAACCACCACAAACCAGGATGTCCCAGTTTTTTATTTTGAAAATCTGGTCACCCTAAATACACCGAGTTCTTTGTTCTAATCTCTCGGGTTCGACGTTTGTGAACGGAACTTTTGGAGATTAAAAATGGCCACATTTACATTATGTTTTTTTTTTTTAAACTCCAAATTAAATAGTGCGGAATTAAATTATTCTCATTGGAGTTTACATGGAAATAATAATTCTGATTTGAGGTTTATGTGGAAAACTCGTCAAATTGGCTTTATTTAGTTCCACTCAACGTCCGGGAGTCGGGAAGGTTCTGATTGGACAGGGACATGAACGGATTTACGTCGACTGGAGGAAAACGCAAACTTCAGCTGCTACCGGCTTTTGTCATCTCAGTTTGGTTCATGTTTTTATGTTTTCTTTTCATTATTTGTAGTTCTTCCGGTGAACTTATTAAAATAACTGTTTCAGTTCGAGATCAACGTTTGCTCCGGGCCGACATCTCGCCGAGCGTCATCACGTCAGAAGGGCGACCCAACGAGCGCCGAATGACCAGAATTATTTTTAAGAGGAATAAATGTTCACATCCATCCATGTTCTTCCTCTTATCCAGGGCCGGGTCGCCGGGGCAACAGTCTAAGACTTCCTTCACCCCGGACACTTCCTCCAGCTCCTCCGGGGGGGGGACCCCAAGGCGTTCCCATGCCAACCGGGAAATCTCACATGTCAGAAGTATTCAGATTCTTTGCTGTGACACTCATATTTAACTCAGGTTCTGTCCATTTGTTGTGATCCTCCTTGAGATGTTCTCCACCTTCACTGGAGTCCAGCTGTGATTGATTAAAGTGATTGGATTGATTAGGAAAGCCACACACCT
>JAVJIX010000387.1:235000-252500 GCA_036785185.1 Paratrypauchen microcephalus | reverse complement strand
GCCTGTGGATTTGTGATGACCTCATTCCAGAATCTCAAACATTTTTTCCACAAGATTTTGACAGATTTGATTTTTCCAAGAATTCAAAGTCCAGTTTTTCCAAAGTGATCCCTATCAGTACTTCAAGAACAGGACTGAACCAAGACTGAACCAGGACTGAACCAGGACTGAACCAGGTCTAAACAAGGACTAAATAAGGACTAAACCAGGTCTAAACAAGGACTGAACAAGGACTAAACCAAGACTGAACCAGGTCTAAACAAGGACTGAACAAGGACTAAACCAAGACTGAACAAGGACTAAACCAAGACTGAACCAGGTCTAAACAAGGACTGAACAAGGACTAAACCAAGACTGAACCAGGACTAAACCAGGACTGATCCAGGACTAAACCAGGACTGAACCAGGACTGATCCAGGACTAAACCAGGACTGAACCAGAACTGAACCAGGACTGAACCAAGACTGAACCAAGACTGAACCAAGACTGAACCAGGACTAAACCAGGACTGATCCAGGACTAAACCAGGACTGATCCAGGACTGATCCAGGACTGAACCAGGACTGAACCAGGACTTTTAAATACCTGCTGTGAATGATCGATCAGTTTTATTTCATGTTTTTTAACAGGAAAAACTGAACTTTTCCGTTCTGCAGATTTGGTTAAAGATCCTGTGAACTTTACATCATGTTCTGATGTTCCTCCTCAAACACCTGGAGTTGTGTTTGTTTTATTCTCATGTTTGAGGAACTCTTTATTATTCGTCTGTATCATCTCCAAAGCTCCAAACGCTCTGTTCCACCTCGTGATGTCATCAAGTGAACAGTGAACTTTTACCTTTAGTTCAGTCGAGGAAATTCCAGGACTGAAATGATCCAAATGATTGTAGTGAAGGTGTGTGGAGTTTAAAAACACAGTGGAGCACTTCCTGTATCACCACATGATGACATCACAAGGTGGAACAGAGTGTTTTCGGTTTGAGAAGAAAAACTCAGTCTAAATCTGCAGGTTTGTGTGTGAAACGTGTGAATGAAACAAAAAGAAAATCCCAGCTCCAGGTCTGTTTGTGTGTCCGTGTGGGTCTCCTCTCGTCCTGGTTTAGACCTGGTTTAATCCCCGTTTAAACCTGGTTTAGTTCTGGTTTAGTTCTAGTTTAGTCCTCATTTAGACCTGGTTTATACCCGGTTTAGTTCTGGTTTAGACCTGGTTTAAACCTGGTTTAATCCTGGTTTAGTTCTAGTTTAGTCCTCATTTAGTCCTGGTTTAGACCTGGTTTAGTCCTGGTTTAATTCTAGTTTAATCCTCATTTAATCCTGGTTTAGTCCTCGTTTAAACCTGGTTTAGCCCTCATTTATTTCTGGTTTAGTTCTGGTATAGTCCTCGTTTAGACCTGGTTTAGTCCTCGTTTAACCCTGGTTCAATCCTGGTTTAGTCCTTGTTTAGATTTGGCTTAATCCTGGTTTAGTCCTCATTTAGACTTGGTTTAGTCCTCGTTTGAACCTGGTTCATATCTGGACGTTTTGGAGAAATCTTTGGAATTTTTATGAGCTTTGTCTCATTTTATGGCTGTGGCTGTTCGCCCGTGTCAGCACCAGAGGAGGAGCGGGACTAAATCTGAACTGAACCAGGTCTAAACCAGGTCTAAACCAGGTCTACAGCAGGTTTAATCCAGGTCTACACCAGGTCTAAACCAGGTCTACAGCAGGTTTAATCCAGGTCTACACCAGGTCTACACCAGGTCTACAGCAGGTTTAATCCAGGTCTACACCAGGTCTAAACCAGGTCTACAGCTGGTTTAAACCAGGTCTACACCAGGTCTACACCAGGTCTACACCAGGTGTACACCAGGTCTACACCAGGTCTAAACCAGGTCTACACCAGGTCTAAACCAGGTCTACACCAGGTCTACACCAGGTCTACACCAGGTCTACACCAGGTGTACACCAGGTCTACACCAGGTCTAAACCAGGTCTACACCAGGTGTGGTGTTTTGTTGACGGGGCTTACAGCTGTTTAAACGTTTGATTCGGTCATTTTTCTGGAGCTGGTTCAGAGTCTGAACAGAGCAAAGCATCATGGTCCTTGTAGTTTGAATTGTTTTGTGTCTGTGATGCTCTGAAGGGGCAGTGACTCGCGGGCAGCACAGAGAGGAGGGGCTCACAGTGAGGAGCGTCTCAGAGTGAGGAGGGGCTCACAGTGACGAGGGGCTCACAGTGAGGAGGGTCTCACAGTGACGAGGGTCTCACAGTGAGGAGGCGCTCACAGTGACGAGGGGCTCACAGTGACGAGGGTCTCACAGTGACGAGGGGCTCACAGTGACGAGGGGCTCACAGTGACGAGGGTCTCACAGTGACGAGGGTCTCACAGTGACGAGGGTCTCACAGTGAGGAGGCGCTCACAGTGACGAGGGGCTCACAGTGACGAGGGTCTCACAGTGACGAGGGGCTCACAGTGACGAGGGGCTCACAGTGACGAGGGGCTCACAGTGACGAGGGGCTCACAGTGACGAGGGTCTCAGAGTGACGAGGGGCTCACAGTGACGAGGGTCTCACAGTGACGAGGGGCTCACAGTGACGAGGGTCTCACAGTGACGAGGGTCTCAGAGTGACGAGGGGCTCACAGTGACGAGGGGCTCACAGTGAGGAGGGTCTCAGAGTGACGAGGGGCTCACAGTGACGAGGGGCTCACAGTGAGGAGGGTCTCACAGTGACGAGGGTCTCACAGTGACGAGGGGCTCACAGTGACGAGGGTCTCAGAGTGACGAGGGGCTCACAGTGACGAGGGGCTCACAGTGAGGAGGGTCTCAGAGTGAGGAGGGTCTCACAGTGACGAGGGTCTCACAGTGACGAGGGGCTCACAGTGACGAGGGGCTCACAGTGAGGAGGGTCTCACAGTGACGAGGGGCTCACAGTGACGAGGGTCTCACAGTGAGGAGGGGCTCACAGTGACGAGGGTCTCACAGTGACGAGGGGCTCACAGTGAGGAGGGGCTCACAGTGACGAGGGGCTCACAGTGAGGAGGGTCTCACAGTGACGAGGGGCTCACAGTGACGAGGGGCTCACAGTGACGAGGGGCTCAGAGCGTCAGTGAAAGAGAAACTTTTTAATGTTGTTTTCGGTGATTTCAGTTTTCAAAACAATAAAAGGAACAACACAATCTAAATATGTGAGGACAAGAAGACAAATACCCCTCTTTAATACCCCACAAGAGTTAAATACCCCTCTTTAATACCCCATAAGAGTCAAATACCCCTCTTTAATACTCCAGAGAAGACAAATACCCCTCTTTAATACCCCACAAGAGTTAAATACTCCTCTTTAATACCCCACAAGAGTTAAATACCCCTCTTTTATACCCCATAAGAGTCAAATACCCCTCTTTAATACCCCACAAGAGTCAAATTACCCCTCTTTAATACTCCAGAGAAGACAAATACCCCTCTTTAATACCCCAGGGAAGTCAAATACCCCTCTTTAATACCCCACAAGAGTCAAATACCCCTCTTTACTACCCCAGAGAAGACAAATACCCCTCTTTAATACCCCAGAGAAAACAAATACCCCTCTTTAATACACCAGGGAATTCAAATAAAGCTCTTTAATACGCCAGAGAAGACAAATAGCCCTTTTTAATACCCCACAAGAGTTAAATACCCCTCTTTAATACCCCACAAGAGTCAAATACCCCTCTTTACTACCCCAGAGAAGACAAATACCCCTCTTTAATACCCCACAAGAGTCAAATACCCCTCTTTAATAGCCCACAAGAGTTAAATACTCCCCTTTAATACTCCAGAGAAGACAAATACCCCTCTTTAATACCCCAGAGAAGACAAATACCCTCTTTAACACCCCAAAGAAGACAAATACCCGTCTTTAATACGCCAGAGAAGACAAATACCTCCTTTAACACCCCAAAGAAGACAAATACCCTTCTTTAACACCCCAAAGAAGACAAATACCCCTCTTTAATACCCCACAAGAGTTAAATACCCCTCTTTAATACCCCAGAGAAGACAAATACCCCTCTTTAATACCCCAGGGAAGTCAAATACCCCTCTTTAATACCCCAGAGAAGACAAATACCCCTCTTTAATACCCCAGGGAAGTCAAATACCCCTCTTTAATACTCCAAAGAAGACAAATACCCCTCTTTAATACCCCACAAGAGTTAAATACCCCTCTTTAATACCCCACAAGAGTCAAATTACCCCTCTTTAATACTCCAGAGAAGACAAATACCCCTCTTTAATACCCCACAAGAGTCAAATACCCCTCTTTAATAGCCCACAAGAGTTAAATACTCCCCTTTAATACTCCAGAGAAGACAAATACCCCCTTTAACACCCCAAAGAAGACAAATACCCCTCTTTAATACCCCAGAGAAGACAAATACCTCCTTTAACACCCCAAAGAAGACAAATACCCTTCTTTAACACCCCAAAGAAGACAAATACCCCTCTTTAATACCCCACAAGAGTTAAATACCCCTCTTTAATACCCCAAAGAAGACAAATACCCCTCTTTAATACCCCAGAGAAGACAAATACCCCTCTTTAATACCCCAGAGAAGACAAATACCCCTCTTTAATACCCCAAAGAAGACAAATACCCGTCTGTAAATCATTACTTGTGAAAACTGGACTTTTGAATCGTACAGTCCTTGTCTCTGATAGGCTGCTTTTAACTAACTCTCTTCTCTGATTGGCCCAGGTGTTTGACGGCTGGGGCCTGTGATTGGCTGAAGATGAGGTGTTTGTGGGCGGGTCTCGTGGCTCTTCTGCTGCTCTCATTGGCTCAGGCTCAGGAAGGTAAGCCCCTCCCCTCGCTCTCTGGCTTCTGTCTCTTTTCTTTTCCGTTTGTGAATTTGTTTGTAAAATGGACTTAATCTGTAAATAAAAACACAAATAAATCCCACACGTGTTTACATTCTGTGTGTGACTGCGTCTGTTTGTTTTCACCTCATTTTATGGTCGAATAACGTTTCGTTTCCCTTCAGCAGGAATTCTTCACAAAATGTTTCGCTTTTTGTCATATCCAGTAAACGATCCGCACAATGAAAAGTTCAAAACCACTGCTCTCAATCCTGTTCACTTAATCAATATGAACGTGTAGCCTAATATTTATTTATTGTTTTGAAAGAATGTAAATTCCTTATGTCCCAAAATAAAAAAACAAAAAAACAATAATAATAAAATAAAAAAAACAATAATAATAAAATAAAATAATAATAATAATAATAATAATAATAATAATAATAAAAATAAAATAAAAATGCTAATGTAAATAGTTAAGTGACAGTTATAGTAATAATATTATAACTGTTTATAACTTAACAACAATATAATAATAATAATAATAATCATCGTCATATTATTATTATTATTATTATTATAAAAAACAAACAATGATAATAATAATAATAATAATAATAATAATAATAATAATAATAATAAGAATTATTATTATTATTATTATTATTATTATTATTTTGATACATTTTTATTATGTTTAAAAGTAAAGTAATAAGATCCATAATAATTGGCCTAGAATTGAATTTTCTTTTTCTATTGATTGATGACCCAAAACCTCATGGTATTACAACACAAATGTGCATTTACCAACAGAGCTCGGGACTGTGATGTTATGTGAGTCTAATGTTGGACCAGTGGAGGGATATGAAGTCTTCATTCCAGAGTTTTCTGACAGATATACATATTTACCAGCAGTGACCATGGATCTATAACAAAAATGGATTTTATTAGACTTCCATGGCAGTGACCCAGCAGGGTTTCAGTTTGATCCACCACACCCACTGCTACGGACATTTTCCAGACATTTTAACGTTCCATCCTGAGCTCTAGAAAAAAGTCTGTTTAAATATAAAACGTCTAAAACTAAAATAAATTTCCATTTCCAAATACAGCAATAAATAAATAATAAGTAAAAAAATAAATAAACATAAAATAACATTAAATAAAATAACATTAAATAAAATAACATTAAATAACGTAAAATAAAAAAGATAAATAAAATAGCCTAAATGAATCCCCGGCACGTGCAGGTTGTTTTGGGGTGCAGTTCTGCGGGTGTCCTGTAGAGGCCGCTGCTGCTCCCGCTGTTGCCGCTCTTTTTTTTTCTTCTTTTTTTTAACCTTAGAAAATAAAATTAGGAATAAAACGTGATTTTCTCCAGACATTTGGTCTTTTTTAGCTCAAACGGAGGAGCAGAAAAATGCGGTACGTCTTCACACTTTAAGTGCTTCGACGTGAATCAAATTAGACTTTTATTTAATTTAGATTAACGTTAGCTAAACGGGTTTTTATTGTTTCCAGGTAAAAATGAGACGTGTCAAATGGCGGCGTTGGTAAACATTTAAGTCCTAACGTCAACTCATTAAACGTTTAATCATAAAAAAACAAAGTCCAAATGTTTAAATCTGGTTTAGTCCTGGTTTAGTCCAGGTTTAGTTCTGGTTTAGCCCTGGTTTAGTCCTGGTTTAGTTCTGGTTTAGCCCTTGTTTAGTCCTGGTTTAGCCCTGGTTTAGTCCTGGTTTAGCCTTGGTTTAGTCCTGGTTTAGCCCTGGTTTAGTTCTGGTTTAGCCTTGGTTTAGCCCTGGTTTAGTCCTGGTTTAGTTCTGGTTTAGCCCTTGTTTAGTCCTGGTTTAGCCATGGTTTAGTCCTGGTTTAGCCCTTGTTTAGTCCTGGTTTAGCCCTGGTTTAGTCCTGGTTTAGTTATGGTTTAGCCTTAGTTTAGCCCTGGTTTAGGCCTGGTTTAGTCCAGGTTTAGCCCTGGTTTAGTCCTGGTTTAGCCATGGTTTAGTCCTGGTTTAGCCCTGGTTTAGTTCTGGTTTAGCCCTTGTTTAGTCCTGGTTTAGTTCTGGTTTAGCCTTGGTTTAGCCCTGGTTCAGTCCAGGTTTAGCCCTTGTTTAGTTCTGCTTTAGCCCTGGTTTTGTTCTGGTTTATTCCTGGTTTAGTTCTGGTTTAGTTCAGGTTTAACGTTAAATTAGTCCTGGTTCAGTCCAAGTGTAATCCTAGTTTATTTAAAGTTAAAAGTTAGTCCTGGTTTAGTTTTTCTTAAATTCTGGTGGTTTAGACCTGGTTAAGTCTTGGTTTCGTCCAAGTTTAGTGTTTAGTACTGGTTTAGTTTTGTTTTAGTCATATTTTAACGGTTTAGTCCTGATTTAGTCCTGGTGGTTTAGACCTGGTTAGGTCCTACTTTACTCCACGTTTAGTTTGGGTTTAGCTCTAATATAGTCCTGGTTCAGTCCTGATTTAGTCTTGGTTTAGTCCTGGTTTAATTCTGGTTTAGTCCTGGTTTAGTTCTGGTTCAGACCTGGTTTAGGCCTGCTTTAGTCCTGGTTTAGGCCTGGTTTAGTCCTGGTTTAATTTTGGTTTAGTCCTGGTTTAGTTCTGGTTCAGACCTGGTTTAGACCTGGTTTAGTCCTGGTTTAGGCCTGGTTTAGTCCTGGTTTAATTCTGGTTTAGTCCTGGTTTAGTCCTGGTTTAGACCTGGTTCAGTCCTGGTTCAGTTCTACTTTGTTCATCAAATGTCTCCCCATATCCAATTTAATTTGAATTTACAGATTTATTTTTTATAATTTTTTCAAAAATTTATATTTCCAAAGTTTTCAGACCAATTTTCAGCTAAATTCTAATAATGTTGGCGTGAAGGATCTGGCCTCAGGATTAAATGATCTCAGGTTGGTCTCGTTCTGATCTGGTCTCTGTGTTTTTCTGTTAAGTCGGGTTCAAAAGTGAGCCTGGCTTACTGATACTTCCCCCTCATGCTCTTCACCCCCCGCGGCTGGCAGGGCATCTGGAGTAAACCTGAGCTAGCTAGGAATGTGTACCGTTTAAATAGTCGTCCTTATTGTCCGTTACTCCCTCGTCTTGGAGCGTTCCGTCTCGATAATACAACAGAGCTAATGGTAAATCACAGTTTTATTTAGAATTGTTTTGTATATTTATGATAAAAGGCTGCTTCGTCAGTTCTGGTTAGAGTGCTGATAGACACTGCTATATATTTATATCCTGCTGTATATTTGTGTATTTTTAATTAAAATACTTTGTTATCGTACTGGGACAGTCCAATGATCGTACCCGACATTACACTTTATTATTCGTCTGTCTACGTCTCCAAAGCTCAAAACGCTCTGGTCCACCTTGTGATGTCATCAAGTGGTAGTTTTGAACAGCTCCTTTTGCCTTTAGTTCAGTGGAGGTTGGAAAGTCCAGGACCAATTGATCCAAATGATTCTAGTGAGAGTGTGTGGAGTTAACATAGTTAACGTTAAATACCCCTCTTTTATACCCCAGAGAAGTCAAATACCTCTCTTTAATACCCCAAAGAAGATAAATACCCCTCTTTCATACCCCAAAGAAGTCAAATACCCCTCTTTTATACCCCAGAGAAGACAAATACCCCTCTTTAATACCCCAGAGAAGACAAATATCCCTCTTTAATACCCCAGAGAAGTCAAATACCCCTCTTTAATACCCCAAAGAAGTCAAATACCCCTCTTTTATACCCCAGATAAGACAAACACCCCTCTTTAATACCCCAGAGAAGACAAATACCCCTCTTTAATACCCCAGAGAAGTCAAATACCCCTCTTTAATACCCCAGAGAAGACAAATACCCCTTTTTAATACCCCAGAGAAGTCAAATACCCCTCTTTAATACCCCAGAGAAGTCAAATACCCCTCCTTTATACCCCAGAGAAGACAAATACCTCTCTTTAATACCCCAGAGAAGACAAATACCCCTCTTTAATACCCCAGAGAAGACAAATATCCCTCTTTAATACCCCAGAGAAGTCAAATACCCCTCTTTAATACCCCAGAGAAGTCAAATATCCCTCTTTTATACCCCAGAGAAGTGAAATACCCCTCTTTTATACCCCAGAGAAGACAAATACCCCTTTTTAATACCCCAGAGAAGTCAAATACCCCTTTTTAATACCCCAGAGAAGTCAAATATCCCTCTTTTATACCCCAGAGAAGTGAAATACCCCTCTTTTATACCCCAGAGAAGACAAATACCCCTTTTTAATACCCCAGAGAAGTAAAATACCCCTCTTTTATACCCCAGAGAAGACAAATACCCCTCTTTAATACCCCAGAGAAGACAAATACCCCTCTTTAATACCCCAGAGAAGTCAAATACCCCTCCTTTATACCCCAGAGAAGACAAATACCTCTCTTTAATACCCCAGAGAAGACAAATACCCCTTTTTAATACCCCAGAGAAGTCAAATATCCCTCTTTTATACCCCAGAGAAGTGAAATACCCCTCTTTTATACCCCGGAGCAGTTAAAACCCCCCTCTTTAAAAACACAGTGGAGCACTTCCTTCCTGTATTACCACATGATGACATCACAAGGTGGAAGAGGGTGTTTTCTGTTTATAAATCTGCAGGTTTAGAACAGAGAATATTCTGATACGGGCCGATGATAGTTTCATCCAGAATAATATTTTTTAAATGCAGCTAAAATAGAAAAAGTGTCATGTTTTCCGATCCAGCCCCAACCTGAAGAGCATCTGAGCGAAGTATCTGAGTTTTTGTGGTACAGGACGGACTCTGTTGAAGTTGTTCTAAGTGTTCAACTGTCGCCTGTGCGTGTGCATGGAGCTCGTCTGTCCCACGGCCCCTGAACCTCCCTCCTGCATCTCCAAACAAACTCCACCGAATCTCCAAATGTTTTTCCTTCTCGTTCTTTGTTTGGGATCGGCTCCACAAACTCGTCACATTAATCTTCCGGTTTAAAGTCCTTTCAGCTGAAACGCGTCTCTGGGGCTGAATAACGGCTCCACTTTCTAAAGCAATTTAGTTTATCTTTACAGACAGAGAAGAGGCTGAGATTTGTGCCCAGGAATTAGAAAGATCTGAACCATAAACCAGAACACTCTCACCTGTCTCACCTAAAATAACCAAACCGGATCGGCAGAGTTTATCGGTCGTCGTTTGCTCTGGATTCTGAACAATCGTATCGACATCGGCCATGAAAACAAAACAAAAAAACATATCGGTCTAATAGGGATGCACGATATATCAGCAAAAAACATATCGGTATCGGTCTGATGTGTAAAAATGGGCCGATATTAACGACCGATATTTGTCAGTACAGTAATCCCTCGAATTAACGTTTTCTCACATTTCTCTCTCGTTTAAACACTCAAACTTTCGTAGATTTTCAACAAAATGTATTAATAGTGAAGCGTGGGGGGGGGGGGCGCGCGTGTCCCACCCGGGGCTGCGAGCACGAGACCCGTGTCCAAACCGTGCCTCCTCCTCGGGACCACGTCCACGGTCCTGAGCATCAAACCTCGACATGAACGAACACAAGAGCCGCACGAAACCAGGCAGAGAGCCGCACGCCGTGGTTTAGTCCTGGTTTAGACCTGGTCTAGTCCTGGTTTAGTCCAGATCTAGACCTGGTTTAGTCCAGGTTTAGTCCAGGTTTAGACCTGGTCCAGTCCAGGTTTAGACCTTGTTTAGACCTGGTCTAGACCTGGTTTAGTCCGCGTTTAGTCCTGGTCTAGTTCCAGTCTGGTCCCGGAACACCCCCCCCCGGCGTCCCCAAAAATCAGGAGTCAAAACACGTTTTGAAAATAAAAGAAGACATTCAAAAATTCATTTTGCATGATTTTCAGTCTGTATAAAATGTTATCTCAGAATCAAAAATAAATAAATATTGGTATCGGCCGATAACAGCAACATTAATATCGGATATCGGCATTGGCTAAAATGTTCACGTCGGTGCATCCCTACGGTCTAATATAAACTGTTGTATAAAGAATATTTACTGGTCGTAGTCGCCCAAAAAGTCTCAGAATGTTTGAACTTTTATTTTTACAGACCTGTTCTGTCATTACGACATAAATCCCAGCTGCAGAACACATTTGGATCAGGTTTGCCTGGTTTTATTTTTGTTTGAAGGAAATAAATGCTCTGGTATCAGTCGATATCGGGAATTGGTACATACTTTAAGGCCGAGTCCCATTCCTCTGTCTTACCCCTTCGATTCCCGTTTGCGTCATCGTCCCTCGCCTCTACCTGAGCTGCTACGTCTACAGAGGCGACAACAACTGACGCAAACAAACGTAAATAAATGTCAAGGATTATCGGATACATCAGCTCAACAAAAAAACAAGCTCGTTTATACATGAAAGTTCGATGAAAACGATAACGTCGGCTAAACAGACACCGCGACAACAGTTCACTAAAAGTAACGTAGAACATCCATCCATCCATCTTCTTCCGCTTTACCCAGAAATGGAACGTAGAACATCAGCGTCATAATTGTAAACCTGCTAAACTGTTAATCGATAATTACAACTTCTGACAACTGGTTTAGTTCTGACTTAGTCCTGGTTTAGTTCTGGTTTAGTCCTCATTATGTTCTGGTTTAGTCCTGGTTTAGTCAAAGTTTCTCCTGTTAAATCCTGGATCAATCGTAGTTAGTCCTGGTTTAGTCCTCATTATGTTCTGGTTTTGTCCTAGTTTAGTCCTGGTTTAGTTCTGGTTTAGTTCTGCTTTAGTCCTGCTTTAGTCCTGGTTTAGTCCTCATTATGTTCTGATTTAGTCCTGGTTTAGTTCTGGTTTAGTCCTGGTTTAGTCAAAGTTTCTCCAGTTAAATCCTGGTTCAATCATAGTTAGTCCTGGTTTAGTCCTGGTTTAGTTCTGGTTTAGTCCTGGTTTAGTCAAAGTTTCTCCAGTTAAATCCTGGTTCAATCATAGTTAGTCCTGGTTTAGTCCTGGTTTAGTTCTGGTTTAGTCCTGGTTTAGTCAAAGTTTCTCCAGTTAAATCCTGGTTCAATCATAGTTAGTCCTGGTTTAGTCCTCGTTGTCCTGATCCCAGAACCTGCCTGAGCTTGTAGGCGTACCCCTTCGTTTCAAGTATGGTCGAGAGTTTACTTCGTTTCTAGGGGTATGTAGCCCGAGGTCGTGGCGGAGGACGGAGGAATGGGACGCAGCCAAAGCCTCAGTATTGAAATCGGTATCAGAAGTGCGAAAGCCGGATGGGTGTGGAGCGGACACCTCCTCGGCCGCAGCTGCCCCGGGGCATTCTGGCGGACAGCAGTGTGGGTCGAGCGGGGAGTGGGCGTGTTTGTCCTGTTCTGTGTTTCCTCTCTGATGTTCCACAGGTTTGAGTTCGCCTCAAACGGACGCCATCCTCCACGAAATGGCTGCTCTCTCCTCTTCCTCTTCCTCCTCCTCTTCCTCCTCCTCCTCTTTCATGTTTAATGTTTTTTCCTCCAACAGAAGAACAGAGCTTCAGTCTGAAGTGTCCCTGTTGGGCTGTAGCAGTAGCAGTATTTGCAGTAGTAGTAGTAGTAGTAGTAGTAGTAGTAGTAGTAGTAGTATTTGTACTAACTATTGTATTGGTGTTTACAGTAGTTTTATCAGTAGTAGCAACTAAAGAAAGTCAAGTAGTGCTTGCAGTATAAGTGGTACTAGTCCTTGTAGTGCTTGCAGTAGTCATAGTAGTTTTAGCATTTGTAGCAGTGATGGCTAACTAGTGATAGTAGCAGTAGTAGTAGTAGTAGTAGTAGTAGTAGTAGCAGCAGCAGTAGAAGCAGTAGTAGTAGCAGTAGTAGTAGTAGTAGTAGCAGTAGTAGTAGCAGTAGCAGTAGTAGCAGCAGTAGCAGTAGTAGTAGTAGTAGTAGTAGTAGTAGCAGCCGTAGGAGCAGTAGCAGTAGCAGTAGTAGCAGTAGCAGTAGTAGCAGTAGCAGTAGTAGTAGTAGTAGTAGTAGTAGTAGCAGTAGTAGCAGTAGCAGTAGTAGCAGTAGTAGCAGTAGCAGTAGTAGTAGTAGTAGTAGTAGTAGTAGTAGCAGCCGTAGGAGCAGTAGCAGTAGCAGTAGTAGCAGTAGTAGTAGTAGTAGTAGTAGTAGCAGCCGTAGTAGCAGTAGTAGCAGTAGCAGTAGTAGTAGTAGAAGCAGTATTAGTAGTAGTAGTAGAAGCAGTAGTATGTAAAGAAGTGAGTATCAGTGCTAGTTCTTGTAGTGTTTATAGTACTATCTGTAGCAGTAGTACTTGTAGTACTTGTAGTACTTGTAGTACTTGTATTAGCACTGACTGTCTCCGTTGGTCCACAGTGGAGCCGGTTTCTGGTTTGAAGTTCCAGATTCTGAGCGAATCCTCGGTCCAAATGTCCTGGACCAGACCCAGGACCAGAGTCCAGGGCTTCAGGATCTCAGTCACCACCGACACAGGTACGTAACTATTAATTAACTATTAACGAACTATTAACGAACCACTCACCCACGATGATAACAGGACACGACAATTCTCCATAAATGTACAAAAACATGAGACAAAACTGTGCACGGCGACTGGTCAGACCTGATGTGACGCAGGAGTTTCATTTGCGGGACTGAACGCTCTGAAGGGGGAGGGGCTTAGCACGGAGAGAGGCGGGTTTATTTGTACAGCACAATTCGTACACAAAGTAATTCAAAGTGCTGTACAGAATAAGAAATATATTAAAATTGCAAAACAAACCAACCAAAACTCGTGCTTGTTCGCCCCACACCCTTCCTTATGTTGCCAAAAAAAGATCACAGTACGTTATATCTCCAATTGTTTTTCTGTCATTACATGTTGTTAAATTGTCACTGATTGTATTGCATCTTTTCTACTCTGCATCTCCCAGTCGGCGGCGCGCACATGCGCAGCGGCCCCTCCCCTACCCACTCTATCACTGTCCTGCCTGGTTAGTGGGGAAACCAAATCTCAAATTCACTCTATGTACATGTACATGATTGTTTTCGACAATAAAGCAAACTATGACTATGACTCTGACTGACTGTCAGGTGAAAATTAATCTAATTAATCGCATTTTAAGAGTGTGAGTCACTGCGGTCACATGGTAGGATCGGATTGGATTTCTCCAAATCCGATCCCATTACTCGGCGGGTGGTCTGTCCTAAAATCCAAGTGCGCATGAAGCTCGTGTAATCAGATAATGGTCAGCGACCTGGCCGGCTCCACTCCGCTCCGCTATGTGGCTCTGTCGTCCAACTACTTCCGGGCGATGGCGACTCAATAAAAACACAACAAACTATGTGGCGGTATACAAAGATGGAGCTCGAGGAGTTTGCCGGAGCAGCATTGGTGTACGTGTTGTGCATTCTTTCTTCGCAGCCATGATTTCGTCTGACTTTTCCGGCAACAATCGCTACTTATGACAGTGTCGGCGCCTCCTGCCACTTCCGGGTGAAATCCCTGGCGAAAATTCCCGCGCATGCGCAGTACGCCAATCCGATCCGATATCGCGCACAATGCGGCACCAAGTGGATTACTATCGGCCTTCGTTTCCCAAATTCCGTGAGCGTGGTTTGTTGGTTTGGTGAAATAAGCTCTATCACCGGTAACAATGGAACTTGTCTGGACGTGTTTGTCGCTCAAATGATCCATCAGGCTGGAGCAGCTTCGGTGATCGGAAAATTCTTTTTGACAAAAGCTCCAAATCACGGCGTTCTTGTTGATCGTCCCGTTTTCGTTCTTTTTATAAATAAACTTGCCGTTCAAAGGCCCTGGCAGCGATTTGCTCGCCGCACGCCAAATTTAAAATATGCATTGAATTCCCGCTCATAATTAATTGCGTTGATTTTTATAACGCGTGAATTTGCAGTGTAACACGTTAAACTGACAGCCCTAATCAAAAAGAAAAAGAAGAAAACCTTTCACTTTTCAGAGCATCACAAACAAAAGTGAAACGTGGATTCGTAGTTTTGGGTGAAGATCGTATTTTCGTGGAGATGTAAATATGTGTTACCGTGGAAACCCCAGAGAAGTCAAACCTCGTTAAGTCGGGATTTGTAACGATGCACGAGATGAAACGTTTGTGTTGTTCCAGACGAGCCGAAGGTGCTGACGCTGCCCGCCTCGGCCTCCAGCACCTCCCTGACCTCCCTGACGCCGCACGTGGACTACGTCGTCTCCATCGTCGCCTTCCGCGGACCCAGGGAGAGCACGCCGATGTCGGGCAAAATCACACGTGAGTCCAACACCTTCTCCACCACACAGACACCATGGAGGAGCAGAGGAGGAGCAGAGGAGGAGCAGAGGAGGAGGAGAGGAGGAGCAGAGGAGGGCAGAGGAGGAGCAGAGGAGGAGCAGAGGAGGAGGAGAGGAGGAGGAGAGGAGGAGCAGAGGAGGAGCAGAGGAGGGGAGAGGAGGAGCAGAGGAGGAGGAGAGGAGGAGCAGAGGAGGAGCAGAGGAGGAGCAGAGGGGAAGGAGAGGAGGAACAGAGGGGGAGGAGAGGAGGAACAGAGGGGAAGGAGAGGAGGAGCAGAGGGGGAGGAGAGGAGGAGGAGAGGAGGAACAGAGGGGAAGGAGAGGAGGAGCGGAGGAGCAGAGGAGGAGAGGAGGAACAGAGGGGGAGGAGAGGAGGAGCAGAGGGGAAGGAGAGGAGGAGAGGAGGAGGAGAGGAGGAGAGGAGGAACAGAGGGGAAGGAGAAGAGGAGCGGAGGAACAGAGGGGGAGGAGAGGAGGAGAGGGGGAGGAGAGGAGGAACAGAGGGGAAGGAGAGGAGGAGCGGAGGAGCAGAGGAGGAGCAGAGGGGGAGGAGAGGAGGAGCAGAGGATGAGCAGAGAAGAGGAGGAGCAGAGGAGAACATTTACATTTTTCCCTTTCTTTCTAACCAGGACTAAACCAGGACTAAACCAGGACTAAACCAGGACTAAACCAGGACTAAACCAGGACTAAACCAGGACTAAACCAGGACTAAACCAGGACTAAACCAGGACTAGACCTCTTCGTGCACTTTCTGTCATACTTAAAAACTTCGTTTGACTCTAAGAAGTTTTTAAGTATGACGAGGAGGTTTAGTCCTGATTTAGTCCTGGTTTGGTCCTGGTTTAGGTTTAGTCCTGGTTTAGTCCCGGTTTAGTCCCGGTTTAGCCCTGGTTTAGCCCTGGTCTGGTCCTGGTCTAGTCCTGGTCTAGTCCTGGTCTAGTCCTGGTCTGGTCCTGGTCTGGTCCTGGTCCTTCATGAGGTCTTTGGGTTCTGCAGAAGTGGCTCCAGGATTATGGGTTTAGACCAGGTCTTGGTTTTGGTCCTGGTCCTGGTCTGGTACTAGTTAAGTCCTGGTTCTGGTCCTGATTTAGATCCGGTCTTGTCCTGGTTTGGATCCAGTATAGTCCCGGGTTAGTCCTGGTCTGTTCCTGGTCTAGTCCTGGTTTGGTCCTGGTTTGGTCCTGGTCTAGTCCTGGTTTAGTCCTGGTCTAGTCCTGGTCTAGTCCTGGTTTAGTCCTGGTCTAGTCCTGGTTTAGTCCTGGTCTAGTCCTGGTCTAGTCCTGGTTTAGTCCTGGTCTAGTCCTGGTCTAGTCCTGGTTTAGTCCTGGTTTAGTCCTGGTCTAGTCCTGGCCTAGTCCTGGTCTAGTCCTGGTTTAGTCCTGGTTTGGTCCTGGTTTGGTCCTGGTTTAGTCCTAGTCTAGTCCTGGTCTGGTCCTGGTCTGGTCCTGGTCTGGTCCTGGTCTAGTCCTGGTCTAGTCCTGGCCTAGTCCTGGTCTAGTCCTGGTTGAGTCCTGGTTTGGTCCTGGTTTAGTCCTGGTTTAGTCCTGGTTTAGTCCTGGTTTGGTCCTGGTTTGGTCCTGGTCTAGTCCTGGTCTAGTCCTGGTCTAGTCCTGGTTTAGTCCTGGTCTAGTCCTGGTCTAGTCCTGGTTTAGTCCTGGTTTAGTCCTGGTCTAGTCCTGGCCTAGTCCTGGTCTAGTCCTGGTTTAGTCCTGGTTTGGTCCTGGTTTGGTCCTGGTTTAGTCCTGGTCTAGTCCTGGTCTGGTCCTGGTCTGGTCCTGGTCTAGTCCTGGTCTAGTCCTGGCCTAGTCCTGGTCTAGTCCTGGTTTAGTCCTGGTTTAGTCCTGGTCTAGTCCTGGCCTAGTCCTGGTCTAGTCCTGGTTTAGTCCTGGTTTGGTCCTGGTTTGGTCCTGGTTTAGTCCTGGTCTAGTCCTGGTCTGGTCCTGGTCTGGTCCTGGTCTAGTCCTGGTCTAGTCCTGGCCTAGTCCTGGTCTAGTCCTGGTTGAGTCCTGGTTTGGTCCTGGTTTAGTCCTGGTTTAGTCCTGGTCTAGTCCTGGTCTAGTCCTGGTTTGGTCCTGGTCTAGTCCTGGTCTAGTCCTGGTCTAGTCCTGGTCTGGTCCTGGTCTGGTCCTGGTCTGGTCCTGGTCTGGTCCACATGTGTCTGCAGAAGTGGCTCCAGGATTATGAGTTTAGACCAGGTCTTTGTTTCGGTCCTGGTTCTGATCTGGTACTAGTTAAGTCCTGGTTCTGGTCCTGGTTTGGATCCAGTATAGTCCGGGGTTAGTCCTGGTCTGGTTCTGGTTTAGTCCTGGTTCTGTTCAGGAGGAGGTGGAGGTAAGAGGCTCAGGTGGCGTTAGTGAGACACATTTGGATTGATTATTTCTAGTTTATGACTTTATCTGATACAGTTTGCGGTCAGACTTCCACTTTTGAAAGACAAATGTTTCTGGTTTGATGAAAAACAGAAGCGCAGCAGCAG